>CM024641.1:46226646-46561546 GCA_014182715.1 Eucalyptus cloeziana | reverse complement strand
ATTGACAAAAGAGACGACCCAACCCAGAGAGAAAGGAATGCGGTTGATACATTAAGGACAAAAGTTGCTCCATACATATATATATATATATATATATATATATATATATAATTGATTGTGCATGACACCTATTATTAATTGGTGCATTACACCTAGTAAAGTACCTAAGAAACCTAAAAATGGAATCTAATTAATCGTTTGTATCTACAAGCCCAAATAAGAAAGATGATGATAGGTTCGTTGCAAAGATACATCTAGTATATTAAGCAAAACGAGTTAAATGAGCCATGTTGAGGCGGCCTTCTGAAAAGCGAGAGATTTTTGTATTGGAGACAATATGAATATGACATGCTTTATGCAACTTTCGGCTAGAAATAGACATGTCGATTTTCTAGATCGATAAGAAAGACAGCTGCGATCCACCTAACATTAAGTTTGTCCACTATAATGTCAATCCCAGTTGTTTAGATTGTTTGAAAATCAAGTGGGCCTCTGTAAAATAGATTAGGCCTAGAGATTGGATAAGCCTGAAAAGGCCCATTTTGAGGAGGACGGGCTTAGTTCCGTCACTTAAAAAGGGAAGCCTTTCCTTTCATCGATCAAGGCAACACAGACAATGTAGATCACAAGAATACAGCCCTCTTGAGACCGGGCCCAAAACCAAGGCCCCAGCCTTTAGAAAGGAGTGACCCCAAAAATATATGAATTAGTTCATATTAGAACTGTGTTGTTGTTGGTTTATGTGTTCTTGTGGTTGTATATTTGCAATTTTATTGGTGTGGTGGATCATCATTGATTTATTGGTGAATACCTGATCTCAGTGAGGAGATATTCATTACTTGTGTGGTATTATTTACAAGTTCTACGTGGGAAAACATATATAAATTAGAAGTAAATGTTAGAATTGCGATGTTGTTTTACCTTGTCCATTTACGTATTCTTGTGGTTGCATATTTGCAATTTTATTTATTTATTTCCTGATTACGTCCCTCTTGTGAAGAAGAGCGTCTTAAATTTATATTGCTTGGCTTTGGCCGGTCTAAAGGACATATGCTTTTTCTTTGAGTGTTTCTATTCAGGTTGGCCTAAATTGAATATTAGGTTTCATCATTGACTTCTGTCGCGTAGCATGTTTCCTCAATGGACAATGCAAGTAGCAAGATGATGATTGAACTTTTAGTAAAGAATTAAAGCTATGGGAGATCTTGGCATCAGAACGTGTGCATGTATTAATTCATTCTAGAAGCCTGGCACTCTCAATTTTCTATGAATTGCGGTTGGCATCTTTGAATGCATCATCTACATGAGCTTAGACCTTGATTGAATTAACTAACTAAAGTACTATAGAACCTGCCGCAATCAAGGCTAGCTACAGTCAGTTGCTCATCTATTCTAGAGCCAAATTATATACTTTAATGTAACACAATGGGAGTTACTCACAGTGGGTATAAGGAAAACAAATTATCATCAACAAATAATTTGCAATGGTCCAATTCTAACAAGTCAACATTCTTTCAAGGCAACATTCTTAATTGACTCATCTCATATTAGCATATGCAATATCACTTTTTAATTCTTTATGCATTTCGCATATAATGCATAATCATGGATTGATTTTGTGCGATTTTGTGAGAATCTGTTGACTTAAAAAAATATTTCGTTTTGGATGATTTTGCTATAATCTAATATGTTAGTTTGTACTTTCCTAATTTTTTTTCCAAAAATATAATTGTTCATGAAAATATCCGAGTTTAAATCCACAATTCACCAAACATAGGATATGATATGAGAATATTTGATTTTAAATCCGTAACTCACCAAACAGTGGATAATATATGAAAAAAATCCCTTGATTTCTTATCATATCCTATCCAAATCTATCCAGTCTAAAAATCAGACGACCAAACGCAGCCTTAAAAACTTAACCCATAAAATAAAGGAGTCGCTCGCATAACAACTATGATTTTCTTTTCAAAGGAATGGAAACCGCTCAAAAAGGTAGACAATTCTGTTGGAAGTGCCGAAGCATGAATTGGAGTCCTCCCATGACTATGACTATCTCAATCGTGTTAAAGCGATGAGTATGAGTTCTGTTTTTCAGGCTGCTTTTAACGGCAAGAATTGTCTTAACAATTTGGAGTACCTTAGCCATTGTGTGACATTTATTATAGTTAATTGATCATTTTTTTGTTTGGCTTTTCATAACTCAATTAAAGATTAATTTTTCGGTTGGTTCTTTCTAGACCTAATTTCTTAATGAAGACTACGATCGATAGTCTTATTAGGTGCACGCCATGAAACTAAAAACTAATATTGACGAGGGTCTATTTGGGTGATTTCTCTTTTTTTAATTTTTGTAAATTTTTACAACAATATCACTTTGACTTGTATTTATCAGAAAATACTTGAAAATTCAAAAAAAAAAAAAATTCAAATGTCAAATACTTAAGTGTGAAATGGTACGTGATCTTTCATAATTTTTTTGAAACATAAATACTTTTTTCGTTTTAAGAACATAGAGAAGAAGTGTAAGTAATAGTAATTATAAATAGAAAAGTTATATCTCCAACCACTTTGTATTATAATCATCATCAACATCAATGATGATGTTGTTATTACTACTACTACTACCACCACCACCACTATTATTATTATTATTATTATTATTATTATTATTATTATTATTACTATTTCTCATTTCCTTGATCTTGTTTCTTAGTTTGCATCTAAAACTCACACGTAATATTACAAGAACTGAACAAACAAATCAGATGGTTTCAAGCGTAAATTTTGCGGTTAATAATGGTCATTACCGCTTTATAGGCATTACCTTAAAATCAACTCAATAGAATGTCCAATGAGTTCATCGATCATAAAAATTATAATAGTATGATTGGTCCATGAAGCCCATCAATGGAATGTTTGAAAAGCACATCAATTATGAGCTTTTCAATGGACAGAGCTTAGGTAAAGTTCATGACACGTGGCAATATTCAACAAGTTTGAGTCAAGAAGGATCCACCTAACAAAGCATACCTGCAGCAAAGGTCAACAGTAGTTAAGAATCATCCCTAGAGTTGTGCATGATTCAAGGCACGATTAGAGATTCTTGTAGAGGATGATCAGGATGCATAATGGAACGATCCATTAAAGTTACAAAAGGAATTAAAGCAAGGGACATCCAACAGGTCACTCAAAACATTCAAAACAGAAACACACTAAGAGCAAGAATCACACAGCATAAAGAGATATACAGAGCTCCGTGGCACCTAATTTTTTACCAGGGATCGACCAAAATTCAACCTCCTCGGAATTTCGATCAAAGGTTACAATTGCATTGGCGTTTTCCTGGCATTAAATGATCTGGAGGAGTAGAGTTTGCTATTTCAAAGATACTGCAAAGCACGTCAGAGAGTTCTTTGGCCAGTCAGGACACAGCATCATATGTATGAAACGATGTTACATAGTCAAGAACTCGGTGGCCGGAAAAAGGTCTTCGGTGACGCAACATACTTAAAGAAACAATATTATGATGCAAGTGTTTCTCTGTGAAGAGATTGGCGGGCCGGCTGATATTGTTAACGTTAGTTGCGTTAACTTCTCTCTGTTGAAAGCTGTTCGAGTCGATCTTTTAAAATCTCATAATACCGATTAAAAAGTGGCCTCTGCCAAGGAAGATACAGTTCTTGCTATCATTAAAAGTTGTGTGTATGGTTAGGAGCCAGCTCAAATTTGTGTCCAGGATAGAGGAAACAGCGTCAGTTTAAGTATGACAACTCTTTCCTTGATATAAAGCAAAGAACGAAGATTTTCCACGAGGTTCTTTGATGTATGTAATAAATAAAACAGCAGCTTTTCTTGAAATTATGGTCCAATTTTCTTTTAACTAATGTGGTGTCCAGATAGAGATAAACTTGTATTCCGCTCTCTGGAATTGTATAGCAAGATGCATACAATATCAAATCTTTCTTAGCCTTTCTTGATTGTATGAGAGAGATATTGCACTGTAATACCATAATTTCACCTTTTGTATCGAAAGGTGTGGTCTTTATACATCACAGTCAGAAGAATCAGAAACTTGCAATTATATAGCAATACAATCTTGGTTATTGAAATTCCAGGAAAGAAAGAATACGACGACCTAAAGGAGATCGGCAACATCACACAAGCAAAAAACAGAAGTTTATTATGGATATAGTTTAGCTTTTTATCTGATAAAGATTGATAGTTTAAAATCTGCTGATCATTGATTGGCACAAACTAAGAGCTCATAAAATTCCGCTTCACCCTCTACATATCACTATTTATCGAGAATTCAGCGGTTGCAAGTGCAAAGCATTATTTGCATAACTTAACTTTCAATCCTCACGCAGCTCCTGAATTCCCATAATATCTTGCATGCTCACTATCCTATATCAAATCACTATGGTGCTGGAGTAACTACCCTACCCAGAAGTCATTCTTCATCCCTCTGCAAGCTAATCCTACCAACATAAGGTAAAAAGTAAAAGAAAACGGAAAACAAAAGGGGAAAAAAAAGGAAACAAAGTGCAAACTACAAGAACGAACACATTGTAGTACTAGAGGTTCGGACCAGGAAAGCTCAATTCCCCTTTGCATGGATTGATTATCATCTCCATGCACACTTCACGACAATTCTCGGAGTGTCGGGATAACTACCGTCTCTGAGATCATCCAACGATAGCTCCAACCTCCGTTTGCCTCAAGCAGGCGACCCCTGAGTGGCCAAAGCTGCACCGGTAACAGCAACAGAAGGAACGTCATAGTCATGGTTGTCGTCCATCTTAATCTCCATATGTGAAGTCGTTTCTACTGGGGCAAGAACAGAAGATGCAAGTAAGCATATTTATAGAGGAAGGTAGACATGTCTATGTGGAGTTAGTGCAGAAAGTTCCGATGTGGGGAAGGAGTTAACTGTTGCATTGTAGTGCACGCATACTGTACAAGTAAAGAGACTTATTTGTGGGGGAGAGAGAGAGAGAGAGAGAGAGAGAGAGAGAGAGACCGGATCTTGATTCCCGCATGCAAAATTTTACCTCTTTTAACGGAGAGGGCGCGTTTCCAAAGGAGGAAAAGTTTGGAAGGAGAAAAGTGGTGGGGGTGTGTTTGTTTTCTTTGAAGGCAAAAGCACGTTTGCTCCAAAGCTGAGCCTTCCCTTTTCAAAGGCTGCTCAATTTCTTTCAAAAGGGTCCTTTGACATATGTTCATATGGTGTGCGTTTGTTTGAATGTGTCTCGCTTTCTTGATTCGATTTATCTTTTGGTCGGTTTTTCTTGCCAAAGTAACTTTGATCTCAATATAATAGGGTTTCTTTTGCTGATTAGTTTCTTCCTTTCTTTTAGGGATTGTTAAAAAGGTATGTTTTTCTAGTGTCTCGTGACAATAATAATGAGTTCTCAATTCGGCAGAAATTATCATCATGTATGCAATAACTATTAAGTGTCGGTGACTTTCATTATTGAGGTACTATCATTTCAAAACAGATACTGTAATGGTCATAATCATTATCATAAACAAATTTTTCAAGATCAAACGATATCTTAAACATTTATTATCAACCATTTCTCCATATGCTTGTAAGCATGTGCACTAGAGAGATGTGAACTATATGAAATAAAGTGGATGTCATCCTAACATTGTCCATAGGGTTTTGAAAAATTTTTCAAGTATCTTAAGTACAAATCATAGTATTTTTTTTTATACAAAATACGGTTCTCCACTCGATATTATTCTAACATAAATAATTTTTAATACCTGAGATGTTTGAATAACGGTGCCATGCCTGTCATTTATTTCATGTTATCTCATCAAATCATATTTAATTATACGAAATGAGCTTGCATAGAAACTCCAATAAATATATATAGGGTCTAACCTAGGGCAACTCACCAGTTTAGGCGTTGTTATATATCCGAAAAGTTCACTAGTATTTTACGTTTATATGTATTGTATATAAGGAGTCCTTATCATCGTAATCACGCTAAGTTCTTTCATTGAACGATGGCTGGAGTTTTGTATAATTGTCAAATGATGGCGCCTTTTGTGTCAAAAAAATGGGCGACACCCTTCGGCCAGCGGTGGGACCTACGGGTGGGCCCGACCGGACAGCGAGAAAAACATCGACATCTTTTGTCCTTTACCGCACGGTTTTCGGAGATGGGTGTTGGGGGCCCCACCGGAAGCATACGGACCGTTGGATGATGGGGACAGGGGACCGACGCACCGCGTCGTTAAGTGACACGTGGGATATTAAGAGAATGCAGACGCTGTCGACCACGCCGGTCGAGGGGGCAGGGCGTTCGCGTGGGACCCACCCCCGAATCAGCTGTCCCCCCACCCTCCTTTTTCAACGGTGGAAAACTGAGACTTCGCGTGGACGACAATCAAGGACTGGGGCCCACATCTTCCTTTTGAAATGACGACAAGGATCGCGAAACCGAAAATACATTCGGATTAGGATATGGATTGGACATGGCTCGCCTTGGTGAGTCCAATGATTTCAATTTCATGTAAAAAATCCTAGTACTTTTTACCTCGTGAATCTTTCTTTTTCATAAACAGAACTCGTCCTATGTCGTTTTCTCAAACTCTCAATCAAGTTCTGTCGACCATAATGATAACCCGTCGCCGCAAATAATAAATTCCTAATCTAACACATAAATCCAAGCTCGTAACATAAGTGCCGAGTGGTATGGAATGTATGAGCCGGGATAATTCAAGCTCGAACGTAATGAATGCTTTAACAGTACCCTATTGATGTGTGCACACGCGGGATCTTCTTTTGTTCTTGTTTAAAATAAGTAGTACAGCACGAGGCTGTCTATAATTCTAACTAAGATGAGGGAGTATGGACAGGGATGCATGCATCACTTCTCAGGGACGCCATTAGGGTTTAGAATATCGTGTCAAGATTGAAAGGGACGGGATGGAGTTGGGTGCGCATGGGCTCGGTGCATGCAGCAATAACTTGCGTTGGTGGCGACTGGTGATCGTGAGTGGGGGGTGGCTCAGTGCTCTCGCTTTTTCGACCGGCAGTGAAGGCTGAAAGCACAGGAAGGACCAGTACGAGTGATGATGCCCTCGCTTTTCCGCTTGTTGCTCGGGATATCGAAATCTCACTGCAACACCACTCGCCAGAAGTGAGCCCGCTCTCATCTCCCGATGCGTACAATCAGAATTGTCTCTAAGTCAAAGACCTATCCGGATGCCATTGATCGCTAGATCATGCTTTTCGTCCTGCCAAACCTGGTTCTGGTCGTGCTTTGCATTGGCCGAGCCCATTGTCAATTTTGTGCCACTAAAGGTGATCGGTTCCAAAGTAATTAGGTTCCAGAGTTAGAACCTAAAACTTGCCTTATTTGCCTTAAACCAATTCTAAAGCCTACGTTGTTCTTCGGGTCCCATTCTAGGGTCTACAGGAGAACATGTTTTCTTTTTGTTCCTTTTTTGGTTCATCTTTATAGCAAAATCATATGAGATTATGAATAACAAAACTATTTAAAGTAAAAGATTAACAATATAGAAATCTCTGTTTGCCAAAAACAAAAATCCATAAGATGAATACATAATCACATATAATTATAAACGATAAAAAGTTCAAATATGAAACATAAAACATAAGTTGTAAAACTCCATTTCGCATTCATCCATAAAAATTTAAAAGAAGAGAAAGGCCAGCAAGGAGTGAGAATAAGTAAAGAATGAATGAGTGCCCGAGGTTAGAATTTAAGGGAAAAAAAATTAAGGTTTGGCTATTTGGCTTATAAAACTAGTTTCAAAATAAGGCGGTCTAGTCCTGGTTCTTATGTGGGCATTTACTCAAAACCTATACTGGATTGGTTCCAAAATTTGGAACCTATTCTTAGACTAATTTCAAGTTTCAACGAAAAACTTGTTACCGATGGGAGTGTGCAACCGGGCCAGGGTATACTCGGTTTTCGGACCGACTCACCCGAAAAAACAAGGTTGGGAACCTGGTTCCCATTGAAAGTGGGTCCGAGACCTGCCCAGGTTCCCGTGAAACTAGTTCGAGAACCTGTTCCCAAAATTCGAAACCCGTTTAAATCACCAGGAACAGGTTCCAGTGATTACCCATCCGAAACCGGTTCCCCGAACCGATTTTGAAATAAAGGTCCAAAACCATTTTTCTCTCCCGATTCTATTCTTATCGCATGCACGACGTTTTTTCCTCTTGACTATCTCAAACACGTATGGCACTCCTCATTTGTCATTTCTCTTCCTCACTTGCTTCTCACCTCACCGACTCCCTCTCGCACTATTTGATGGACAAACGATGTTCGTCGCCGCCAAATTTTTGTGTATCACATGGATTGGCTCACCTAATTTCTCTTTTGTAGGAAAAGTTATGCTTGCATAAATGAGTAGGCTTCATGTAGCAATTGTGGAAATAAGACTAATATTAGGCTTATGTTTGTTGCTAATTCTTTGCCTTATGTTTTATTTATTATAATTAGCTCTGTGGATCCTTAATTTTCCGTTTAGTTAAAAAGTTCATGTATTTATTTTATTACATGTGTTTAATGTTTCAATACAAATTAAGAGGATTACGTTATTTTCTAAAATTCAAGAACAGTATATGATATTAGGAGATTGCAAAATAAGTTCCAGTGAAAATAGGGTTGACCTTGGGCCTGTTGGAAAAACATGGTAGATCGGATACAAGGTCTAATATAAATAGGGTCGGGTACAGGGTCCAAAAAAGGAAATCGGTTATAATAGGGTCGGGTATAGAACCAAGTCCGGTGCTCCCTCCCACGAACCTGATCACCCCTAGTTCCTAGGTAGAATCGTAGGATAGCACATGCCTATGTGCCACCGTCGTGCTCACGTGGTTTTCGCCTTCCAATAGAAATTTATCGAAATGAAAAGTACATCATTTGCGACATCTCTATTTGATTGGTTCATACATGAATATGAAATTCTCCCGAGTCCCCAGTACAAAGAGAAAAGGGCCAGATGGGTCGCCCCCGGAACGATTGGGTCGGGCCGTTCTGGCCTTGCTCTCGCGGGCATTACCCATGAAGGCCTTCTGGTGCCACGAGCCATGCCTACGCCTCGGGCCATCATCATCATTTCGGGTTCACCTCATGGGTCGGCCCACATCCTTGGGCGGATCCGGCCCAACAAAAATTAGCCCCTTCGTTCTTCGGCGCAGGCGCGATGCTTAAACCCTCACCACCGTCGCGAGCTTCCGTTGCAGAGCGGCGAGCGAGCAGGCGAAGGCGGCGATGGCGACGTCTCGAGGCAGGGCGGTGCTCGCATCCATCCGGCTCGCTAATTCGCTGCCGTCGTCTCGAGGGAGCGCGGCGCGGGCGCACCTGGCTCCGGTCGGTCGGTCGCCTCCGTCCCCATCTCTCCCGTCCACCCATCCTCACGCTCTCCTCTCAAATCTCTACCAAAGATTTCGCTTCTCGACCAAACCCGACTCAGTCTTGGATCTGGTCGCGGCCAACCGGTGGTCTGCTGAGCTGGAGAGCCAGCTCGGAGACATCAACCCGGCGTTGAACCACGAGGCGGTCGTGTACGTTCTGAAGAAGCTGGACAGAGACCCGACGAAGGCTTCGGTTTCTTCCACTGGGCTAGTGGGCGAGATGGATTCTGTCCGAGCTCTTCTCTTTATAGCATGTTGCTGAGGATTCTGGGCAAGAAAGAGTCGATGAAGCAGTTTTGGTTCACCCTGAAGAAAATGAAGGAGCAGGGTTTTTACCTCGATGAAGAAACGTACGTGACCATTTTGGGGGCGTTCAAGAAAGAGAAGATGGCCAGCGATGCGATGGGTTTGACCCATTTCTATAAGAGGATGATCGAAGAGAACGGTAGGGACAGCGTCTCGTCAAGAAAGTGGTCGAGCTTGTTCTGGGGAAGGAGTGGAGTAGTGAAGCTGAGAAAGCGTTGGCAGATATGAACGTGGCTTTCGGATACCATGGTCATAAGGGTCTTGAAGGAGTTGAGGAATAGCCCGGCGAAAGCTCGGAATTTTTTGATTGGGTCGGAAGATGCCCCGATTATAAGCACAATGCCGTCACGTATAATGCGATCGCAAGAGTCCTCGGACGGGAGGATTCCATTGAGGAGTTTTGGAGCGTTGTCGAGGAGATAAAGAGTCTAGGTCATGAAATGGACCTCGATACGTACATAAAAGTTTCGCGGCAATTTCAGAAGAGTAAGATGATGCACGACGTGGTTAAGCTGTACGAGTTCATGATGGATGGTCCTTACAGGCCCTCGGCTCAGGACTGCAGCACGCTATTGAGAAGCATCTCTGCAACTGAGAAGCCGGATTTAGACTTGGTGTTTAGAGTTGCGAGAAAATATGAATCCACGGGGAATTGCCTCTCCAAAGCTGCCTACGATGGGATTCATCGGTCTTTGACGAGCGTTGGGAGATTTGATGAGGCAGAAAAGATTGTTCAAGTCATGAGAAATGCGGGGTACGAGCCTGACAATATCACACATAGTCAATTAGTTTTTGGACTCTGCAAGGCGAAGAGATTGGACGAAGCATGTGAGGTGCTCGATAAAATGGAGGAACACAGATGTATTCCGGATATCAAAACTTGGACCATCTTGATTCAAGGTCACTGTGCGGCTAATGAAGTCGATAAAGCACTATTCTTGTTTGCTAAAATGATGGAGAGAGGGATTAATGCCGATGCCGATCTACTTGACATTTTGATCAATGGTTTCATCAGTAAGAGCAGGATTGATGGCGCCTACCAATTGTTCGTTGAATTGATCAAGAAGGCTCATATAAGACCATGGCAGGCTGCGTACAAGAATTTAATTGACAAGCTTTTGGGAGTAAGAAAGCTTGATGAAGCAATGGAGCTTCTTCGGCTGATGAAGAAACAGAATTACCCAGCATATCCAGAGCCTTTTGTTCAACATATTTCAAGGTTTGGAACTGTGCATGATGCTTCTGAGTTCTTGAAAGCTTTGAGTGTCAAGGACTATCCGTCGATATCGGCTTATGTTTACATTTTGGAGTCTTTCTTTAAGGAAGGCAGACACTCTGAAGCTAAAGACTTGCTTTACAAATGCCCTCATCATATTCGTCAACATCCTAAAGTCAGTGTTCTTTTCGGTTGAGCAGAGGTTTGTGGTCATATCATGAAAAACTAATTTGTATTCATATCCGACAAATCCATTTTGGCAGCTTTGGATTGATGAATTTGGTCAGGGTATTATGAAAAATGCTGTCATAGTTTATCATATCATGTCCTCAAAATGACTCTCAACTCATAAGGCTTTGTTACCATCTGGTCGATACGGCCATGTGAACCATATGGAAGCAACTTGTCTGGTGGTTTTGGTACATGTAGCTTGATTTATATCTCTTCCTTATTCGGAAAGGATGGACTCTTAAAGTCATTTGTTCTTCTGTCAGTTGAATCCTGTAAATTTATAGTTTGGTAAGACCACCCGGTTCCTGTACTGAGATGCTTCATCCGGTGTCTCTACTTCAATTCTTTAGTTTACTATATTTGCTATTCCCTTGCAGGTCGATCTGTTTAAGCTCCAATATATAACTTCCCCCGAGTTTGTAGGAAGTTTAATTTGCAATGAATCAGACGTTCGTCTTTCCTCAGAACATAAATTCATTTATGTAGTGTGTGTACCGGGACATGAAAGTCTCCTTCTGCTATCAAGCAGAGGGACAGTACCCAAAGCCTTGTTACAGAGCAACTATAAACTACTGTGTAAGGAGCTATAACACACCTTAACACTGTAAATTACTACTACATGC
Organism: Eucalyptus cloeziana; assembly: GCA_014182715.1. Taxonomy (NCBI): domain Eukaryota; kingdom Viridiplantae; phylum Streptophyta; class Magnoliopsida; order Myrtales; family Myrtaceae; genus Eucalyptus; species Eucalyptus cloeziana. The sequence continues at coordinate 46,549,758 of CM024641.1, read as the reverse complement.
CATGACCAAATTTATTCCTGCATGAACAACGCTGGGGCATTTGGATGCCGGTTAGAACTGTCTGACGGTCTTCCATTTGCTCAGCTGAAGCCTCGTCGGCTTTTGCCATATAGAGCTATCAGCATCAGCTTCTAACTCAGCAGATCCTCCACGGCCTTCATTCTTTTTATGGTCCCGCTCCGACACTGGCTCGACCTGCTGCCGAGGAAGATTATTCTGGTACTGGCCGAGCGGAGCCCTGTTTCGACTTCGTTGGAGGCCGGCTCATTCTTGAAGGCTCCATACACGTTCGGGTATTGAGGGATGTCGGGATTGACGCTGAGCGTCTTTACCATTCTCGAGATGTGTTCGAGGTAATCATCGGAGGTGGTGTTCCAGCCAGGGATAGACCTGGAACTATTTTCTAAGCTTCGACGCATGTTTTCGCCTTTGAAGTGGTATACCGAAGGAAGTTCCATTTATACGTGAAGGGGTGAGATGCCTGTGCTATATTCTTGAAGTGACATTCACGGCATCTGATTCCCTTATCTATATTTGAACCACAGAACAAGAACATGTGCGGGACACGTACCCAGATATCGGGCGGCGTCCAAGGCTTCTTGGAGATTTATTCCTTGACCGATGCGTCATAAACTTGACACTCAATCGTGTCATGATGCGCCAGATATTTCTTTTTTCCTTTTTTGTCTCTAGAAGATGCATCACTTGATTTTAATATCCTTTCAAAAGTACCAGATATATATTTAAGAGATGGTAGGAGATTCTGCATACTTCCCTATTATCCTGTAAAGCTTATAGATAGACTCGTGTACTCTTCATTTGATAATGAACGGAATATTATATTTTTCTATCATCACAATCCTCAACTTCAATATCGTATGCATATAAACAATATGGATAGATTTTATCCATTGCAACAAAAAGTAAAGATAAACAGTATGGATAGATTTTATCCATTGCAACAAAAAGTAAAGATAAACAATATGGATAATCGAAGACAATTTTGACCAAATAGTAAATATTCCCCTTGCTCAAAACCCACGAGAGATTCAATCTAATCCACTAGTCAGAAGTCGTATAAAGCTTGACCCCTTGATATGTAGGAGCTCTGAAAGAGTACGTGATGGACCCTCCAACACCGCTGTGCCCTTGCCCAACGAGGTGACCGATCCCGCGGAAAGCCACGGCCTCCAAGTCCAAAGCGGGCCAACCGGAGGGTGGATTCACAGCCCGCCTCTCGTCCGCGTCGTAGCGGAATGGCCTGCTAGTTGGTGGGAAATCATGGGCAATAGTTCCTCCGGGCCCTTTGAATCTGTTCTCCATGCCACAGGTGAGATGGTAATTAGAAGCCGGCCACCTAGCGATTCCCTACAATTATCAATGAGGGCATGATTAGAAGAAAAAAATAGAATCATTAAATCCCACAATAGCATATCGAAAATGCTAGTGCTGGTATTTCTCTAAAGTGGTCCATAAAAAATTCACGAAACGATTTAACTTTTTCTCCGAAGTCCCTCGAAAAAGTTGTTCCAAACGAATTCTTAGTAACTTCTCGAATGTGCTTTTTGCCTTATTCAAGCAAGGGCAGGGAGGGGGTTAGGAGCTTTTCATGTTGTCTTAGAATGTTTCTCACCATTGTAAGCCTGATCATTTAGAGGATTAATAATGTCTTGAAAGACTAATTACGACCCCATGCCATTCGAAAAACAAGGGACTGATTCCAGAGGCTGAAGCGACATCAGCCCGAGCATTAGGCTTCTCCTAACGTTTTCAACTTACTATGTTCTTGACTTCTTAATTAGAAATAATAATTATAAAAAAAGAAGAAGACAATCCTTATACATGTACGCCGAGACGTTGACGCGAGTCATAACTTAAGCGATGGACACTGAGTCTGCGAGGTGGAGCAAAATGGATCACTTGAATGTTAATCCGGCCAAAATATTGATGTATCAATTTTCCGGTGAAGCGAGTGCAAAACGACGTCATTTTGGTGCTAACGTGATAAAAAAATTAATATAAAAATTAATATAATTTAATTTAAAACTAAATTTATTTATAAAATAAAATAAAATAATTTAAAATTTAATTTTTTTAAAAGGGAGGCAAGGAGGCGGTGGCTGTCTTCCTCCTCCTCCATTTTTTAATAAATATAAATTATATTATTATATTATTTTAAATTTAATTTAATTAATTTTATATTATATTAAAATTCAAATTATGCCAAAACGACGTCGTTTTGGGTGAATTAGAGCTGACTCAACTTTCCGGCGAGTCACCTCAATGAGAAATATTAATATTTAATTGTCACGTATGATTTCCAGCTAGCTTCACTAGATGTGGTACTCATGTGTCTCACTTTTTTTAAAATGTGGCACTTAAATGTTCCTTTCATAAGTTATGGTACTTAAGTGTCCCTTTGTGCCAAGTTGTGGCACTTGAATAGATCTTTTGCTCATGTACACCACACTTTTGAAAATTGCAAAATAATTCCTATTTGTAAGAATAATTATGACGAGTTAATGTTTCGGTATCTTGACAACACTGACACTTTAGATTTGGTACCGTGAGATTGGCCATTTAGGGTTTCCTATTTGTAGTGGGACACCGCATGGAAGGAGCCGAGACCACGGAGGTTCTGGCCTTTCTTGTTGGGCTCCATCCAAGTGGTCCCATTGACGATATCCGACACGCCACACCGCGGCATCATCATTTTCAAAACCGTCTGAGGATCCAGGTTCTAGTAGCATTTAGATGATGATTGAGCTGATATACCTTGATGGCATGCTCTAGCAAATCGTTGAAGTCGTCATCACCGGTGTGGACCGAATGTTCAGATTGGTTGTAGTTCAAGCAGTGTTTAGATGATGATTGAGTTGATACATCTTGCCTACGTGCTCTAGCAAATCGTCAAAGCCGTCATCGCCAGTGTGGATCAGATGGTCAAATTGGTTGTAGTTCAGGTAATTGAATTTCTCGAGTCATTGCTTGAGCTCGCAAATAGGGAAAATCTTAAAATAGTTTAAAACTTTTTACGTTGGTACAATTGATCGTAAAAACTTTTTAATTGGGCCAAATTTAGTCCTAAACATTTTTATATTGGTACCAATTCAATTCATCCGACTAATTTAAGTCGAAAATTGCCGACGTGGTCGCTGGCGGTCTTATATGGCGTCATGTGGACAAATTTTATAATTTTTTATAATTTTTTTTTTCAGATTTTTTATATATATTTTCCTTTTTTTTTTCTCTCTTTTTTTTTTTTTCTTACCCCTTGGCCGATAAGGTCGTCGGCTAGCCGACCATCGCCGGCCACGGCTTGGCCAGGGCGAGATCCCCACGCCCTTGCGGCTACTAGCGAGGGCCGCGCGCTCGATGGCCACAAGCGAGGCATCGGCCCCCGCCCGCATCCGGCGAGGGGCGTTGCGCCCTCATCGGTCACGGGCGAGCACGACGGCCCTCGCTCGTGGAGGGCGAGGGCGTGGCGGCCCTCACCCAAATCCCGGGCGAGGGCACGACGCCCTTGCCGGCTGCGAGCGAGGGCATTGGGCCCTCGCCTAAATCCGAGGCGAGGGCCATGGCGGCCTCGCTCGCGGTGGGCAAGGGCGTCGTGCCCTCGCTGGATCTAGGCGAGGGCTGCCGTGCCCTTGCATGTGGCCGACAAGGGCGCGAGGCCCTCACCACCAACGAGCGAGGGTTTCGGCCCTCGCACGATCTAGGCGGGGCCGACGCCCTCGCTTGTGGCCGCGAGGGCACGACGGCCCTCACCAGTGGCCGGTAAGGGCGCGGGGCCCCTTGCCCGAGCCAGCCTGTCGTCGATGATGGTCGGCCTGCCGGCCAAGGGATAAGGAGAAAAAAAAAGGAAAAAAAAAAGAGAAAAAAAGGAAAAAGATATAAAAAAATATAAAAAATCTGAAAAAAAAAATTATAAAAATTATAAAATTTGTCCACGTGGTGCCACATAAGACCGCCAACAGCCACGTCAGCAATTTCCGGCTTAAATTAGCTGGATGGACTAAATTGGTACCAATATAAAAGGTTTAGGACTAAATTGGTCCAATTAAAAAGTTTAGAACTGAATTGGTACTAATGCAAAAGGTTTAGGATTATTTTAGTATTTTTCCCCGCAAATACCTAGGGCGTGGTCGCCCTCGTGGCATCCCTCAAGGTGCTTGAGGAAATCGAAGGCTGATTTGGTTTGGACATGGATATGTGCTAAAACGGCATGGATGGTGAAAAGGAGGAGGGGCCAGTGGGAGAAGGTGGACTGGGGTTTGTTAGGCCATGTTTAGTAACGTTTCAATTCTTCTTCTTTTTTTTGGAAAAAAAAATATAAATTCATTTAGGAACGTTAACTAATTTTTCTATTTCTTAAAACAGATTAATAGTCGGGAATAAATTTAGAATATAAATAAAAGTAAAAAAAAACTTACTTCTTTCTTCCTAGGAATAAAAAGAGGAAATAAGTTCATTTTAGAAAACCAAACTTGACGTAACCCAATGCTTGTCCTTACACAATTGACACAAAGTTCAAACTCCTTACTTGATCCAAGTCCCCATTTTTCAGAAAGAAATAATAAAAAATCAGAAATTTAGTGAAAATTTTAGAAATTAGATTTTGAGTGGTTTTACTGGATTTTAGTGTTAATTCTAGTTTAGCATAAAAAAAAAGGTGAAAATATTTTGATGAAAATGAAAATTGGATTCAAAATTTAAAAAGCTTTTAGGGTTCTAATATATGAATTTTCGAATGTTGTTTTCTTTTAGAAACAAGACTATGTCATGAAAGTTTGGCAACTCCAAGCAACACTTGCTTGTAGCTAAAAAAGGTCAAAAGGTTTATGTACCTGTTTATTGTAATGTCCAAAAATTTATTATCAACTTCCTTTATATTGTGAGTTATAAATTAGTGGGACTCTCTGCTACCATTTTGGACCATCCATCTTTGATTAACTATTACGTTGGATTTTCTTAGGCCATCTTAGAATATCTTGATCAATTAAATCATTACAAAAGTCCCGTTTTATTCAAAAATGAAATGCCAAGTCTCCATTGATATTTTTATAATTAAATGAAAAAAAAAAAATTGGAAATAGAAATTTTTATGGTTGCATTAGACGTATTCCTGTTCTTTTTTTATTTATTAGGAATAGAAATTTTATGTAGTTATCAAATGCGTTCTTCTACTCATAACTCATCCAAGGAATAGACATAGAAAAACTATTTCTAAATAATCCGAAAAAACATAAATGTTGCCAAATGCATTTTTAGGCTCCATTTGATAAAGTTTCAATTTTTTATTTTTATTTTTTTTGGTTGTTTTCTTCCTTGGAATAGAAAAAAAGAACAAAAATCTATTTGGTAAAATTAGTTAATTTTTCTATTTTCTGAAATAAAAAAAGTCGCTAGGGAATATATTTAGAACATAAAAAAGAAGTATAAAAAAGTTGGTTCTTATTCTTGAAAACAATTTCCAACATAAGTCATCTTTCTTTTCTTCTTCTTCCTCTTCTAATTGGTCGTCACCATTGCTGCCAGCTACTGGTCGTCGGTTGCCGGTTCTTGCTCACCGGCCACACATCACCAGTCGCCATTGGAAGAAGAGAGGAAAAAGAAAAATCTCAAAAATTATTAAAAAATTAAAAGAAATTTTTATGTCACAGAAAAATTTGTGGGTCGTTTAAAATGCATTCCTATTCTTTCTTTTAAAAATTTTGTGCGGTTATCAAATATATTATTTTACTCAAAAACTATTTCAAGGAACAAAAATAAAAATAAAAAAGTTATTTTTGATAAGAAATTGTTTTCGAAAATAGAAATATTATTAAATGCACTCTTAGTGGCCATGGCTAATTGATTAACACACTATTCTCAGCTAGACAAATTAATTCGATGAATGTTGTCTCTGTAGTTGCATATCTCTCAAGTGCGTCCACCTTATACATGAGAGGGTCGAAAAGTTGAAAGGTTCATGAGGCAAGAAAAAGGTGAAACGTGACAACGATTATAAATAGGTCATCAAAGCAGACGTGTAAGGACCGGGAAGTGGAAAATTTTATTATAGTAAACTCGTTCGTAATCGTGGTGTGTACATCTTCGTAAGACTTAGAAAAATTGACCTAATTATAAGTTGAAAGCAAGCAATGTGTGAAGGAGAAGTTGTGGGTGGTTCCAGAAAACGTGTGTAAGGCATTCTTAAAAGATTTCTTATGACCTTCATGATAGGACAAAAGTAGGATATAAAGGGTGGAAAAAGAAAATGCGTTGTTATCATCATTGATTCTGTTAAATTAATGTCTCGAATTTGAATTCGGATGACGATTTATTATATCGAATTTTATCGATAAAAATTTCCCAAGCCAAGAAGAAATTTCGTTGGTCTCCGAAGGATTACAAAATAAAAAGGAATCCCTGCAGTCTTTGAATTCCTTTGAAAAGGAAATCTGGCCGTGAAGCTGAAGATATGTGCGTGAATCCGAAAAGGGAAAAGTGGGGCCCAAGGTCAAACTTTGACGTTGGACACACCCACCTATAAAATAAGAATTTTTCTATTGCAGGTTTCCTTCTCTTCCGAAAGTTGCACGCCGAAGACCTACGAGTAAAAGGAGGAGCTGCAAGTCATCGAGCCAAAAGCGCGATCAAGAAAGAAGAACGCAGATTTCTTACGTACACGAATTAGGCATACGTAGAGCGTTGTACTTTGGACTTGAACGCAGTAATTTTTGTCGTGAGTTTATACCTGCCGAGTTGTTTATTTATAAATATTTAGGGTTTGGGGTTAAATTTAGGTGTGGGAAACACTTGAGCGATTAAGCGATTGTAAATCATGATTCTCTGATTTTAGTGGATTATTTGCTGCTGGCTCTCCCCGTGGACGTAGGTATCAATACTTGGACCGAACCACGTAAATTTCTGGTGTCCTTATTTTTCTCGTTACTTTTCTCCGATGATTTCGCGTTGACATAAATTGCAAGATCCTCATAATTCCGCATATTATATCCCAACATATTCAAAAGTATTATGGATTGCGTTAGGCAAAATGGGGGAAGCGTGGAACAAACTCAAAACAATCGAGCAAGAAAAATAAATGATGAAATTAAACCAACCACGAAGGAGCTACATGATTGGACCGGCGTGTGTACTCTCACAGGAAGAGGATAAGGAAGAGAATGTTCGACTATAATCAAGATTAAGACAATGCAATTGCTATAATTATACCCTTAATAAAGTGTTTCCCGACCCAAATTACACCTCAATATTTTAACAACGATGAACATTAGATAAGAGATCCACAGGTGTTTGCTCAAACACTCTCAGTCCTTGGCACTTCCTAGATCTTTCTCTCGAGTTAGGCTTGTCGTACTGATTAATAAATTTGGTCAAAAACACTTATTTAAAAATCAATCCCTTGCGTCTTCGGGCATCGACCTAAAGAGGCACGGACGTCGGATTTCGATAAAGTTGCGGCCCCTATTGGACGTCTGGAAAGAGATATGGCTGGACATCTGAAGTCCAGTGATGCTTCGAGGCTCATCCTGGTGCTCGGACGTCCGAAAGCAATTTCAGACCTAGGGTAGTCGATCCAAAATCCTCCACTTATTCCAAAAGTCCATCCCTTTACTTGGAACGTGCGACTTACATCTTCGCACGCACGTAACATCTTTTGCTCACTCCGGGTGCCCTTGAACTCCAATTCGAGTCGGTTCCAATCTAAACTAGGTCCAATTTTTTAGCCCCATTCAATTGACTGAAAAGATTATTCTTTGAGAAGATCCAGAAGAGAGTAAATTTACGATAGAGAATTCAAGAACAAAAAATAGGTGGACGTGAGTTTTTTGTTTGTACAGAATAAAAGCGAATGTATATTATTGCATACAACAGACATGGCACTCCGCTCTTTGTGAATGCTTATTGTATATGTGCTTATTTAACTCGTAGTTGGTTATTTTCACTCAAAATACACCTTTTGAAATAAGATAGAAGCACGAGAGGGACAAAGTCCGAATGTATTGTTATGGCCAGATTTGGGTATAGACACAAAATGAATGTTCATACACTAGTATAAATAGAGCATAGACACCGAATGAATGTTTAACAATGAACTTTTCTTTTGGTCCAATTCGAACGACCCAAAAGCAGAAAACGTATTGATGTAAACTTGTCATGAAAGCAAGATGTGAACATTTGCCATTATTCTTTTACTAGTGAACTCGAAGACAAATGTCTAGATGTAATGACTGACTACATTATGATTAACTGTCGAGTTTACACCCTCGTAATGGCCTAAAAAACACGCGACTTAGCCAAATCAATTATTTTAGTAACGTTCAGCCTAAACATCCTCCACTTAATATGCTCAAGTGAAAGATAGAATATATACTGTAACCTAGTCAAACGCCGTACAAGGTTTTGATTCCCTGAACATCATCGCCATGCAAGCCCTTGCTGACTCCGGGACTTATGGTGGGATACATTACGGCACCCGCGACTGAGCTATGCCCTAACCCAAGAAGATGGCCGATCTCATGCAAAGCCACGGTCTCCATGTCGTAGGAACCACGGACTGGACCCACGGACCACGGCTCGTCCTCGTCGTAGTGGAACATACCGATGGTCGGTTGAAACGCGTGGGCTATGACTCCACTGGGGCCGTCGAATGGGGCGCCGTCGCCATGGTCCCTCCTCGCAAACGCAATCTTGATGTCCGCGGACTCATAGTTTTGGGATTGGGAGAATGTGAAGTGCGTTGCAGAAGCCCACGTCTTGAAAGCCCGCGAGACGGGGCCTACCACGTCGTCCCGGGTCCTAGGATCTAAGGCATAGGTGAGGTGGTACTTTGAGGATGGCCATTTGGGACTCCCATCGAAGAAAGTGAAGTGGCCAACGGTGTGGAATTTATTCGAGCCGTGGTGGGTCGTTCTCTTGCCAGACCGCATCCGGGAGGTGCCATTGACGATGTCCGCCACGCCACACCGAGGCGTCGTCATCATAGTCACTGTTTGGGAATCTAAGTTTCCGGTGACCTTCAAGTGGTAGTTGAGCTGGTACGTCTTGAGGGCGGACTCCAAAAGCTCATCAAAGTCCTCGTCGTCGGTGTAGCCTTGGAGGTTGGATTGGTTATAGTTCAAGTATCCGAATTTTTCGAGGTATTGCTTCAGCTCGTGGAGGCCCTTGACCTTGTCCCCTTTGTGACATCCTTGGAGATGCTTGATGAACTTAAAGGGGTTTTCTTTTTTGTCATCGAAGTGGGCTAAGACCGATTGGAAGAAGAGAGAAGAAACAAGAAGCAGGCATGAGATTGTGGACAAGAACTTAGGATATGCCATTTTTTTTTTTTTTACGGGAATTCTCGAGAGATTGCACTTTACTTTGGATGGTTTGGATGGTACTCTGTGTGCATTTGCCACCCCTTGCGAGATTCTATTTATAGGCTTTTTCTAGTTGTGGAAACATAAGAAAGTTCTTGGCATCGTGTCGCTCACGGCCATAACAGAGGAGAGAGACAGAACGAGTCAACTTTGTGAAATGTTCAGGTTATTCACCACTTTTCAGGTCTTTGCAAAATGACAATCTAGAAAACGTGGTTACTGATCTTCTGGATGCTAATGAGAAGCTTCTGAGGGGTCGAGCAGACCCCTGCCTAACAAAAGACCTTCAGAGTCTTCTCCTCCATAGTTATTATTTATTTAATTCTTGCATTATATTCCTAGCAATGTTTATAGTATTGTCATATTGTTATTTAGAAAAATGGGCACCAGCAGCAAATTCCATGAACCAACATAAACGCGTCGTTTAGATTATACATTCGCTGGCGTTGATTATTTTATTCACAGTGGACAGAATAGAATTGCTTTTGTTTTTCACCCCATTTGCTTTTTGTAAAATTGTGCTAAAAGATATAAAGTCAAAGCAAGCTGGTATTGGTGACTTTGACTTTGCCTTTGCCTTTGCTTCTCGGAGAAGTTAATGTTGGCTTACTGGAGATTGAGCATGCTAAGAAGCTTCCCAGGAGCCCGTGAACGTTCGAAGTGATTCTTGGCTTGCAATCTTGTTCCATTTAATTAATAATTAACCTTGATTTTAAGAAAAAAAATTAGAAAATGGGGATGATAATCGTGAGAATACTAATTAATGATCCTGTTCAATTCCCCTTATACAATTCCTCCCTCGCAACTGCTAACGCAGAAAAATTCGGCTCCTTTCATGTATGAACGTGTTGACACGAAAAAATGCCCAGTCTTTGACCATTGAGCCGGACTAGAAGAGAATGAACACAATTCGACAGAAGAAAAATTGGCTGAGTGTTGCAAAGCTTTTGGTTGGCAAATTTAGTTAATCGACAAGAAAACTAGTTTTAACTGACATAAAATACGATTTAAAATAATTAAGTTTAGGAGTATATTGGCGACAAGTAAGGTTGACTCTGTGACAAAAGGCCACGCGTGATGTAGGTGTTGACAGAGTGATGATGGAGTAACCATTTAAGTGTTGGAGCCAACAATTTTGGATGTAACTTGTCATGAAGATAACCGCAAAGGAGAACTTAATGCAACCATCGAATAGTGGAGTCAAGAAGTTTGTGAGAAACTGATTATGACAATTGTAGAGAAGTGGAGGAGACATAACTATCAAAGTAATGGGGATGACACAACCGTTAATGTAATGAAGACATAGCCGTCAAAATGACAGAGTGGATTCCTTTTGTAAATAGAGATTGCTAAATTGTAAGAGTCATGTAGGGTGTCTTTTTTTATTTTTTTTACACTGTTGTTAACTATCAGTAGTAGACTAGTTAGTACAGACACTTGTACTGTAGGGGAGAAGAAAATGTTGATCAATTAAAAAACACCAGCTGTTTAATTTTATCGTCCTGTTTATATTTAAATTTCCAACACCTTTACATGATTAGACAAGATTGTCGTCACCCTTAGTACTTTTAATTTTCACGTCGTTTGTGTTGCCTATCCAAGAATTAAGAAAGGACCTTTCATGTGGCATGGTTTACATCTTTTCGCCATTCGGAAAGGATGGACCCATAAAAATATTTGTTTTTCTGCCAGTTGTATCCTATAAGTTACAGTTGGGTAAGATCACTCGGTTATGGTACTTAGTTGCCTCATCCGGTGTCTCTACTTCAATTCTTTTGTTTACTACGTTCGCGATTCTGTTGCAGGTCGATCCGCTTGAGCTCCAATTCATTACTTCCCCAACACCCCTCCCCCCCCCCCAAAAAAAAAAAAAAAAAAAGTTTGTAGGAAGTTTACTTCGTGATGAATCAGATGTTCATCTTTTCTCAGAAATGTAAAATCATTTATAAAGTCTTCTTAGACATGAAAATATCCATTACTAGTACTAACCAAAATTTGCTATAAAGTGGGGGGATAGTACTCAAAGCCTTGTCACAGAGCAAGTATAATGCTATAAAGAAACCATAACGTTCACTTTAACACTATAAATTACTACTACATGCCACGACCAAATTCGTTATTCTTGCATGAACACTAGCGCATTTGGATGCCGGTTAGAACCTTTGTAAATCTTCCGTTTGCTCACGCGAAACTTCCCCTTCTTTTGCTTAACAAAGCCATCGCCATCAGCTTCAAACACAGCCAGTCATCCACGGGCTTCGTTCTTTTTATAATCCCTCTCGGACACCACTTCGACCTTTGCTGAGGAAGACCATTCTGGCACTGGCTGAGCGGAGCCCCGTTTCAGGCTTTGTAGACTGGCACCGACACTGCTTCAACCTTCTGCTGAGGAAGATTGTTCTGGTACTGGCCAAGCGGAGCCCCCTTCCAGACTTCATTAAAGGCCCGCTCATTCTTAAAGGTAATCATCGGATCATCGGAGGTGGTGCTCCCGCCAGGCATATGCCTGGGAGTATTGTCGAAGCTTTGATGCATGTTTTGCAGTTGAGGTGGTACGGTGAAGGAAGTTCCATTTATAGATGAAGGGTGAGATACTTCTGCTATGTTCTTGAGGTAACATTAATGGCATCTGATTCCGATATCATACAATAGAACAGCAAAGCAAGAACATGCGTGGATGGTACCCAGAAATACGGGGACATGGAAGGCGTCTTGGAGATTGACGTTTCAAAGTTGATGATTAATGGGTTGACATGCGTTAGAAGAAGCATCGCTCGGCCTTTAATAGTATGTTTGCGAAAACTAGGATTGAGCTATAGAGGAACCTTCGAGATGAATCGGGTGGCTTTACTTATACGTTGTGTAGAGTGTCAAGATTCTGATATTAGCTTGTGATGGTACGGTTGCAACTAGTTCAGACTTCACAAGCAAAATCCCATCCTCCATATTGTAAAACGGTGTTAAAATTGTATAAGATACATTATATGGATTGTAGCGAACCTTAAAAATAAATGACATGTATAAATCGAAAGAAATTATGACCAAATAGTAAATACTTCCCTTGCTCAAAGCCCACAAAGAGAATCAATTCAAACCACCAATCAAAAGTTGTATAACGCCTTGATTCCTTGAATATCATCCGCATGGAGACCTTTGGTCGTCCCAGGAGCTATGCCGGAGTACATGATGGCCCCTTCAACATCGCTGTGCCCTAGCCCAAGGAGGTGACCGATCTCGTGTAAAGCCACCGTCTCCACGTCCAAAGCGGCCGAGCCGGAGGGTGGATCAACAGCCCACGTCTCATCCGCGTCGTAGTGGAACAGCCCGATTGTTGGCGGAAACGCGTGGGCAATAGTTCCTCCGGGGCCATCGAAGCTGTTGTGTGCACCGTCTCCATGGTCTCCTCTTGCAAACCCTATTTTTATGTTGGCAATTTCATGGTCCTCGACGTAAGAGAAAGTGAAGCGTGTCACCGAGGTCCACGTGGCAAAAGCCCGGGCAACCGGGGCCGTGGCGGCCTCTGGGGTCCCTGGGAGGAAGCCATAGGTGAGATGGTAATTAGAGGCCGGCCATCTAGGGCTTCCCTCCAAGAATGCATAGTGAGACACGGTATGGAAAGATCCGATCCCACGGAGGTTCCGCCCTTTCTTTCCGAACCCCATGCGGGTGGTTCCATTAATGATGTCGGCCACGCCGCATCGTGGTCTCATCATTTTGGACATAGTCTGAGGATCCAAAGTTCCCGTGACATTCAGATGATAATTGAGTTGGTATGTCTTAACAGCAAATTCTAATAGGTCGTCAAAGTCGTCGTCGTCGGCATGGATTGTCGGATGACCGGATTGGTTGTAATTCAAATAACCAAATTTCTCGAGGTATCTCTTGAGCTCGCGAATGCCTCCGGTATGATCGCCCTTGTGACATCCCTGAAGGTGCTGGAGGAACTCAAAGGGCGATTTCATTTGGTCATCTGAATGTGCTGAAGCTGTGTGAAAGAGGGAAGTGAGGAGGAGCAAGTATGAGAAGGTGGAAAAGAACAAAGCATCCATGGCTGAACTGATGAACGCGCACTCTTCTAGCAGAGAATAAGTAATGAATGATTGAATGTTATACGCGGTGTTGCCCGTATCGAAGGAGGCCTATTTATGGATACATGCCCCTTTTGAGGTGTAGCAGTAGCTAGGTCATAAGGTCTCGTTGAAATTGAAATGTTCATGCATGGAAGAAACCGCAAGTACGGTACTAACAGACAACGACCGCATCTATCTTCCAGAAAAACGCGCATAAGACTGGGAATTCGAGGAAAGAAAACCTGAGCACGGCACTAAAAACGACCTTTACTAGGTCTTTGAGAAGAAGACGTGTAAGACTGGGAACCGAAGAAGTAATATTGCTAGAACTCAATTGTTGTTAATTTTATGTATTTCATAGAGAAAGCCTCGCAGACATTGACCTAGTCTTTGATCCCCACTTAAGTATCGCGAGCCAAACGAAATGCCAAAGTATTGTGTAATATAATTCAAAAGAATCGACACATGGGATTCCTATATTGCGTGTGAAAAGCCACAAATGCTGCATAGGTGCATTCTATTTTCATTAAATGCAAGTAGTCCCTGAACTTTCTAATAACTAATATAGTTCCCAAACTTTAGTATAATGTACAATGTCATCTTTAAATTTTTAATTTGTACAATATAGTTATTAAACTATTAGTAAATGTTCAACATAATCCTTTTGTTTGCATGATTTTCATGGAATTTAGGGACTAAATTGAATATTTACCAATAGTTTAAGGACCACATTGAACTAACTAAAAGCTTAAGAAAGATATTACACATTGGACCAAAATTCAAGGACTATATCAAACAAATTAAAAGTTCAAATATGACATTGGACATTTAATCAATTTTCAAGAATCATTTGTGAAATCATCCCTTCCATTAAAGATGCAGTGTACTGCCGATGGTAGTGCAAATCAATCTATAAGAAAATTTGTGTTTTTAGTGGGACCCTCTATGAATTCTATATCTCCTTATGCGATTAACTTAATTGAGGATAAGGCAATGTTGAGAATTAATCATCAGTCTACTATCATATGGAGCAACAGCCACCGCCCCTTAGCATTGTTTTTTTTTTTTTTTTTTTTGGGTCAAAGGAAGTTTTATTGAACCAAAACAGTCTTAAACATTCAGGCTTACAATAGGAGCATCAAGACAAAGCAAGTCCCACAGTGGCTGAGGGGATGTGCTACCCAATTAGGAAGTAAAAGGTCAAGTTTTTAAGTTTTAACAACACAAGGAAAGTGATCTGCTGCGCTCTTCACTAGATCAACTAACGCCAAGCAATCTGACTCCAGTTGCAGCTGTTCTTCACTTCTAGACACGAGGAGAGAGAGGGCTTCTGGCAAAGCAACGGTTTTCGCCTGTAGAGTAGAAGACACCGATACTATTTTGGCTGCTCCGTCCAAGAGATTCCCCAACTCATCACGAACAACGCAAACTATGGCTCTAGTGGTCTCTCCTTCCTCATACAATCCATCACAATTCACCTTTAAAGTTCGCCCCATTGGTGGAATCCAACTTAGAGATAAGTTCGTCTTCTCTATTTGACTCATCGATTGCTCAAGGTTCCATCGTCTCCAGTTGTTGAGCATATCGTGTCTTGATTCCACTAGAAAAATTGGATTTGGACGCTGGTTGCGAAAAACAAAATCACATCTTGCCTTCCAGATATATCACAAGACACTTGCAACCATGTTAAAGGAAGGTGAATGCTCAGTTCTCACTCTAAATTGCTGTATCCAAACATCAATTCTTGACAGCCCTTGCCTTAAGATTATAATATGTAATGCAGGGTAACTCCATATCAGTGAAGTCCAGGAACATAGCAAGAATAGGTGCTCTACTGTCTCGGCTTCTTGTTTACAGAATGGACATGTGGGTCTTCTGAATTAGTTTTCTCTAGTAGGTATGGCGTTCTGACGAACACTCCGTGTGAATATTCTGACTTTGGGAGGGGTTTTCATGTGCCAAATTTTGTTCCAAAGCTCACGAGGTGGCTGAGAAGATGTTGATGCTTGCTTTTTTGTGCTCTGAATGGTGGCTGTTCTATCCATATTATACACGCTCTTCACTATGAACCGGCCTGTTTCTCTACCAATCCATACTAACTCGTCTTGTGTGCTCTGGCTTCTCAGTAGGATTGTTAATATTTCGTTAACAATTTGGACATCAAACAGACAGTGAAGGGTCTGTTCGTCCCATCGAATCTCTTCTTTCAAAATCAAATCCGCAACTTTTGTTGGTTCTCCACAATTTGCTGGCCCCCAATGATTCCTCTTTTGAGCCATCTATCTTCTTGAATACTCATATTTTCACCTGTTCTTATTGACCACATCACTGAATGCGAAATAGTTTCACGACCCATTAAAATGCTCTGCCAATCCCATGAGGGTCGTGAGCCTTTCCTTGCGTTCCAGAAGGAACATTGAGGGAAATAAATTTCTTTCAAGATCTGGCATCACAAAGATGATGAATTTTGAGCTAACCTCCAAGCTTGTTTCCCTAGTAAGGCTTTGTTAAAGGAGATCAAATCTCGGTATCCCATTCCTCTTGAATCTTTCCTCATTTTTAACACAGCCCGCTTCTTCCAGTGTTGTCCATCTTCTGATTCACTATTCCTCCACCAAAAAGCAGCAACTTTTCCTCAATGATTTGGCACGATAAAATAGGAATTTTAAAAATAGATATAGCATACTAGCAAGCTTGTACCACAGCCTTAATTAATATTTCCTTCCCTGCTTTTGACAACAAGTTCCCAAGTACTTCCTTTCTTTTCTACTTCAAGCACTCTCAACTCATTGCCCATAACTCTTCTCAAATTCTGTGGACAGCCCACACTAAAAGAAATACTAAACTTGTTTAAGTTAATTGCTTGCACAGAAGCATAGCAATATTAATTCAGAATCCAAGCTAAGTTCTGGCACCTTTTCACCTTTCCATCTAAGAAGAAAATCGAGTCGTTAGCAAATAAGAGGTATGAAAGAGCAGGACAATACTTGTGAAGTTTGATCCCTTTGATTGTGAAAGACCACCCGGTTCTTGTACTTAGATGCTTCATCCAGTGTCTCTACGTCAATTCTTTAGTTTACTATATTTGCTATTCCTTTGCAGGTCGATCCGTTTAAGCTCCAATCCATAACTTCCCCCCAGTTTGTAGGAAGTTTAATTTGTGATAAATCAGATGTTCGTCTTTCCTCAGAACATAGATTCATTTATATAGTGTGTATCCCGAGACATGAAAATCTCTTTTTGCTATCAAGCAGAGGGACGGTGCCCAAAGCCTTGTTACAGTGCAACTGTAAACTACTGTGTAAGAAAGTATAACACTCACTTTAACACTGTAAAGTACTACTACATGCCATGACCAAATTTATTCCTGCATGAACAACACTAGTGCATTGGATGCCGGTTAGAACTGTCTGAAGGTCTTCCATTTGCTCAGCTGAAGTTTCGTCTTCTTTTGCCCAGCAGAGCCATCAGCATTAGCTTCTAACTCAGCAGATCCTCCATGGCCTTCATTCTTTTTACGGTCCCGCTCCGACACTGCCTCAACCTTCTGCTGAGGAAGATCATTCTGGTACTGGCCGAGCAGAGCCCCGTTTTGGACTTCGTTGGAGGCCGGCTCATTCTTGAAAGCTCTGTACACGTTCGGGTATTGAGAGATATTGGGATTGATGCTAAGCGTCTTTGACATTCTCGAGATGTGTTCGAGGTAATCATCGGAGGGGTTGTTCCAGCCAGGGATGGAAGTGGGAGTATTTCCTGAGCTTCGACGCATGTTTTCGCCTTTGCAGTGGTATAGAGAAGGAAGTTCCATTTATACATGAAGGGGTGAGATGCTTGTGCTATGTTCTTGAAGCGACATTGATGGCATCTGATTCCCTCATCTCTATTAGAACCACAGACCAAGAACATGTGCGGATCGTACCCAGATATAGGGCGGCATCAATGCGTCATAGACTTGATGCTTAATCGTGTCGTAACACGCTAGATATTTTCTTTTCTCTCTCTTTCTTTTTTTTCTTTTGTCGCTAGAAAATGCATCACTTGGTTTTGATATCCTTTTAATAGTATCCGAAATATATTTAAGAGATTATAGGAGATTCAGCATATTTCCCTACTGATTTTGTAAAGCTTATAGATAGATCTATGTACTCTTCATTTGATAATAAACAGAATATTACATTTTTCTGTTCTCACAATTCTCAATTTCAATATCGTATGTGATAGATTATATCGATTGTAATAAAAAATCAAGAAAAATAATATTGATAATCAAAAGAAATTATGACCAAACAGTAAATATACCCCCTGCTCAAAACCCGCAAGAGTTTCAATTTAATCCACTAATCGTGGCGTCGTAGCGGAATGGCATGTGGTAGTAATTAAGATAAGGGAATCAGATCCCATCAAGCATCTCGCCTGCGTCGTAGCGGAATGACCTGCTAGTTGGCGGGAAATCATGGGCAATAGTTCCTCCGGGCCCTTTGAATCTGTTCTCCATGCCAAAGGTGAGATTGTAATTAGAAGTTGGCCACCTGGCGATTCCCTACAATTATCAATGAGGGCATGATTAGAAGAAAAAGTACATCATTAAATCTCACAATAGCATATCGAAAATGATAAAGACCCACATGCCCCGGGCTTTTAGCATTGCCAATACTAGCATTTTCCTAAAGTGGTACATAAAAAATTCACAAAATGCCTTAACTTTTTTCCTAAACTGTTCCAAACAAATTCTTAGTAATCTTTCAAATTTGCCTTTTTCCTTATTCAAGCAAGAGCCTGGAGGGGGTTGGGAGTTCTTCATGTTGTGTTAGAAAGTTTCTCACCATTGCAAATCCGATCGTTTGGAGGATTAATGATGTCTTGAAAGACTGATTAAGACGCCATGCCATCCGAAAAACAAGGGACTGATTCCAGAGGTTGAGGTGACATCAACCCAAGCATTAGCCTATCCTAGCGTTTTCAACTTACTATGTTCTAGATTTCTTAATTGGAAGTTTAAAAAAAGAAAACAATCCTTATATATGTACGCCACATTTCTGAAAATTGCAAAATAATTCCTATTTGTAAGAAGAATTATGATGAGCTAATGATTTGTTATCTTGACTACACTAAAACTTAAGATTTGGTGATGTGAGATTGGTCATTTAGGGCACGCATGATAAAATTTATGTTTCTCGATTTCTCTATTTCTCTGTTCCTTAGAACAGGTTTGGAACAAAAATCTGCTTGGTAACGCAATTTGATTTCTCTATTTTTAAAACAGATTTTTATTCCAGAAATAGAAAAATCGAAGAAATCATAAGCTGAAATTTTTAACTTCTCAGTTTCTAAAATAAAAATAGAAATTTTTTTTCTCAACTTTTCAATTTAGTTAATTTAGTCCAAAATATTTTAATGATTTTTTAATATAATCATTTCACTCAATATTGATTGAAAATCTTAACCATTGGGCCAGATGGTGAGAATTGAATGAAAAATGCTTCATTTGTTATACACAAGAGATATCACGCATGGTAATAGTCAATTTGCCATATTCATATCTAATAAGTCTTTCTTCACCTACTTTTCCGTAGCACGCCAAACAACGGCTCTATCTGGCTAACTATTTTTTTAATCATAAACTTCATATTGAGGTGGTAAAAATGGGTCAAATCATTAGGGTTTCATCCGGTTTTTCTTTTATATAGTGTCCTCACTTATCAAGATGCGGGTAAAAGAGATCTAATAAGGAATATGTTGTTCTTATAAGAGTGTTGATGAAAATACAGATTTTGCTAATAAATTTTTAAATAATCCTAGTGTTGATAATTTCGAAAAAAAAAAAAAACTGTTGACGATTTTTGAACATTGTGAGGATTTTTTTAACAAAATTTGGAAAGAAATTGGAATTAGACTTGAAGTTAGGATTTTTAGGAGATTAGACTATTATAATCATGGCTATCATTAGACTTATTTGATTAATGTGAAATCAATTTCGGCAAAAACATAACGACATATTCACTACAATTGAATTTCAATTGATTTTTTTTTTTTGCCACATTGTTTATTTTTCGAAAGAAAATATTACGTAATAGGAAATGTAAGCACATGTAATAGGAAATTCCATGAAATTGTATTTTCAACTTTTGTAATGTATTAGTATTATTTCGATTATTATTTTGTATTTGAGGATTTCCTATGTTGTTTTAGTATTATTTTAACTATTGTTTTGTATTTGAGGATTTCCTATATTGTTATCTAATCAATTTCTATTCCTAGAAATATAAATTTTATTCTGTTATCAAACGAATTTTGTTCCAGAAATAGAAATTTTGAGTCGTTATAAAACGGGTTTATTTGCTTGGAAACTTGTCCGAGGAATAAAAATTGAGAAATCAATTTTTGGAACAGAAATTTTGTCATGCGCGCCCTTAGTGTTTCCCTCGAAGAACTTGTAGTGGGACACCGCATGGAAGGAGCCAAGACCACGGAGGTTCCAGCCTTTCTTGTCAAGCTGCATCCGAGTGGTCCGTTGACGATATCCGGCACGCCGCACCGCAGCGTCATCATTTCCAAAATCATTTGGGGATCTAAGGTTCCATTAGCGTTTAGATAATAATTGAGGTGATAAACCTTGATGGCATGCTCTAGCAAATCGTCGAAGTCGTCATCACTAGTATGGACCGGATGGTTAGATTGGTCGTAGTTCAAGTGGCGTTTAGATGATGATTGAGATGATACATCTTGATGGCGTGCTCTAGCAAATCGTCGAAGTTGTCATCACCAGTGTGGATCGGATGGTCAGATTGGTCGTGGTTCAAGTAGCCAAATTTCTGGAGGTATCACTTGAGCTCACGGATGACTTGGGGGTGGTTGTCCTTGTGGCGAGAAAATTAGTAAAACAATCCTAAACCTACTGCATTTTTTTCCAATTTAGTTATAAATCTTTTGCATTTGTATCAATTCAGTTCATCCAGTCATATTTAGCCGATCGTTTGGCCAACATTAACGTGAAAATTTCTTAATTTTTTGATTTTTTTTTTATCTTTTTCTTTCTTTTTTTAACTTTCCTTCTTCCTCTGGTGGTGAGGTCAACCTTGTTGGCCACTGGTAAGGACTCGCCCTTGCCGGCACTAGCAAGGGCGACCTTGACTTCACTGGGGAGGTGTTGCCCTTGCCATTGCTGGGTGAGGGTGCCCAACAATGGTGAGAGCGATGCCTTGCCAAGGGTGGCCAAGGCTCACCCTTGCTAATGGCTAGCGAGGGGAGCCTTATCAGTGGCCGATGAGGCCTAGCCTTTCGGCCAAGTAAAGGAAAAAAATAAAATAATTGTCATGCTAGCGTTGGTTAGAAGGCTAGCATCGACCAACATCTATGTAAGCATCGACCGGCTTAATTTGACCAAATGAACTGAATTGGCATAAATGCAAAAGTTTTAGGATTAAATTGGTAAAAAAAAAAAGGTTTAGGATTAAATTGGAAAAATTATAATAATTTTAGGACTGTTTTGATAATTTTCCCCCTAACAGCATGCCTTAACGTGTTTGAGGAAATCAAAGGCTGACTTGGCTTCGACATGTGAACGTGCTAAAACGGCATGGATGGTGAAAATAAGGAAGAGCAAGTAGGAGAAGGTGGAATAAGGAAGAGCAAGTGGCCATGGCCAATTGACGAACACACTATTCTCAGCTAGAGAAAGTAATTTGATGAATGTTGTTTCTTTGCATATTTCTCAAGTGCGTCCACTTAATACATGAGAGGGTCGAAAAGATGAAAAAATACAACGCAACAACGACCACAATAAATAGGTCATTAAAGCAGACGTGGGTAACACGTTCTTCAGACCACAAGGACCGGGAAGTGGAAAAAAAATTTTGTTAGGCTCGTTCGTAGTTGTGGTGTGTATATCTTCGTAAGACTTAGAAAAATTGACCTAATTATGAGTTGAAAGCAAGCGATGTGTGAAGGAGAAGTTGTGGGTAGTTCCAGAAGACGTGGGTAACGCGTTCTTACAAGATTTCTTAAGACATACATGATAGGACATCAGTCGGATATAAATGGCGGAAAAGAAAATGCGTTGTTATCATCATTAGTTTAAAAGTGTTATGGACAACGTTAAGCAAAATGGCAGAAGCGTGGACCTCAAACAATCAAGTCGAAAAATAAATGATGAAATTAAACCTAGCTTGAAGGAGCTACGTGATTTGACCAGGCGTGCCTACTCTCACAGGAAGAGACTAAGGAAGAGAATGTTCGACTATAATCAAGATTAAGACAATGCAATTCCTAGAATTATACCCTTAATAAAATGTTTCCCGACCCAAATTACACCTCAATATCTCAACAACGATCAACTTTAGATAAGAAATCCACAAGTGTTTCTCAAACACTCTTACTCCTCGGCACTTCCTAGATCTTTCTCTCGAGTTAGGCTTGTCGTACTGATTAATAAATTTGGTTGAAAACACTTATCTAAAATCAATTCCTTGCGCCTTCGGGCGTCGACCTAAAGAAGCACGGACGTTGAATTTCGATAAAGTTGCGGCCCCTATTGGACGTCTGGAAAGAGATATGGCTGGACATCTGAAGTCCAATGATGCTTCGAGGCTCGTCCTGGTGGTCGGACGTCCGAAAAGCAATTTCAGACCTAGGGTAGTCGATCCAAAATCCTCCACTTATTCCAAAAGTCCATCCCTTTACTTGGAACGTGCGACTTACATCCTCGCACACACGTAACATCTTTTGCTCACTCCGGGTGCCCTTGAACTCCAATTGGTGTCGGTTCCAAGCTAAGCTAGGTCCAAATTTTGAGCCTCATTCAATAGACTGAAAAGATTATTCTTTGAGATGACCCGGAAGAGAGTAAATTTACGATAGAGAATTCAAGAACAAAAAATAGGTGGACGTGAGTTTTTTGTTTGTACAGAATAAAAGCGAATGTATATTATTGAATACGACAGACACGGCACTCCGTTCTTTGTGAATGCTTAATGTATATGTGCTTATTTAACTCGTAATCGGTTATTTTAACTCAAAATACACCTTTTGAAATAAGATAGAAGCACGAGAGGGGAACAAAGTCCGAGTGTATTGTTATGACTAGATTTGGGTATAGACACGAAATGAATGTTCGTACACTAGTATAAATAGAGTATAGACACCGAATGAATGTTCAACAGTGAACTTTTCTTTTAGTCCAATTCGAATGACCCGCGAGCAGAAAAAGTGTTGATGTAAATTTGTCATGAAGAAGCGTATGTCACGTTGATAACAAAAGGAATCATTCAATGTTAAACATTTATTTCAGTCTTCTATCTCATGAAATTGTGATTAATTCTCGAGTTTACAATCTCGTAATGGCATAAACAACAGGCGTGACTTAGCTAAGTCATCTATTTTGGTAACGTTCAGCCTAACATCCTTCACTTAATCTGCTCCAGTGAAAGACTGCATATATACCCCAACCCAATCAAACGCCGTACAAGGTTTTGATTCCCTGAACATCATCCCATGCAAGCCCTTGCTGACTCCGGGACTTATATTGGGATACATAATGGCTCCCGCGACAGAGCTATGCCCTAACCCAAGAAGGTGGCCGATCTCATGCAATGCCACGGTCTCCATGTCGTATGAACCGCCGACTGGACCCACAGACCATGTCTCGTCCGCATCGTAGTGGAACATACCAACAGTCGGTTGAAATGCGTGGGCTATGATTCCATTGGGACCATCGAACGGGGCACCATCGCCATGGTCCCTGCTCGCGAATGCGATCTTGATGTCCGCAGACTCATAGTTTTGGGATTGGGAGAATGTGAACTGCGTTGCCGAGGTCCACGTATTGAAAGCCCGCGAGACGGGGCCCACCACGTCGTCCCGGGTCCCGGGATTGAAGGCATAGGTGAGGTGGTACTTTGAGGACGGCCATTTGGGATTCCCATTGAAGAAAGTGAAGTGGCCGACAGTGTGGAAATTACTCGAGCTGTGGCGAGTCCCTCTCTTGCCCGACCGCATCCGGGAGGTGCCGTTGACAATGTCTGCAGCGCCACACCGAGGCATCGTCATCATAGTCACTGTTTGAGAATCTAAATTTCCAGTGACGTTTAGATGGTAGTTGAGTTGGTACATCTTGATGGCAGACTCTAAAAGCTCGTCAAAGTCCTCGTCATTGGCGTTGGCTGGGAGGTTGGATTGGTTATGGTTCAAGTACCCAAATTTTTCAAGGTATTGCTTGAGCTCTTGGAGACCGCTGACCTTGTCCCCTTTGTGACATCCTTGGAGATGCTTGATGAACTCAAAGGGGTTTTGCTTTTGGCCATCAGAGTGGGCTAAGACCGATTGAAAGAAGAGAGAAGAAACAAGAAGCAGGCATGAGATTGTGGACAAAAACTTTGGATATGCCATTGCGCAAATGCTTGAGAGATTGCACTTGGTTTTGAATGGTATTGTGTGTGTATTTGCCATCACTTGCGAGACTCTATTTATAGGCTTTTTTCAGTAGTGGAATCATAAGAAAGTTCCCCGCATTCTACGGCCATAACAAGGTCGTGAGAAGAGAGAGAGAGAGAACCGCTACAGTGTACGGTCTACTGTTTAGAAAACTTCGTGGAAACGCCAGGATTTCTGGTTTTGACTTGTACTTTTTGACGTTAAAGTTGGGGTATGGGTTTGTACGGTCATTTTGGACAAACAATGCGAACGCAACTTGATAACTTTGAGACGTAATAAAAGAGACCTGGTCGTGGTATTTCTGCGCTTGTCACGGAAGAAATTTAAGGGCCGACTAGATGATAATTAGAAAATAAAATTACCATTTAAAGTGTCTGACTCACATGACATGACAAATATCATAGACAAAAGGTAACTACTATTATACACATGAAAAATGGGCATAACATTTCAAATCGTGCCAAACATATCAAAGCCCATCCATAAAATCGACATTTTGAATAATGTCTCGAATCAAAAAATAAAGGCACTAATGACGAGTATTTTGACATTCGATACATCATATATTGTGCATGGACTTCATTATATCTAGAATGTCTCTTGTAGATGACTGGCTCAAACGCCCAGTTGGAAAAAGAAAACAGGAGGACAAGACCAGGAAATTGCTGAGTAAAAACGTTGGAAAAACATGGTCACTGGTCTTCTGGACGGTCCGGAGGCTAATGAGAACTCTTTAAATGGTTGAGCGGACCCTCAGAAGAAAAAAGGCCCTGCCTAACTTGCCTCTTTGACCGAATACCTTCACAGTCTTGTCCTCTAATTTTTATTCATACGCTTCTCAAATTATATTCAAAGCAATGTCTAGAGCGTGTCATATAGTTACTTAGAGAAAGTAATACAAACACCAAATACCATGAACCAATATAAATGTGTCATTTAGATAATAAATTCTCCGCGGCTAATTATTCTATTAACAGTAGACGGAATAAATTGCAATGTAAAATCACCGAAAAGTTAAAAAGAAGAAAGTGGGTGCATCCATATGACATTTGTTTAAGCAAATGCTTAGTTTCCAATTAGATATTATGGAACGGGAACAGTAGACATAAATCATTGAACTGAAGAGAATACTGAAGCAGATTATAGAAAATGATGGTGAGTTAATGTTAAGATTTTTTTAATTAATGTAAAGAATAGTAGGGTTTTTCTCTAATTAGTGCAGATAATAGTGGTTTGTGGAGCTAATTTGTGCACCATCCAACCACTCTAGAACAGACTCCAAGGAGAAACTTGAATTGGAGGGGACGGTTTTGAACTAGACTCTCCCTTCTCTCCCTTTTTCCTTCTCCTTTGGCTGATTTTATTCTCTATTTTCTTTGTCTTGCTTTTCTTCCGTTTTAGAAGTTTCTCTCTCCCATTTTAAGAAGGTTTCTATCCTAATCAAGTCTAGATTTAGGGTTTTTTTGCATATATAATTTTGGGATTTTTCTTTCATCAAGTTTCATTGGCGTAGAGTCCAATTTTGAAAGAGATTAGAGGAGTTTCGCAAATGTTTTGCTCTCACGAGTGTCGGATTTTTGCACTTCAACCTTGAGGCAAGCCGTAGTAATAGATGAAGATCTCAATGTATGCTCATTACTGAAGACAGATTCAATGATTGGTTACCAATTCTGGTTTGAAGAAATCACATAACTGCTCTTTGAGTATATAATCCATAACTTTGTTATAATGATGATTCTTCTTATATAGAGCTTGATTTGTCTTGGATTTGTTTGGGATTTGTCTAGATTTGTTGTTGGATTGCATTTTTTTTTTTTTTTGTATACTCTTGGAAAATGAATGAAATGTTTCTTTGAAATTTTTTTTTATTAAGTACTGAAATTAACAGATATAAGTGCGTTAAGGTTAATGTTAGCAGGGTAACTAAGAATTTTTCTAGGTAATGTAGATAATTGCGACTCTAGAGGTAACTGCACCGATCTACCCACGCTAGTGCGAAATCAAAGGAATTGCTCAAAAATTGATGCAGTGACAATAATAAAATGCCAACAACCTTGCTTCAGCAGATCAAGAACAAGAAGAGGAGGAATTTCATCCACAATAACCTTTGATAAATGCAGTGACAAAGCTGTATCATGCATTGAAGAACTAGCGATGCAAATCACCAGCAAAACAAACCAACTCTTGAGAAATGGGAAAGAAGAACCAATACCAAAAACTCTTCACTCAACACAAGAAAGCAGACGATAAACATACGTCACAAACATCGAGCTAAGATTTGGCAGCATCAGATCTCAGCGGAGCCCCACTATCCAATATTGAAGGAACACCAAAATCAGCATCCTCTTGTGCAAAGCAAAGTGATAACCAAGCAGCATGCATTGCCTCTGTGGCGGCTGTAGCTCGAGATTAGGGCCAATGGAAATGTCGAGTTCACTCCTCGAAACATGACTAATTATCAATCCAGTCCAATTCCCCCCTTGTACAAGTCTGACCCTGCAACTGTTAATGCAGACAAGTTCGGCTCCTTTCATGTATGAACTAAAAAGATGGATCTCAATCCAAACCCACAGTCATGCATCTGTATCCTCATATATGTTGTCCTATGGATTCAAAGAGAACACGAAACATCAACAACAATTCCGTTTCTCTATTTCCAATCCAATACGCATGAGAGGAGAAAGCACAAAAAGGATGAAAGCTACTGAAATAGGCAGAAAAGATGTACGGTAGCCGTAGGCCTTCACATGGAGGAAGCACAAAGTGTCCTTATTTTAGCTCTGGTTTGACATGCCATTGCCAAAAATGGAGATATCCCGATTAATAATTCAGATAGAATCACAAGGTCATTCTCCAACATAGCAATGCACGCCTTCAGAAAACAAATGTGTGCAAGTCCCAGACGCATTTTCAAACTATTGTTATCTGGTTAACATCGAGGTGCTAGACCATGCAATCATCTGACAAAATCAGGCTCATTATATCCGTTGCAACTCCTCCAGCACCAATGTAACTGTTAAGAAACAAAGGGCATTGACCCCAGCCTTTACTCATTTAACCGAAGAAATAGCATCATGTAGCACTCGATATGCAGGTGGACTGAGCTGTTCAACGGGATGAATCGGGTTGAGGGGTTTTCTTCAACAGCGAGTTTCCTCAAAATCAGGATTAGACCCTGGTTGAGGAGCAAACTGGTGAACCAGTTCAACATCTTGTTAATTTCTGAAAAAGCGACCTGATTGCCGGCAGCGGGTTTTACGCCCATGCCCTCTAAGGAAAGAGAGCAAAAGCTCCACACCACTCAACAAGTGAATTATCCTTTTGATTTTAAAAAAATGTATCTGTCAGGTTTCATTTTTTTTTTTTTTTATCTAAATTCAGCTTCCGAAAGAGTAAAATGCAAGTAAGAAAATACAAAACTAGGGCTCACGTCGACCATCCTAATTGAGGTCGAGTTCTACACCTAATATTGGCAAATTTAATACAAAAATTCATGAAAAGCTTGATTAGTGATTGGTCGAACCAGGGACGGGGATCAACTCAATGACCACATCTAACAGAAAACCCATGGAAGGATGAACAAATGGACATTTTCTCATCTTTGACAATTGGAAAAAAAAAGCAGTAAGATTACACGAAACAACTCACATTTTCATTTTACTGTGGTCACAATAGCAACTAAACAAATGGATGAACCGTATCGCACATCCCTGGGTTCCTTATGCACCACGGTGGCTGAATGGGCTCAGCGCCAATCCCTCTGCTGACCATTCTACTCCTCCATTCATTCAAACGGTCAGTTGCTTCGGCGTATCTCTTCATGCCATTCTTGTCCCGGTTCCCTGACCACATGCTTTCTGCCACTGCTGAAGCTCTAGGCCAGATACGTGCATCTAGAACAGTTGGGTCCGCCTGCTCTGACCAGAGTGCAACCTCTCCACCAAGCACCAGTGTTGCTTCCTCCTCAGTTAAACCGTATGTTATATCATAATTGTATATAGTTTGCCATGTTTTGAAAGGTCCACACCATGAACCACCATTCCCCTGATTACTTCCTGGCGGCTGGTCATATTGACTATCATTTCCAAGAAAGTCACCATGCCCACAGTCCAAATAGTAGAAATCTGATGATGACACAATCGCTCGGTATCCAGATGAGACGATCTTTTTTGTGTTATTGGGACCATTATTCCATGTCTGCAAGATGGTGTGCTCTGGGGGAAGAAGTGATTTATCCACCTTGATAATCGGATCTAACAAGACATCTTCCCAGTAGACAGCAGTCCTATTAAGAGACAAAATATAAGGTAAGGTGGAGTTCACAAATGTCTCAAGTAGCTGACTCAGAGTGCCACCACTCGACAGGAATGCTTGAATTGTTGGATCAGCTTTCCAACAGCCAGGTATGATCTCATCAGCTCCAGCATGGTAGAATTGATCTGGGAATAATGTCACCACATCACGAATGACATTCTTGAGAACTTGATAGGTCTTTGGGTTCAATGGGTTAAGATGACCCGTTCCTGGTTCTGATGCTAGCCGATCTGCCCATTCACTTCCTTCTGGCCACCAAAACATATTTGCACAGGATACAATTTCTGGATAAGCTTCAGCCCACGATCCTGTATGACCTGATGACCAGTAGAAAAATGCCCGGAACAGAATCAGACAGATACTGTGCTACATTTGGAAATGGTACAAATCTTTCATAAATCTTGAAAAAAACGAATTTCACCAAGAAGTTGATGCTCATATTGACTATTGATTATTCCTCAAACAATAACAATGATCAGATGACTACAATCGAAATGCTCCCCATTTGAGCTAATTGCTAGTGATTACATAAAAGCATGTAATATGACAATCCCACCTTTTCCCCCTGTTTCGCTTTCTTTTTCAGCAATATGCTGAATTTTCTTGTTCCTCCAGTGAGGGCACTCTTAGTATCAAAACACAAGAATTCTCACTCAATGTTTAATTTATTTATTTTTTCAGACAAAACTGATCTAATGCATGTCTTCAGCCCTAAGTTTCTAGTGCAGTAATTAGTACAACCAATTCTACATATTTGACATCCTTCTCTTCTTGCAAACACGAGTGTCAAAATTTGATTTCTAGCCACTAGTTCAGTTTTAAGGTCCACATTTCTCATTCGGTCAAACTCCCACTTAACAAGTTTCTCTCAGAATCCTTTAGTAGTTAAATAAGGCTATTAGGTGAAGTCTTTGATTCACTGAAGTAAGAATATTATCAGATCGGCATTAGACATAAGTAGATAAAAGTTAATAACCAACTTTCTGATTCATCATCCTGTCTCAATGCATATTTACTTGCGTTTTAATAATTTCTTGATTCCTGACACCTCCATTGTGCTATACATCTGCATTATTGTTTTCCTCACTTCCCCCCTTCGAGCTTTAAAGTGGAAATGGGTACACAAGAAATGATCTTAGTCATGAGGTCTCTGTGTGACGAATTATATAAGGTTTATGACTTCAATATTGAGACATCATCCAGAACTGTTTAGTCACAGATACGGATCCTATTAGTCAAATTTTTAATTTAGATTCATAATATCGACAACTGCTTTAGATTCATAATATTGACAACTGCTTTAGATTCATAATATCGACAACTGCTTTAGATTCATAATATCGACAACTGCACGAAATGTAAATCTACGTGTATATTTAATCAGATTGATCAGCACATCACAATGCTTAGAATTGCAATCCTAGAGAACCCTGAAAGTCAAAATAATAGTTTTTACTGCAAAACGTGAACACTGCTGAATCTAGATAGTGCATTGATTTTCAAACACATTTTAGCCTAGAATTCATTTGCAAGAAAGTCAATAATAGGACAGGACCTGAAAAACAGAGAATCAGGAAAACCAAATGAACTGAGTACACTAATTTTATGTTCAGCAGATGCTAATTTTAGCCAAAAGAAGAAAGAGAAATAGTCAATGAAGAAGTACTATAAATCCACTCACCAGGCATGTCCAATTCTGGCAATACACGAACCCCATGTTCCAGGCCAAATTCAACGATTCGCCTGACATCAGCTGGTGAGTATTGCATGTCAGACCCATAGGCTCCCCTAGCTGCTAGATCAGGTTCTAAAGGCAACAACAAAGGGAATGAATGCGAGTCAGTGATGTGCCAATGAAAAACATTGAGCTTGTTGGCACTCATTGCTGCAATAGTCCTTAGGATGTCTTCAACTTCATAGTAGTTTCTCGAGGTATCCAGCATTATCCCTCTATAAGAAAAGATTGGCCAATCCTGCACCTCCACTCCAACAGCCACCCATGAGGGCTTACCCCACACAAGCTGGGAGAATGTCTCAAGACCCCTCATAGCACCCCATACCGTCTCGGCAATCAGGCTAGCTTTGTCACCTGAGGTGGGGATGCTAAGGCTGTAGGATTCATTCACGCCATGGCTGAGAGGAGCAGCTAGATCATTGACCAATACAACCAGAGTTTGCAAAGTGGGGCCATTCGTCAGGTTGACATGCTGATTGGAAAGAGGATGGAAATGCTCGGAGAGAATGAGATTAAGGTAGCGATTAACAGAAGTTGAGAGGTATTGGTGATGGGGAGATTCGATGGTAAAAGAAGGAGAAAGTAAGGTCGCTTGTTGAGTTGGCCATGAAAATTCTCTTGGTTTTGGCCATACACTGATTGCAGTACACTCGACAGATAAGATGGGTGAGCATACTAAAAACATGGTGATGAAAGTGATCAAAATTTGAGTGCCTTTACTCCACTTAGGAGCAGGGCCATCACTCTGCTCATCCATATTAGTCTCTGGGTCAAAACGAATCATCTAGCAGCAGCAAATGACAGCAGCTGCAAGAAAGACACGATTTTAACTACTGAAGGTAGCTACTGTTAAGGTTGCCAAGATAAGTGAAGGAACTGTCCATTTTCAAATTAAAATACAAAAAGGGATTAATTCAGAATATAAATCGAATGATCACCATATATTCAAAATAACTTTAAGAATAATGCGGAAAAGTGAATTGGAGAATTTTCTGTATTTCAATCTATACTATAATGAAGAGTAAATCAGACTATTTAAAGGTTTAATTAGATGACTATCTAACATAACATATCAATCAAAATATGCACAATCAAAAGGACATTTACGAGGAATCTTGAGAGATTCGGAGAATCAACAAAATTATCAGAATTTCTCTAACGAAATTATCCTGGAGAAATACCTAATTATCTCTTACAAGGAGCAAAGGAGACGGTAAACTGAAAGCATTTACTTCATCTTACGTGACCAAATTCACTTCTGCAAATTCCAAGAGCCAAAATAGACTACCCACGTTGAGAACAATGGACCGCTAGCCAGAGGAGTAAAACATAGCATTTGAAACAGAACTCCCCCTTCTAAATACTGGGAAAAAGGAGGAAAGAAGAAATCACACCAGCATCAACGAGAATGGATACGGCAAGTACGAATCAAGAAGACAGAAATCAATTGAAGATGCAAGAGATAGCGAGGCACAAGATGTAGAAGTACACAAAGAATGAAAAGGTTGAAGCTTTACCTTCCACAAGTGCTCGGACACGCAAATGCAAGCAGAAAACAGCCACATTTATAAGAACCCACTTAGAGGGACAACGATTTCAGTGCACATAACAAAAGGAATCCATCGACGGACCGGCTAGAGATTGTCTCCGCCATCTGTCTCTGTCGCAAGAGCTCGTTCCGCGTCCTTCACCATCAAAATAAACTATGCTTCCTCATATTTCTCGGCCCTCTTGGACTTTTCTCCGTGTCGCTTCTGCCTCCGCAGCGATCGCTGGTCGAATTCTTTAAGCGCATTCGCCCCCTCGTCTCTGGAATTGACGCCATATGGTCTCTTCCCCTTGTCCTATTCCTCGCGCTTCGCTCTGCCGAAAATTTTGGACTCTGAAGAGAGAGAGAGAGAGAAGGCTGTCAGTATTCGCTAGGGGTGAGCACGGTTCCCGGGTAGAACCAGGAACCGGAGAACCGGACCGGAGGGTCCGGTTCGATTCTTAATTCTAAAAGGACCGGTTCCGGTTCCGGTTCCTGGTTCCCTTTTTTGGGAACCGGCGGAACCGGTTAAATCTCTTTGAAAAAAAAAAACCCCACGTTGATTTCCCTCCCTCCCCTTTTCTTTTTCCCTCTCTCTTTCTTTTCTTCCTTTTTCCTCTCACGTCACTTCCTGCCCCCCTACTTTTTTCTTTTCTTC
The DNA here is from genome assembly GCA_014182715.1 of Eucalyptus cloeziana. Lineage (NCBI taxonomy): Eukaryota > Viridiplantae > Streptophyta > Magnoliopsida > Myrtales > Myrtaceae > Eucalyptus > Eucalyptus cloeziana. Next base: position 46,517,657 of record CM024641.1, on the reverse strand, counting down.
TCTCTCTCTTGTCTTTCCCCCTCTCTCGGCCGAAACCCCACCCCTTCTCTTCTTCTTCTTCTTCTTCCACTTCCTTCCTCTTGTTGGCTGCTGCTTCACCCACCACCACACCGCCGCCCCATGCCCTACTCACCACTACCTCTTGGCCACCGAACCACCACCACCCACCGCTCATCCGACGAGTCGTCTCGCCGTTGAGCCCGACGATATGTCGCATCATCCGTGCCGCCCCTCACCACCGTGAGCCATCACCACCTCTTGCCGCCGCCGCTTGAGATTAGCTTACGATACGTACGGAAATGTCGCTCTCCGCGGCGTTCAGCGAGCGGCTGGAACAGCTGGACCGGACCAGGAACCAGCGCCTCTCTCTCCTCCAGGTCTACTCCACCGCGACGCAATCTCTTGAACTTTTCTTCGCGAGGCGATCGGTTTGGATCGATAGCGGATGAGAGGTGCTGGAAATTTTTGCAGGCGGAGAGAGAGCTGCAAGCTGCCAAATCGCTGGTCCTGGAGTTGAAGCGCGCGGCCATCAGGTCGATGGAAGAGAGGTGCTTGAGGCTCGAGCGGAGCCTAGCTTCGCAGAGCTTGAAGATCTCGGCTCTCGATGCCGAGTACGACAACAATGTGCAGCGACTAAGGTGAAGCATAGACTTGTCATCATAAGATTTTGGTCGCATGTTATGGTTTATTTATGCTTGATTTTAGGGAGTTGAAGTGCGAGGTGGAGGGGCTTGAGGAGGCGGAGAAGGAGAAGGACGGATTCTACTGAGCGCAGACCGGCGAAATGAAGGATTTTAAGGAAGCTACTAACGGATTCGTCGTCGATTGCCAGATTCGCATTAAGAGACGAGCTAAATGAGGTAAAAGAGAAGCTCTCTATTTTCGGATTTGTGAGCTGACATGATACTGTGCTGGATCATTCTGTTAGCTGGATCAAAGGCTGCAAGGTGATAGCGATAACGATGAACTTTTATCGCTTGTTTGGCTACTATACCAAAGAATGAAGAAAGATTATTTTCCCCTGTTATCTTCGCTCGTGTTCGATTTTGATTTGATGAAATAGAGCTATGGTTCATCTTGAGTAGAATACGAGATAACTTGAAGATATAAAGTATCATGTTTTGATATTCTGTGACTGCAATTATTTGTGATGTGCTAACTGCAAAATGAAGTGTATTGAAGATATAAAGTATCATGTTTTGATATTCTGTGACTGCATTTATTTGTGATGTGCTAACTGCAAAATGAAGTGTATTTACAAAAGTCCATGCCATTGCTTCTCCCACAATATGAATTATTTCGGCTTTCGGATATTCGCGCCCACTACAAAAATGAAAAAAAAAAAAAAAAAAAAAAAAGAACCCGTCGGAACTGGAACCGACCGGAACTGTGACGGGGGTAGGTTCCAGGTTCTTAATTCTGACGGGCAGGTTCCAGGTTCCAAAAATTGAGGAACCTGTATCCGAGGGTAGGTTCCAAGTTCCAGACGGAACCGAACCGGAACCGAGAACCGCTCACCCCTAGTAGTGATGAAACCTCCAGAGTTTCGCGCTTCAAATGCCTCTAAGATAGATTATCTATATGAAGTCTCTCTTAGTGATGAAACCAAGATCTCTGAAACCCAGCTCCCTCTCATGAACCCTTACTCCGCCTTTGCTAAACCCAACTCGTCATTTTCCCCCATCCGCTCCATCCGCCAACTTATTCACCAAACCCCAAAGCAAGTAAAGGAGTACGTCCAGTTCTCCAAATTCGACCAGCACCCCATTCCTGCTATTGAAAATGAGTACTTTGTTACTCTTCAGATCCCTCCAGAATTCCCCAGACAATGGGCTCAACAGGGATACACTCATGTTCATTATGGCGCTGTCCGTCTTGCTCTTACTTTTCATGGTCGAAAAGGTTTGCCCGTAGTGGCAAGAATTGCATTGTTAGATACCAGATTTTTACAATACCAGCATGCCTGCATTGGTACTGTTCAAACTACTCTGAATGCTGGAACAGTCTTTGTGACTTTGTATCCCAACTTCAACATTGCTCTATCAGATCCCCAGCTACTCTCTTTCCTAAAAGTTCAAGTCCACTCACCGGAGCTCCCCAAACCGCCGATTCCGTAGCCGCAACCCCGCATTACCAAATGGTTTACCGAGTACGTAACCATGCTCTTGATCTAAACTTCAATAACGGTAATGAAGATGCTTTGTTTATCTCCATGCAGAATGATCAAGCATCATGCATCCATGTTCCTCGGCAGATCCCTAAGGATACGTTGGCCAAGCTCCTTCCGGAGACTTGGATTACCAACTACGAAAAGCTGCATCAACATAACAAGCCTTTCCAGTCTACGGACTCATAATTCGTCCAGAAAAAAGATGGAACTGTTTCCATCAAATTTGGCAAAGAAAAGGAAGAAAGCCCTTCTATCTTCCAAACCCTCTTCATGATCGAACCATGTGTTCTTGAATCAATTTCTGAACCAGACCCAAAAAAGCTTGTTCGGCACTTTAATAGTGATGGGCATCCTGTCCATTACTATAAAGACAAATATTGTCATTGTTTTTGGGATCCTTTTTGCCAGTGTTCCTATTGTATGAATTCTCCTGATGAGGTAAATCCATATGATAGACCTCCACCTCGACAGAAAAGGCCAAAGGATAAGATCTATCAAAGATATTTGAACGGAGATCCCTCAATTGATACTCTTGGTGAATGCGATAAATACCAGTTCATGGTATCCTATGCACCACCTCCACCACCGAGAGACAGTCCATCCCAAATTCCACCAGATCCACCAAGATCACCTCCGCCATCACCACCTCAGAAAAAACAAACTCTCTCTCCGTTTTATAAGCCAATCCTAAAGTGGGCCAAGAAGCACTCTTACCCACTTGAAGCACCAGCAGAAACCCCACCTATTTCCTCCATTGCTATGTTCCATGACTCTGATTTTCCCCCTCTTGTCAAAGAAGGCTCTAAACTCTCGTTTCCTGCTCCAGAGGAGTTCATTAATCCACAAGGAAGATACCGCCATGTTCCCAAAATATCCAACCCCACTGATGTTGATGAACATGGAAGACAGAAAAAGACTTCTGCTGCTGAAGCTGTTTTAAATTGGCAATCAGAAACTCTGCTTGCACAAAACAATGCTTTCAAAGCAATTGATTCCAAGATTGGAATTGTGCAACAAGATCTCCGAAGGTATGATGAGACTACCAAGAAAATGGTTTCGAATTCCGAGAAAGGCTGAATGCCTTGGAGTCAAGGCAACGTCTAGGTTATCATTATCTAGAGAGCCCAGAACCGGAGATAGAAAAGCTCAAAAGGCAAATCCAACTCCTTGAAGAAGGAAAGTTCAGACCCTTTGATCCATTTGCAAATCCAGTAAGAACTGGATACTTACCTCCGCCACCTCAAACGTCCATCTTTGCTGCCATTCCACAAGATCCTTCCAAGAAGGAACCAAATATACGGGAACGCATCAAAGAATTGAGTCGAATCCAAAAGGAAAAAAGAAAGGAGAAAATTCCTGAAGAATCATGTTCGGTTGTCATAAGAGAAAAGCCAGACCAGATGATGTTAGCAAATCCATTAGAATCCTTTCTAAAGGATTTGAGTGTCCAAGGACATCCTGATCCTGTCCACAAAGTTGATTCAACTCCTCCAAATGGCCAAACTCTATTTCCAAAGACAACAAACCGATTCTACCACTTCCGATACTTGAATCGACTTAGCATCATCATCATCCTCTTCATCTCTTTCGATTCTTGGCCGAATCCCTTCCCCGTTGCACCTATAACTTCTTCTATATTCATGGCTGATCCTCCAGATCATGAAATGGAGTCAATTTATTCTGACCTAGAGATTGTTAGGGACAATCCTAGAAATCATGTGTCTATGGCATCAAAGCAGTTTTTTACCATCGATGATATTCTTTACCAAAAATGGCCAGAAAGACTTGAGGAATTTCATACGTGGTTAAACACTCAATCCCTCACCAACCATGATATGAATGATGTCCTTTACAACTTTGTTACTAGGTTCACAGGAAGCCTTAAACTTTGGTGGAAATCAGTATCAAAACAAAACCAGATTCATTTTCTAATGTCGCCAAATTTTAGCCAAGCCATTACTATCCTATATCACTTCTTTGTGGGAAAACCCACCGACCTCATAGAGATGAAAAGAAGAGAGTTTTTCGAAAGAAAATGTTGTTCTCTCCAAAAGAAACATCTTGATAAGCATTACCGAATAATGCTCCAGGCTCTTTTATCAAATTGAGCCGATTCAAATCAAGCATATCTTCCCGACTTCCATCCCCAAAGAACTATCCCAAATGGTCGAAAGATCCTTTTTTAGGAGACAAAAGAGAGTTCAGGATATACCTCTGGGAGAAATACAACAAGAAATCCATCTATGCCTTGAAGAAATATGTCTAAAACGCCAGATGGTCAAGTCCTATATCAACAGTGATCCGAGCCTCGAGACAGCCTGCTCTCGCCACAAGCTCAAGATCAAATGTTCTAAACAAGATTGTGATGGTACTTCTGGAAAGTATTCCCGAAAGAAGAAACACTTCAAGAAGTTCTCAATGAACAAATCCAAACATGGCCACAAGAACTTCCGAAGAAAGAAAAAATGGCGATACCTACGGAAAAGAAAGGATCGCACGGGCCATAAAAAGTCGAATCGTTGCTACATCTGCAACCAGAAAGGACACTTTGCTAAGAGTTGTCCTCAAGCCAGAAAGGGCCAACATCACCTGATACACCAGATTGAGAATGAAATAGGTATCTCTCTTGAAAATGATGATGTGGAATCATTATTCTCTGCTGATGAAGAACAATCTAAACAAACTCTTTGTATCATTCCATGTTACAACAATTCCAGTGAAACTGATTCAGATTCAGAATCTGAAGACATTTTTCACATATCACCCATATCTGCAGAGCCAAACCTTGACATATTTTCAAACCAAATCCACTGTCCCCATTTTCCTGTAAAGATCCTCACCTCAAAGTTTGCTAAGCCAATCACTGTCATTGCTCTCATTGATACTGGAGCAAGTTGTTCAATCTTGGATACCAAAGTCCTCCCTGAAGAGTATTGGACTCCCTATGTCCGATATTTCAACTCTACCTCAGGAGACACTTTCTCCACAAATGTGAAAACTACTCCCATGACCGTCCAGTTTTTCCCTCAGTGTTCAATAACTACAAAATTCTTTGGATCCAATCTCCCCAATAAAGACCTAATCATTGGTTGGGATGTCATGACTCAGATCTCACAGCTTCGTATTATTCCTGGAAAAGGTCTTAGGTATAAAGACCAATTCTCCGAGTTCGTCAATATTCGAGACTCTTTTCCATTCGATGAGCCTATTAGATCCAATTATGCAAAAGCTGTTAGAATCATGTTCAGAATCCCATGCAGAATTTGCTCAAAAGTGTTCCCATCCTTTATGGGAAAATCCAGAATTCTTTGTTCGCCTTCCTTTCAAGAAAAATGAAGATATGAATCCAACCAAGGCGAGTCACATGGGAATGAAGCCGAACATTTGGCTTTAGCTCAAAGGGAATGCTCGAACTATTGCAACAAGGCCTTATTGAAATCTCCAACTCTCAATGGGCTTGTGAAGCCTTTTATGTCAATAAGCGTGCTTTGAAACCGAACGAGGAAAAATGAGATTGGTAATCAACTACCAACCCCTTAACCTTTTCCTCCAAGATGATAAATTCCCTTTACCATCCAAAGCTTCTCTCTTTACTGGACTAACAAAGGCCCAAATCTATTCCAAATTCGACCTCAAAGTCGGATTTTGGCAATTGGGCATCCATCCTGAAGACAGATCCAAAACAGGATTCTGTATTCCAAACCAGCACTTCCAGTGGAAAGTTCTTCCTTTTGGCCTCAAGGTAGCACCATCCCTTTTCCAAAAGGCCATGTGTCGTATCTTCCAACCGATACTTTCAAGTGCTGCAGTATATATCGATGATGTCCTGCTCTACAGTCCTGATGAGCAGTCACACTGCCAACTCCTTGAACAATTTGCAGAAATTGTCAGAAAACATGGTATCATGCTTTCTTAGCGAAAGATGAATATTGCCCAAACAGAAATTGAATTTCTTGGTATGCACCTCAATAATGGTACATACTATCCAGGGCCGCATATTACTCAGGAACTACCAAGTTTCTGAAGAAAATTTCACAAAGAATGAAGTTCAAGCAATTTCTTGGGATAATTAATTATCTCGAGATTTTGTCCCAAATCTTGCAAAACTCCCGATTCCTTTGCAATCCATGCTAAAGAAGAATCCCCCACCTTGGGGAAAAATTCGAGACAAAAACAATTGCTTTGAGCTTAAGGAGGTTATGCGGAATCTCCCACCACTTGAAGATACCATCAACAGGTAAAAGAATTCTTCAAACTGACGCCAGTGATGAATACTGGGCAGCAATTTTACTTGAAGAGATTGATGGTAAGAGACACCTTTGTGCTCATAAAAGTGGAAAGTTTTCTCAATTCGAAATGTATTACCATTCCACTTTCAAAGAAATCTTAGCAAGAAAAAATGGAATCAAAAGTTTGAATTTCATCTCATCGGCCATCACTTCTGGTAGAATTAGACATGGCATCTTTTCCTCGGATGACCAAGTTTAAACGACGAGATTCCAAATTCTCAACTGCTTTGATGGGCTGAATGGTTTTCAAAATATTCTTTTGAAACCAAACACATTCCAAGAAAGAAAAATGTTCTTGCTGATTTCTTGTCAAGACCAAAGGCACCAGCCGAAATCAACATTTACATCAAAAGACCTGCTTTTCACATGCTCAATCACGGCGTAAAGTACAAGATCGAGAAGATCAAAGATTTGCCAAGCTGGAAATATCCCCAAGAGATTGTTGAACACATCCAGAATGACAATCTCACTGAAAACCTAGAAAACCTCATGTGGCAATGCCACACAGATCTGTTCAGATTTAATGCAGGTTCGATTCTTTATCCTTATGGGTTAAATCCGGATTATCCATTCATACATCCTCTTATCTGGAAAGAAGATGATTTCCCTGACCAGCTCAAGACGCTATTATGGTACTTAACTAACAAGTACTTAATAGCCATTGAAATCCCGACCAAAAGATTTGTTGCCAACCTCACCAGGATATTCTTACTCGGAAGGAATATTGAGAGAGAAAGTGATCGAAATCTTTTAGACTTTCTCAATTGGTTCTATCCTCCTACTCACTGGAAACATCTTTTGGAGAAAGAACTAAGAACCACAACACCAAATCCTGAAGTCCATACCATTCTGTTTTTCCGACGTCCATGGCATTTTTGCAGAAATAATGGAAACATCATCAATGTTCCTCTGGAGATAGGCACTACATCCTACAAGCCACATTCGGATAGCAGAGAGGCTCTAATTCACAAATCCTATCCAAGATCTATCGTATCTTGCCAACTCCAGTATCGAGAACTCCAGAGAATCATGTGCCAAGAAAACAAGACCATTCCTGAAGGAATATGGAATTATAATGAACCCACCACATGGGATCATTATGACCTAGCTCCAGAAGCTAAGGAAGCACTCAAGCAATTCAGACAGGCTGAATCATCCCAAGATAATGAAATGACAAGTGCACAAGACATTGTCCAACCTACCCAGGACCCCTATGCACGGTGGGGAGGTCCTCTTTCCCAAGATCCCTACGACCAGGAGCCATTGTCTTTATCTCAAATAGACACCTCTTATTATTCACAGCCATCTCATTGGCCTCAGCCAAGTATTCCTGCCAACACTACAGAAGATGACAATACAAACTGGGCTCGAGAAGAAGCATCCCACTGGATTCATGAAGAAGCATCCTCATCACATCATCTGAAGCAAATACTCTCACCAGAAGACCTTGAAGCCCTTGAACAGAAGTACGAAGCACATCTTCTAACAACAGCAAACAGCTCAGATGACTCGGACTATGACTACAATGCTCATGACGGACGAGACCGCTGAAAAGCCGCTGTCCGTACAATTTCATTGTAGCATAGTACTGTTCTCTTTTACTGTAGCACTAGGCTAGGGAAAGTACTTCACGATGGTTCTTGTTCATATTGTGCGAATAATTCCCTCCCGGAAGTTTCCGGTGCCTCTCTCTCGTTTGTATCCGGACCCGGGAGCTTGGTCCTTGTTCGCTTGTGACCTCTTATTGTCTATATAAGGCAAGGAGGGTGTATTGTGTTGGGCAGAGTCCCCTGAAGTAAAGTGAGTGTTTTGTAAAAACCTCTCTATGGCTTTCTAAAACTCCTCTTCTTCTCCAGCCTAGTAGAATCCTCTAGGAAATGCAGCTCGGGTAGATTAGAAGCGTTTCCATCCTGGTTCTCATGGTGTCCCTAGGCCCTGAACTAAAGGGCAGAGTGGTTTTCTGCTAAAAGGCCGTCCCTGAAGGGCTTGAACGGGTTGTTCGCCCACTGTGGGAAGGCATACCTGCAGAAAATTGTCTCTTCCTTATTTATTTATTTTTTGGCAGGCCAATAAAGATTAAATTAATAATATCGCAAGTACAAAATGCAATCAAAAGGCATGTTTATCATTGACACATCATGAGTAGAGACGAAGTGACCGGAGATGGAGGTGGCCTCCTGTCGACTTTTTTAATTGAAGCAAGTCTCGAACATCGACAATTCATCGGGTTGAAATCATCGCTCATTGGGTTAGCCTTAGGGACCGCCATTCGAAAAATAGAACTGTTGTCAGCCTACATTGTCTTTTCTAAAAGGAGCAATCGAAGAGCGTGGAGCATCGGCTGCTTTTGGCACGTTGTTGTGTCTCTGGCCATAGTGCTTATAAGAAGTGCACCTAGTGCAAAGTCCATGCGATGCGGGGCAACATGGGATTCACCGAAAACCCCAAAACATAAGAGATAGATACTCAAAAGTTTTGCATTTAATTTAGCAAGTTACCATGACTAACAAACGAACAGGAGAATGAAAAAAGAATTTTGTCTATGGCGATCATAACAACCATTAGCAAAGGAAAACTATGAAGGTTCTGTATGTCTTTTTACTTTTGGATCTCAATGGAATAAGCTTTCTGTTGGAAATTTGTCTTTCCTTATCCCATGTAGGAAAGTTGGAAGAAGGTAGGTCAATTAATAAATGTGAGGCTTCTTTAGTGTTTTAAAGAAAATGTTGTATGTGGGCTAAACCTCACCATACCTATGTGTGGGTGTGCCATTATTAAGTATATTTAGCACAAGCGCGTCTGTAGTTTAATTAGCACTAACCCCTTTATTTTTATTTTTATTTTGTTTCGTATGATTATCTTATTAACTTTAATAAATTCAAAGTTGTTTTTGTTTATTAAGTATTTTTGGAAATTCAAAATTTTATTTATTAAAAAAGATTATTATTTTTTATTATCCTGAATTTTTATATTTATGTTTTTTCAAGACAACTTTGGAAATGATACTCGTTTAGTTTGCAACATTTCACGAAGGGTTGCATTTGTTCATTTTTTCAACTTCTTCCGAAAGGACACCCACTAAACCCTTAATTTTAATTTTAATTTTAATTTTATTATGTACGGTTACCTTATTAACTTTTATTAGTTCAAAAGTTGTTTTTATTTATTAACTTTTATTAGTTTGCAACATTTCACGAAGGGTTGCATTTGTTCATTTTTTCAACTTCTTCCAAAAGGACACCCACTAACCCCTTAATTTTAATTTTAATTTTAATTTTAATTTTATTATGTATGGTTACCTTATTAACTTTTATTAGTTCAAAAGTTGTTTTTATTTATTAAGTATTTCTGGCAACTACAAAAATTTCCCAATTTTATTTATTAAAAAAGATTATTATTTTCTATTATTTTCTATTATTCCAAATTTTTATATCTATGTTTTCTTTCACAAAGTGTTGCATTTGTTTATTTTTCAGAGAGAAATAGATTCTAGAAGCTAAATAAGGGTATCCTAAGCAATTGCAATATTTGAAGTTGAGGTTGTTTGCCAACTCCTTGCCTAAATCGGCCTTTAAGTATCTGATTCAAAGTCTTCGTTGTAGGTTGGGAAAGCCTTTCTAAAGCCAATCGATTATTGGATTTCACCAACCCAACTACCACTACCGGGGGATTCCTAGATCTGCTATCAGATCACATTAAAATTCCAGTCTTCAATCAAACGGAATGAAAGCAGGAAATTTTTCCCTTCGGGGAAGGCAGGCCTAGAACCATCACAAATGGACCATTAGCCAATAAAATGAGTTCTTAGTTGCCAAAGACGACTCCATCATTTATTCCAGTCATGGAACATATGAAATAAATCAAAAAATGTATTTTTGTTCAAGAATGAAATCTTATGGGAACTATGCATATCAATCAATTCATCCAGCAAGTCAAATGAAAGGAGGCAAATCTATTTATTTCCGAATGAGAAAAAGAAAGGAATGCTTCTCTTAAAAAAAAAAAAAAAAAAAAAACTGAGTATTATAAATAAGTAAGCTATGACTTATAAATAGGAAGATGAGGAGATAACGGGCAAAGGATATTCATCATATTAGGTTGGATCTCTCTTCATTCGCTCTGTTCGTGGAGCGGCATACCCCCTTCTGAAATGAAAGTGCTAGGGCATATTCTCAAGCAGTGACAGTCTCATTGTTGGCAAGTCTCATCCCTCGGGTACGAAGGAACTAGGCTATGATTACAAAACCAATAAACCGGAAAAGGATGGATTGTTTTGTGAAAGAATTTTTGGTCCTATAAAAAGTGGAATTTGTGCTTGTGGAACTTCCAACTTTCAGAGAATGAAGTTGGAGCTATCAACTTTCATGGTGACGAGATTTGGGATAGATATAGATGCCATAGGTAGAGATTCGAGAAAGAAACTACTAACTAGTTGATCGAATGAAGGAACTAATCTTAGTTTGAACTACTAATTCATGAACTACTTAACCATACTTGGAAGGGATTCTACTGCCTAGAAAGCCCATTTCTTTGAGGAACGCAGGAACTCTTAGCTCTTACAACTAAAACGAAGGAACTCCTTTTGAAGCCTACCTTTCCGGTTATGGATTCAACCCTTTCTTTGACTTATCTTTTGCTTAATCAACTAGCTAGTAGAGTAAGAGGTTTAGATCTTACGCCCTTTTGGGCGACAATCTTGTGATCACCGACTGAAAGGTGGCAAAGGCCTACTCTATTCCTATCGAACGGAAGGCTATTGGATCAAATGACAAAGACATTGTTGAGAAAAAGACGGCTTTTCCCATTATAACGCTCTACAGAGCCCGAAAGACTGATTCCGGAGTTCGGGATCAGATCAGATTCCAAATGGGAGAATAGGAACAAGAGGAACGAGTTGGAAAGAAAAATAATTCACTTCTAGGAAAGAGTTTCACAGGAATTCTCTTAATCGTCGATAGCAATAGGAAGAGGTTTGGATGGGACAGGTTCGTAGAAAAAAAAAAAAAGGAGACTCAAAATGAACGTATCTTTCTCACATTCATTCTTCACCATCCCATTGTCGGAAAAAAGATATCAAGGATAAGGTACTAGTTTCAGTGGGAGACTCCACCGAGAATGTATCAGTCAATGACAATGGTAAACATGAAGTTTCTTCGGCAACTTCTTTGAATGCCCAAAGAGAAAGCTTATAGGTGAAATTGATTGATGAAAAGATCGTCTTCTGCATTCGTTGCTTCCTGTACTACCCCTGCTTCCTTTAGCAACGGAAATGCAGACATCTAGCATTTATGATTCACCAAATTAGCCCCTTCAATGCTTTATTAAAGGAGTACTGATCCTGAGAACTTTGGCTATCTTACGTAGAGCTGAATTAGGTTTTTTCGGTGTTCTCATTGAAACACACAGGCTTATTCATGTTCTCTTCTCTTTCTTCAATTTCACTTCAAGGCTGGTTCTGAACGCTACGTACCATCATCTTAAACCACCTTCATGGCACACTTTCTATATCTTTTTTCCGATAAGATATTAGATCCAACAGCTAATAGAAATTGGTTCACTTCGGCTAGCTACCAGGTCTCAAGAATCAATCACCCAGGCTGAGAATCTCGGCAATCCCCATAGAAGGACAGTAGGCTAACCCATGAAGCTCCATAAACGCTTTCCTTCAATGAACAGGTTTTTCAATTTCTTTTGAGGGACACCCACTAACCCCTTTATTTTTATTTTTATTTTTATTTTATTCCGTACGGTTATCTTATTAATTTTTATTAGTTCAAAGGTTGTTTTTGTTTATTAAATATTTTTTTTGGAAATTATGAAAATTCGAAATTTTATTTACTAAAAAAGATTATTTTTTTATTATTATTTTTTATTATTCCAATTTTTTGTATTTGTATTTTTTCAAGAAAACCTTTGATAATGATACTCGTTCAATTTGCAACCTTTCACGAAATGTTGCAATTATTCGTTTTTCAACTTCTTCCCAATGGACATTTTTGTTTATTTTGCAACTTTTTTTCCAAAATGATACGTTTGTTAAATAAAAATAAAGGGGTTATAGCTAATTAAACCATGGGCGCCCAAGTACTAAGTGTGCCTAATAATCGCACAATTATTCGCACACCCACATGTGGGTATGGTGGGGTCTAGCTCACATCCAACTTTTTCTTTAAACACACTAAAGAAGCCTTAAACTTTTTAATTGGCCCACCTCCTCCCAACTTTCTTATGTGAGACAAGAAAAAACACACTTAATTTGTTTTACGAACAAACCTCTAACACTTTCCAATTCAAGAAGTACGCATTTGCCAGCACCCAATTTTGTCAATGTCTATACAAGAAGTAACAACAAAAGGTTTAGAAGAAATCCTTGAACTAGCCTGCGGATATTTACTCAAATTCAAATCCTAAATGGGACAGATATAGTAAATTATACCCTCGAGCCTAAGCACAATCATATAAACAAGTTAAGTAAATCAAATATAGGAGCAAGAAAAGAGAAAATGCTCAATCGATTTATAGTGGTTTAGCCCAAACTCGGTGCCAACATCTACTCCCTAAGCCTTACTGGGAGTTAAAATCCACCATCTCAAAAAAGAAATTACAATTTGGTTAAGGAGGAGCCTATCCAAATACTCCAGCACAACTCGAATTCATAACTAGTACATGGGAGTGTCTCTCAATAGACAATAGCAAGCCCTTTGCACAGCTGTTTCAACGATCTCCAACAGAATACATGTGTTTTGCCCACTTAAACAAACTCGAGAGACCTCACTGTGTGGAATATTCTAACCCAAAGGTATCCATTGAAGCTTCAAAAACAGTCTACAGAAACGAAGTCAGTCGACTGGCGTGAGGGGCAAGAATAAGAAGGTGAAAAGAACTTGGCATCCATGGCTGAACTGATGAACGCGCACTCTTTTAGCAGAGAACGAGTAAGGAATGAATGTTATTTGCGCTGTTGCACGGATCGAAGGAGGTCTATTATGGATACATGCCCCTTTTGAGGTGATGAGAAGGAGCTAGGTCATAAGGTCTTACTGAAATTGAAATGTTCATGCATGTAAGAAACGGCACGTACGGTACTGATAAACAACGACCACATCTCTTCGCGAAGGACGCGTATAAGACTGGGAAATTCGAGGAAAGAAACCCTGAGAGTACGGTACTACAAGACAACGACCTTTACTAGGTCTTTGAGAAGAAGTATGCGACTGGGAGCAGAAGAAGCAACAAACTCAATTGTTAATCCTTTGTATTTCATAGGAAAAGCCTCGCAGACATTGACCTGATCTTTGATCCCCACTTACCGTTCAAGCATTGTATAATTCAAAAGTATCAACATATGGTATTCTTTTATCGCATGTGAGAAGTCACAAATGCCATGTAGGTACATTCTACTTTCATTAAGAGATAATAATAGAAATAGTATCTGAACTTTGGCACAACGTGCAATGCCGTCCCTAAACTTTTAATTTATTCAATATAGTCCATGAACTATTAGTAATTGTTCAATGTAATCCTTCAATTTTACATAATTTAGGGATTAAATTTAATATTTACTAACAGTTCATGAACCATATTAAACAAATTAAAAGTTTAATAACAACATTACATATTGAGCCAAAGTTTAAGGATCATATTGACCAAATTACAAGTTTAGTGATGAAATTGCACATTAGATAAACGTTAACGACTATTGTGTTATTTTCCCTCTCATTAAACATGCAGTATAACCACTGGGGGTTCGCCCCAGTGGCCACCCTTCCAACGTGGAAGGGGGAGGTGAGGGGTTCAAATCCCCACCTTCTCAGGGGGGATGGGGTGGGGACGCATAAGTTTCAAGAGTGGGTTTCGACTCCCACGCCCGCAAGAGCGGGCAAAAGTCCGAGAGTGTGTGTAGCGATAGGAATAGAGTAGGACTGACAAAAAAAAAAAAAAAAATGCAGTATACAACCAATGATAGTGCAAATCAAAGTACAAGGAAACGTGTGTTTCTGGTGAGACTTACTTTGAATTCTATATCTTCTTATGCGATTAACTTAAGGGGAAATTCCAAATAAATGTTTGAAATACTTTCATTTTCTTAAATAATGGCTCGAAATATATTTTGTTTCAACCAAGGGCCCGAAATGCCCTCGTTTTCTTAAATAAATGCATGAAGTAAATCTTATTTCAAATAGGGGTTTGAAGTGGTTATATTAGTCTCAAAGAAGAGCCTGAACTCAATGGCCAGTGAAGGGGATTTTTGTCTTTTAATTTTGTAAACTATTTTTCCTTTTTTCTTTCTTTCTCTTGTTTCATTCTCTCCATGAGAGAGAGAGAGAGAGGCCCTCTAGTGGCCATTGCCCCATCACTGGCGGGGTGGTGGCGATAGTCAACGGGGTCATTGGCGCTTGGGCAATGGTTGACAACTATCGCCAGAATCGAGAAATGTTCTAGATTTATGACCCCAATCTGGGCGAGGGCCTGGTTGTATTTTTGCTTCTTTTTTTTTTTTTAACAAAGGCTCTAATTTAATTTAAATTTAAATTTAAATTGTCTTTGTATGGAAATACCCTCAATCAGCCAAAATATTTTGCCGACTAGTGAGCTCGCGAGGTTAAACCCGTATTTGAAATAGCTATAACTATTTTAGGTCATTATTTGTAATTTTTCCTTAACTTAATTTAGGATAAAGCAACGTTAAGATCACTAATTAATCATCAGTCTGCTATCATATGGAGCAACAGCCACCACCCCTTAGCATGTAATAGGCATGGAAACTTCTCAAAGAAAAATTACAAAAGGCTTTCCACCACTTTGGAAACAAAAGATTACTGTTTATGAACTCCATATGTTTCCTAAATCGCGAATAATAATGGAAAAACTCTATTGAGTTTGAAATGACAGCGACAATGTTTTATTCACTGTCCTTTGTAATTATCTTTCTATTACTTTCCATTAGCTCCACATGAAATTCGACGAAACAAGATGAATTTTGAGATAAAATTTCGTTTCCTTTTAATACATTAACTAACACATTACCCTATATCGCGTGATTATGTGTACTTTGTATCAATAGAGTATACACACCAAATTAATTAATTTCAGATGATCGTTAAAAGCTTTATGTTGGTTCCCGAGGTAATGGGTGTTCCAAAAAAGAACTTCGCTTTGAGTCTATTTTGAATGACCCAAAAGCAAAAATGTGTTTGATGCAAATTTGTCACGAAGGTCACCTTGATAGCAAAAGGCATTATTCAAAATTAAATGTTTATTTCAGTCTTCTATTTCACGAAATTGTGATTAATTCTCGAGTTTATAGCCTCGAAATGGCCTAAACAACACGCGTGACTTAGCTAAGTCATTTATTTTGGTAACGTTCAGCCTAACATCCTTCACTTAATCTGCTCAAGCGAAAGGCTGCATGGATACTCCAACCTAATGAAACGCCGTACAAGGTTTTGATTCCCTGAACATCATCGCCATGCAAGCCCTTGCTGAATCTGGGACTTATGGTGGGATACATTATAGCCCCCGCGACTGAGCGTTGTCCAAACCCAAGAAGATGGCCGATCTCTTGCAAAGCCACGGTCTCCATGTCGTACGAACCATGGACTGGACCCACGGATCATGGCTCGTCCGCTTCGTAGTGGAACATACCAATGGTCGGTTGAAATACGTGGGCTATGACTCCATTGGGGCCATCAAATGGGGCGCCATCGTCATGGTCCCTCCTCGCGAATGTGATCTTAGGCCCTGTTTGTTTGTGTTTCTATTTTTTGTTTATAAATAAAATTTCTGATTTTTTGTTCCAGGAAACAAAAAAAGAACAAAAATGCGTTTGTTTGCGTCTTTGTTCCAAATCTATTTTTTTGTTCAGAACACATTTGGAATGAAACAAGAAAAAAAAAAAAAAAAAAAAACGTATTTTTTGTTTCTGAAACAATTTTTAAGAACAAATATTCTCTCTCCTCTCTTTTTCTTCTCTTTTTTTCTTCTTTTCTTTTTCTTTTTTCTTTGGCCGGTCGCCGGCCAGCGACCTCGCCGGAGCGTCGCTGGCCCCCGGCGAGGCCGAGCATTGCCGGCCCCTGGCGAGGCTTGGCCTTGCCGGCGTGGGGCGAGGCTCGGCGAGCCCAAGCTCGCCTAGCCAAGGCGAGGCCAAGCCTCGCCCAACCACGGTGAGCCTCGCCGTGGCTAGGCAAGGCCGCCAGCCCTCGTCGGCCGATCACCGGCTATGGCCAAGGCCGGCAACCAGCCAAAAAAAAAAAAAGAAAAAGAAAAAGAAAGGAAAAAAAGGAAAAATAAAATAAAATTATTAAAAAATTAAAAGAAACAAAAAAAAATAACACAAATTTACCAAACGTGTTTCTGTTCATTTTTTTATTTCGAGAACAAGTTTACTAAACGTATTTTTTTGTTCAAAAATTGTTCCCCAGAATAGAAACATTTTTTTTTTCTATTTCTGTTCCTTGAAACAATTTTTAAACAGAAACACAAACAAACTCACCCTTAATGTCCACGGACGCATAGTTTTGGGATTGGGAGAATGTGAACTGCGTTCGCGAGGCCCACGTCTTGAAAGCCCGTGAGACAGGGCCTACCACGTCGGCCCGGGTCTCGGGATAGAAGGTATAAATGGGGTGGTACTTTGTGGACGGCCAATTGGGATTCCCATCGAAGAAAAGTAAAGTGGCCGATAGTGTGGAAATTACTCGAGCCGTAGCGAGTCCCTCTCTTGCCGAACCGCATTTGAGAGGTGCCATTAACAATGTCTACAACGCCACATCGAGGCATCATCATCATAGTCACTGTTTGGAGATCTAAGTTTTCAGTGACCTTCAGATAATAGTTGAGCTAGCACTTCTTGGTAGCGGACTCTAAAGGCTCGTCAAAGTCCTCATCATCGGCATTGGCTGGGAGGTTGGATCGGTTATAGTTCAGGTATCCAAATTTTTGGAAGTATTGCTTGAGCTCTTGGAGACCCTTGACCTTGTCCCCTTTGTGACATCCTTGTAGATGCTTGAACTCAAATGGGTTTTGCTTTTGGTCATCAGAGTGGGCTAAGACCAATCGGAAGAAGGGAGAAACAAGAAGCAGGCATGAGATTGTGGACAAGAACTTAGGATATGCCATTGCGGAAATTTTTATAGAGATTGCACTTTGGTTTTGGATGGAATTGTGCGTGCGTTTGCCATCACTTGTGAGACTCTATTTATAGGCTTTTTTCAATAGTGAAATCATAAGAAAGTTCTTGGCATTGTACTGTCATAAGAAGGTCGTGAGAAGAGAGAGAGAGAGGGGGGTCGACCCGCTACAGGGTATGGTCTACTGTTTAGAAAACTTTATGGAAACGCCAAAATATCTGATTTTGACTTTTACTTTTAGACGTTAAGTTGGGGTATTTGTCTCTATAGTCATTTTGGACAAATAATGCCAATGTAGCTTCATAACTTTGAGACGCAATAGAAGAGACCCATTTGTGATATTTCTACGCTTGTCACAGAAAAAAATTAAGAGCCAACTATCTGATAATTAAGAAATGAAATTACCATTCAAAGTATCTGATTCACATGACCTGACAAGCATTAGAGACTAGAGTAAATACTGTAATGCACATGAAAAATGGGTATGACAGTCATGCCAAACATATCAAGGCCCATCTACAAATTGAATAATGTCTCGAGTGGGTCATATTTTTCGGAGATAAAAGTATTAATAACGAATATTTCGACGTTCAATATATCAAATATTGTATGCGGACTTCATTATATCTAGAATGCCTTTTGTAGATGACTGGCTCAAACAGCCAATTGGAATAAAACAGGACAAGACCAGGAAATTGCTGAGTGAAACGTTGGAAGAACATGGTCACTAAGAGCGCGTTTGGTAACATTTCGTTTAAAAATTGTTCTAAGAAACAGAAATAAATAAAAAAAAAAAGTTTTTCTGTTCCGTGGAACAATTTTTGAACAAAAAAACACGTTTGGTAAACTTGTTCTAGAAATAAAAAATAAACGAAACATGTTTGGTAAATTTGTATAATTTTTTTATTTCTTTTATTTTTAAATTTTTTATTTTATTTTTTCTATTTTCTTTCTTATTTTTCTTATTTTCTTATTTATTTTTCCTTTTGTTCTTTTTTCTTTTTTTTTTTTCTTTTTTCTTTTTTCTTCTTTTGGCCGGTCACCGACCTCAGCCATGGCCGGCGATCCCGACGAGGGCCGCAGCCCTCGCCCAACCACGGCGAGGCTCACCGGCCCCGGCGAGGCCAAGCCTCACCGTAGGCCGGGTGAGGCTCGGCCTCGCCTTGGCTGGGCGAGCTCGAGCTCGCCCGGATCCAGCCGAGGCCGAACTCGCCCGGCGGCCGGCCAGGCTCGGCCTCGCCAAGCCACCGTGCAGGCGGCTCACCCAGATCCGGCGAGGCCGAGCTCGCCTAGCGGCCGGCGACGCTCAGCCTCGTCGGGGGCCGGCGACGCTCCGATGAGGTCGCTGGCCCTCGACAGCCGGTCGCCGGCCCTGGCCGAGGCCAACGACCGGCAAAAGAAAAAAGAAAGAAAAAAGAAGAAGAAAAGAAAGTGTTTCTAAATTTTGTTCCAGAAACAAGAAACAACTTTTTTTTGTTTCTTGTTTCTATTCCAGATGTGTTTCTGGGAACAAAAAAATAATTTTGAAACAAAAACGCACACAAACGCGTTTACATTGCTTTTTTTTGTTCCCGGAACAAAAAGTTGTTTAAAAAAAAAAAAAAAGAAATGAAAACAAACGCAGCCTAATTTCCTGGACAGTCCGAATACTAATGAGAAGTCTTTGAAGGGTTGAGCGGACCCTTAGAAGAAAAAAGGCCCTGCCTAACTTGCCTCTTTGACAAAAGACCTTCACAGTCTTGTCCTCTAATTCTAATTTATATGATTCTCTAATTATATTCAAAGCAATGTTTATAGCGTGTTATATATTTACTTAGAGAAAGTAATACAAATACCAAATACCAATATAAATATGTCATTTAGATAATAAATTATCCGCTACTAATCATTCTCTAACAGTAGACCGAATAAATTGCATTGTAAAATCATCAAAAAGTTTAAAGAGAGAGAGGGTGCATCCATGTGCATTTGTTTAAGCAAAATGCATACTTTCCAATTAGATATTATGGAACGGGACAATTTAGTTTCAGCTGTTAAATGTCTATAAAGAGTAAACATAAATCATTTAACTGAAGAAAATACTAGAATACATCATAGTAAATGATGGCGAGTTAATATTAAGATTTATTTTTAATTAATGTAAAGAATATAATGCTAGGAAACTTGGCAAACCACTCTACCCACTCTATTATCAAATCAATGGCTAAACTTGAAATGGGCCAATTTAGTTTCAACATAATACATAAGAGTAGACATAGACCATGGAACTAAAGAAATTAATGTCAAAGTATGTCGACGTTGATGTTAGTGGCACTATCAAGGTTTTTTATAATTGATATAAAGAGAAACAAGCACGAAATGAGAGAAATTCACATTAAGATACACAGTAAAGTCGAATATTAGGGGGCTAATTAGGGATTTTCTCTGATTAGTGCTAATAATAGTGGTTGTGGAGCGAATTTGTGCACCATTCAAATACTCTAGAACAGAATCCAAGGAGAAACTTGAATTGTGGGGGAGGGTTTGATCAAGATCTGCCCCTCCTCTCCCTTCTTCTTCTTTGGCTGATATTATTCTCTATTTTATTTTTCTTGCTTTTCTTCCGTTTTGAAGCTTTTCTCTATTGATCTAGCTTAAATTTAGAAGTTTCTTTCTCCCATTTCGGGGAGATTTTTATCCTAAACAAGTCCAGATTTATGGCTTTTTGCGTGTATAATTTCAAGTTTTTGCTTCTCTTGAGTTTTGTTGGCGTACAAGTCCAATTTTGCAAGAGATCAGAGGAGTTTTTATGAATATTTCGCTCTCATGAGTGTCCGATCTATATGTGTTCAACCTCGAGACAAGCTGTTGTAATATATAAAGATCTCAATGTATGCTCATTACTGAAGATAAATTCAATAATCAGCTGCCAATTTTGGTTTGAAGAAGTCCCTAACCTCATTCTAATAATTCATCTTATTATCTAGAGTTTGTTTGTTTTGGATTTATTTGGGATTTGTCTTGATTTGCCATTAGATTGCGTTTCTTTATTGTATACTCTTGGAAAATGAATGACATGTTTTTTTTTTTTTGACAAATTTTTTTTTTACCAAGTACAAAAATTAACATATATAAGTGCATTAAAATTAATGTTAGCAGGGTGACTAAGAAATTTTCTAGGTAATGTAGATGATAGCGACTTTGGAGCTATCTGCGCCAATCTACTCCCGCTAGTGTAAAATCAAAGGAATTGCTCAAAAATGGATTCAGCGACAATAATAAAATGCCAACAATCTTGCAAAACAAAAAAGAACCAAAACCAAAAACTCTTCACTTAGGGCAAGAATGCAGACAATAAGCATACGTCAGACATCGAGCCAAGATTTGGCAGCATCAGGTCTCAACAGAGCCCGACTATCCAATATCAAATAAACACCGAAATCAGCATCCTCTTGTGCGAAGCAAAGTGATAACCAAGCAGCATGCATTGCCTCCGTGGCGGCTGTAGCCCCAGATTAGGGCCAATGGAAAGTCGAGTTCACTCCTCAGAACATGACTAATTATCAATCCAGCTCAATTCCCCCTTGTACAAGTCTTACCTCGCAACTGTTAACGCAGTCAACTTCCGCTCCTTTCATGTATGAACTAAAAAGATGGATCTCAATCCAAACCTACAGACATGTATCTGTATGCTCAGATATATTGTCCTATGGATTCAAAGAGAACGTGAAACATCAGTGCTAGACTAGACAACAATTCGTTTTCTCTATTTCCAATCCAATACGCATGACAGGAGACAGCACAGAAAGGATGAAAGCTACTGAAATAGGCAGAAAAGCTGTACGGTAGCCGTAAGCCTTGACATGCCGGAAGCAAAAAGTGTCCTTCTTTGAGCTTTGGTTTGACATGCTATTGACAAAAATAGAGATATCCCGAACAGTAATTCAGATAGAATCACATAGAATCATTCTCCAACATAGCAGTGCACGCCTATCAAGTTCAGAAAACATATGTACGCAAGTCCCAGACGCATTGTAAACTATTATCATCTGGCTAACATCGAGGAGATAGACACTACAATCATCTGAGAAAATCGGGCTCATTACATCCGGTGCAATTACTCCAGCACCAATGTAACTATTAAGAAACAAAAGACAATGAACCCAGCCTTCACTCAATTAACTGAAGAAAATGACATCATGTAGAACTCGATATGCAGGTGGAAAAAAGCGTTGCTTTGTTCATTCATCAATAATAAAATCCACTTTTGTGTTTTGTTGACACCCAGACAGAATTGAACTGAGCTGCTCAATAGGATGAATCGGGTTGAGGGATTTTCTTCAACAGCAAGTCTCCTCAAAACCCAGATTAGACCCAGGTTGAGGAGCAAAGTGGTGACCCAGTTCAACTTCTGGTTAATTTCTGAAAAAGTGACCTGATTGCTGGCAGTGGATTTTGAACCCATGCCCTCTATAGAAAGAGAGCAAAAGCTCCACACCACTCAACAAGTGAATCATCCTTTTGATTTTGTAAAGTTGTATCCGTCAGGTTTCAATTTTTTTTTTCTTTTAATATCTAAGTTCAGCTTCCGAAAGATTAAATTGCAAGTAAGAAAATTAATACCTAGGGCTCACCTTGACCATCCTAATCGAGGTCCAGTTTTATACCTAATATTGGCAAATTTAATATATATCATGAAAAACCTGATCAATGATTGGTTGAACCAGGGACAGGGATCAATTGAACGGACCACATTTAAGAGAAGACCGATAGAAGGATGAACAAATGGACATGTTCTCAGCTTTTACAATTGGAAAAGAAATGCAGTAAGATTACACGAAACAACTCACATTTTCATTTTAATGTGGTCGCAATAGCAACTAAACAGATGGATGAACCGTATTGCACATCCCTGGGTTCCTTATGCACCAAAGGGGCTGAATGGGCTCAGCGCCAATCCCTCTGCTGACCATTCTACTCCTCCATTCATTCAAACGATCAGTTGCTTCAGCATATCTCTTCATGCCGTTCTTGTCCCGATTCCCTGACCACATGCTCTCTGCCATTGCTGAAGCTCTAGGCCAGATACGTGCATCTAGAACGGTTGGGTCCGCCTGCTCTGACCAGAGAGCAACCTCTCCACCAAGCACCAGTGTTGCTTCCTCCTCGGTTAAATTATATGTTATGTCATAATTGTATACAGTTTGCCATGTTTTGAAAGGTGCACACCATGAACCACCATTCCCCTGATTACTTCCTGGTGGCTGGTCATATTGACTATCATTTCCAACAAAGCCGCCATGCCCACAATCCAAGTAGTAGAAATCTGATGATGACACGATGGCTCGATATCCAGAAGAGACAATCCTTTTTGTGTTATTGGGACCATTACTCCATGTCTGCAAGATTGTGTGCTCTGGGGGAAGGAGTGATTTATCCACCTTGATAATTGGATCTAACAAGACATCTTCCCAGTAGACAGCAGTCCTATTAAGAGATAGAATATAAGGTAAGGTGGAGTTCACAAACATCTCAAGTAGCTGACTCAGAGTGCCACCGCTCGACAGGAATGCTTGAATTGTTGGATCGGCTTTCCAACAGCCAGGTACGATCTCATCAGCTCCAGCGTGGTAGAATTGATCTGGGAATAATGTCACCACATCGCGAATGACGTTCTTGACAACTTGATAGGTCTTTGGGTTCAATGGGTTAAGCTGACCCGTTCCCGGTTCTGATGCTAGCCGATCTGCCCATTCACTTCCTGCTGGCCACCAAAACATGTTTGTGCAGGATACAATTTCTGGATAAGCTTCAGCCCAAGATGCTGTATGACCTGATGACCAGTAGAAAAATGCCCAGAACAGAATCAGACAGATACTGTGCTACATTTGGAAATGATACTAATCTTATCTTGAAATTATGAATTTCACCAAGAAGTTGATGCTCATATTGACTATTGATAATTCCTCAAACAATAACAATGATCAGATGAATCGAAATGCTTCCCATTTAATCTAATTGCTAGTGATTCTTTAGATAAAAGCATGTAATATGACAATCCCACCTTTTCCCCCTGTTTCTCTTTCTTTTTCAGCAATATGCTGAATTTTCTTGTTCCTGCAGTGAGGGCACTCATAGTATCAAAACTCTCACTCACTGTATAATTTTTTTTTTTTTTTCAGACAAAATTGATTTAATGCATGTCTTTAGCCCTAAGTTTCTCATGCAATAATTGGTACAACCAATTCTACAAATTTGACATCCTTCTCTTCTTGCATAGACAAGCATCAAAATTTGATTTCTAGCCACTAGTTCAGTCTTAAGGTCCACATTTCTCATTCGGTTGAACTCCCACTTAACAAGTTTCTCTCTGAATCCTTCGGTAGTTTAATAGGCGATTGGGTGAAGTCTTTGATTCCTTGAAGTAAGAATATCATCAGATCGGAATTAAACATAAGTTAGTAAAGGGTAGTAACTAACTTTCTGATTCGTCATCCTGTCTCAACGCATATCTACTTGCGTTTTTAATAATTTCTTGACTCCTGACACCTTCATTGTGCTATACATCTGCATCATTGTTTTCCTTACTTCCCCCCTTTGAGCCTTAAAGTGGAAATGGGTACACAAGAAATGATCTAGTCATGAGGTCTCTTTGTGACTAATTATATAAGGTTTATGACTTCAGTATTCAGATATCATCCAGAAATGTTTAGTCACAGATACGGATCCTATCAGTCAAATTTTTAATTTTAGATTCATAATATCGACAACTGCACGAAATGTGAATCTACGTGTATATTCAATCAGATTGATCAGCATATCACAATGCTTAAAGTTGCAATCCTAGAGAACCCTGAAAGTCAAAATAATAGTTTTTACTGCAAAACATGAATACTGCTGAATCTAGATAGTGCATTGATTTTTAAACTCATTTTAGCCTCGAATTCATTTGCAAGATAGTCAATAATAGGACAGGACCCGAAAAACAGAGAATCAGGAAACCAGATGAACTGAGTACACTAATTTATGTTCAGCAGATGCTAATTTTAGCCAAAAGAAGAAAGAGAAATAGTCAATGAAGTAAGTATTATAAATCCACCCACCAGGTATGTCTAATTCTGGCAATACACGAACCCCATGTTCCAGGCCAAATTCAACGATCCGCCTAACATCAGCTGGAGAGTATTGCATGTCAGACCCATAGGCTCCCTTAGCTGCTAGATCGGGTTCTGAAGGCAACAACAAAGGGAATGATTGCGAGTCAGTGATGTGCCAATGAAAAACATTGAGCTTGTTGGCACTCATTGCTCCAATAGTCCTTAGGATGTCTTCAACTTCATAGTAGTTTCTCGAGGTATCCAGCAATATCCCTCTATAAGAAAAGATTGGCCAATCCCGCACCTCCACTCCAACGGCCACCCATGAGGGCTTACCCCACACAAGCTGGGAGAATGTCTCAAGACCCCTCATAGCACCCCATACTGTCTCGGCAAACAGGCAAGCTTTACCACCTGAGGTGGGGATGCTAAGGCTGTAGGATTCATTCACGCCATGGCTGAGAGGAGCAACTAGATCATTGACCAGTACAACCAGAGTTTGCAAAGTGGGGCCATTCGTCAGGTTGGCATGCGGATTGGAGAGAGGATGGAAATGCTCGGAGAGGATGAGATGAAGATAGCGCTTAACAGAAGTTGAGAGGCATTGGTGATGGGGAGATTCAATGGTAAAAGAAGGAGACAATAAGGCCGCCTGTTGAGTTGGCCACGAAAATTCTCTTGGTTTTGGCCATACACTGATTGCAGTACACTCGACAGATAAGATTGGAGAGCATACTAAAAACATGGTGATGAAAGTGATCAAAATTGGAGAGCCCTTACTCCACTTAGGAGCAGGGCCATCACTCTGTTCATCCATATTAGTCTCTGGGTCAAACCGAATCATCTAGCAGTATCAAATGACGGGACCTGCAAGAAAGCCACGAGTTTAACTACTGAAGGTAGCGTCATGTTATGGTTGCTAAGATAGGTGAAGGAACTGTCCATTTCCAAATTAAAGAACATAAAGGAAGTAATTCAGAATATGAATCGAATGATCACCGTATATTCAGAATAACTTTAAGAATAATGCAGAAAAGTGAATTGGAGTATTTTCTGTATATTTAATCTATACAATAATGGAGAGAAAATCAGACTATTTACAGGTTTAATTAGATGACTATCTAACATAACATATCAATCAAGATATGCACAATCAAAGAGAGAAGAAATCACACCAGCATCAATGAAAACTGATATGCCAAGTACCAATCAAGAACACAGGAATCAATCGAAGATGCAAGAAAAAACGAAGCACGAGATGTAGAACTAAACAAAGAATGGAAAGTTTGAAGCTTTACCTTCCACAAGTGCTCCGATACGGAAATGCAAGCAGAAAGCAGCCACATTTATAAGAACCCAGTTAGAGAAACAACGACTTCGGTGCATATAACAAAAGCAATCTATTGACGGGGCCGGCTGGAGATTATCTCCGCCATGTGCCTCTACGCAAGAGTTCCTTCCGCGTCCTGCACCATCAAAATAAACTATGTTTCCTCATATTTCTCGGCCGCCTTGGCAGCGATCGCTGGTCGAATTCTTTAAGCGAATTCGGCCGCGGCCCCTCGTCTCTGCAATTGACGCCACATGGTCTCTTCCCCTTGTCCTATTCCTCGCGCTTCGCTCGGCTGAAAATATGGACTCTGGAGAGAGAGAGAGAGAGAGAGAGAGAGAGGGGCGAGGGAGGGATGTGAAGATCTGGACTTTCCAGCCAAGGAGGGGCTCTCAGTATTCGCGTGGTGTGTTACAAAGGACCTGTCGGAATTCATTTTTTATTCCAAGTGGCGATGCACTTTGACTTTTGCCATTTTGGAAGTCGTCAATAGTTCAGTGTCCGTGACTTCTATTATAACGATATTAACTTCCTAAATTGGCACATCATGGATTTGTAAAATACTGTTTTCAACTTGGGTTTAATTCTTTAGTATATATGTCTAACATCCTTATTTATTTATTTTTCGCTAGGTCGGTAAAGAATAAATTAATAATATCACGAGTACAAGGTGCAATCAAAAAGCATGTTCACCATTAACACATTATAATCAGAACTACTGCAAGAGAGGCAAAGTAACCAAAGGTCGAGGTGGCCTCCCATCAACTTTTTTAACCTAGGCAAGTCTCGAACATTGACACTTCATCAGGTTGAGTCAACCTCTAGGATGGCCATTTAGAAAATAGAACTATTGCTTGCCTACACTATCTTTTCTAGTGGCAGATCGGCTGCTTCGGGCACGTCGTTGTGTCTAGCCATAGCACTTACAAGGAGTGCACCTAGTGCAAAGTCCATTTACGAGGCACGGCAACATGGGATTCACCGAAAACCCTCAAACACAAGAGATAGATACCTGAAATTTTTGCATATAACTTAGCAAGTAGCTGTGACAAATAGACAAATAGGGGACTGAAGAAAGAATTTTGTCTATGGTCGATCATAACAACCATTTCCAAGGATAATCTTAAAAGTTCTATAAGTCTTTTTGCTTTTGGATCTTAGGAGAAAAAGCTTTCCAATTCAAAAAGTACGCATCTGTCTTCACCCAAATTTGTCAGTGTCTATACAAGAATTAACAACAAAAGGCTTAGAAGAAAACTTCGGAACTAACGTATGAATATTACTTAAATTCGAATCTTGAATGGGACAGATATAGCAAATTATACCCCCGAGCCTAAGCACAATCATATAAACAAGTCAAGAAATCAAATATAAGAGCAAGAAAAGAGAATATGCTCAATCAGTTTATAGTGGTTCGGCCCAATTTCGGTTCCTGCGTCCACTCCCCGAGCCTCACTGGGAGTTAAAATCCACTATTTCAAAAGAGAAATTACAATTTGGTGAATGAGGAGTCAAATACTCCAACACAACTCGAATCCATAACTCGTTCAAGCAAGCATCTCTTAATAGACAATAAAAAGCCCTTTGCGCAACTATTTCAGCATTCTCCAACAAAATACATGTGTTTTGCCCACTTAAGGAAGCTCAAGAGAGACCTCACTGTGTTGAATAATCTAACCCAAGGGTAGCCATTGAAGCTTCAAAAACAGTTCACGAAAACAAAGTCAGTCGTCTGGCGTGAAGGGCATGGTGACCGGAAAAATCCTTTCAACAGCCTTTTTAGTCCGGATTACCACTCCAACATGACCAGGCATTCGGTCATGACTTGATCTTAGTAAATCCAAGATTGACTTTAGTTCGAGTTGTTCCAGTTCTTCTGTATCAATTCTTCAAGACAGTGTTACAATCCTGAACCACACCTCTTGGCTGCCTATGTAGCTGCCGTATACATTGAATGAGTCGAGTACCGTGGTACCTTGCTAGCGCTCTACTGGTTCACTGGTTCACTGTGCCTCTGGGATTGAAACACCTTGAAAAGCAACATGTGAAAAATAGTTTAAGCCACCTTGACTTATGGTAGAACTTACATATTAACTTTGAAAAATGCTTACATGATCCTATCAACTATATGAAACACGTGATCAAATAACAACTTTTCGAGGATCACAATACTAGCGTTCACTCCAGACATTCATTTGCATGCAAATGCAAGCAGCTTGTGACAAATTAAATCACTATTGGGAGCAAGTCCTTAAAAAACTAAGTTTTGGTGCTATATGCAAGACATAACAATAGCCGTCCATAAAGAATGAGACGTGAAAAGAAGATTCTACCAGCAGAGCATCGTACGTGAGCTTGGGGTATTCGCCAAGTGAGAAGTGCCGGACTCAAAAGGGCACGAGGAGATGAAAAAAATTTATATGATGGATAACTGGCGATCTTCCTGCTATTGTTGCTGCTGTTGGATCGTAGGATAGAACGAGAATTACTAAGAACGAGGCATATCATTGATTACATCTATAATGTCACCAAACACTTTTTTAACATATTCTTCAGTGCTTGCCCAGCAGTAGGAGCATACGATAAGGCTGTCCGGCTTTGACAAATTTTTCAATTCTACCCATAAGAATCAGATCAATATGCGACAGCTTTCTTAAGGGGAAAAGAGATGACAATTTGGGCAGATGAAGGAAAAGGAAAGCACCACGATGTTTCCTCACCAGCGTCAAGAAAGTGACATTGCCAAAGAATCTCTCATAAAAGGCATTTTCTTGAACGACGGCTGGACTGAAAAAAATATATATATATATGAACAAGAGATATTCAGGGTAAAATACCATGTTCACCCAATATTTTAGAATTTATTGAGCTAGACTGAAGATATAATACAAAAGGAAACGGATGATCACATGAAGCATGGCCCCCGTCATGATCTCGTACTCATGGCCGAATGGAGATGATAAAAACGAACCGGGACTTGATTCTTTTGGCCCCAGTCATCGACACCCGTTGAATTGACGATTGGTACCCAGAAAACAAAAATGAGCAATCTCTAGGGATCTAAACATTACCGGAGTCGAAGAGAATAAGGAGAGGGTTAAAAGCGTTCAGAATTCCAACTCCAAACTTGGATAAGAGAGACAAGACTTGCAGGCAGGGGTCTTAAATAGCATGACTTGTTGCATCAGCAAAAGATATTTCGTGAATAACGTTCTTAATATGATAATGGCGGTCCTACATGACAGATTTTGCTATTAGAAACTACTAAGCTTAGATAATTTTGGGTACAAATAAAGTAATGTTTCTTTCTTTATTATAAGAAACGGGAAATGGAAAAGATAGAAAAAGAAAGGATAGGGATGTTCGACGACTAAGTTGGCGATGATGAGCGAGGCGTGGTGCCAATCGACACGCGATGAAGATAAAATCTTTTCCGAGGGTATGAGAACTTTGGCATTTGTTCTGCAGATAATGCTCTCCATAAAGATTCGTTTGTTATGGATTCATTTAAATAATCGTGAATAAAACTTCTCAACGCGTACCTTTACAACACACATCATAAAATAAAAGTTTTGATTTCAATTGATCTTTTCATTCTTGCTAAACATCGATGTCATGGACATGATATGATCGTGCGAGCGGTTGATTTCTTATCTGATATTTAGAAGTAGGTCCGATGTCATTCATCAATTATCGGAAGATCTTTGCTTAACTCTCCCATCGTATACCTCCCCAAATATTATAACTTGGGAAATCAGAACCCTTTCGAACTGGATCAAGAGCCTCGCTTCCCAAATGGAAACTCCAAGTATCAGAGAGAGATTCAGAGTAACAACCAGCAATAAAGCATGACTACCATAGCATACCATATAGACATTAAAGATGGTTCATAGTTTATACATTCATCATACCATGACAACTCCAGATTTCCAACATACTAAGGACTAAAAACTAAATAACATCCTACAAGCAAACATCATAGATTCATCATCACCTTTATTTATTTAATAGCATATGGGAATGATGACACTATCCAGGTCAGACCACTAACTTATCAAGCCTTCTCCCCAGTAAGAAGATCCATGACCACGCGCTTGATGCTCCCATTGTTCTTCTTCAGCAGCTTCTTGTTCATCTCCTCGTCACAGAAGCCCTGCATTTTCATATGTCAGACAAACCAACTACCTGAACTTGAATGAAATTAAGGTATGTAAGGGACCGAGCGAGTAAAATAAGAGTTCATTCCGCGTACCATCTCCTGCAACTCTCCCAGTATAGGATCCCATTCAGCAACATCGCAGAGATCATCCACTGACTGCTCCAAGTTGTAGGCGTTCATCCTCAGTACCTCCTTGTTCAAGTCCACCTGCTTAAAGCCCATCTCCTCTAGCTCCTTCAGGAGTGACTGTTCCACCACCTCTGTGTCGCTGCCGATGGCTTGAGACGGTGCAGATGAAGAAGCAATGACAGGAGGAGGCACCGCCGCAGTGGTTGCGGCAGGAACTGCTTCAGGTGGCTCGACTTCCACTACAGGGTACGAAACAGGCCCAGAGTCCTCAGGAGGAGCAGAGGCTGATACACGTTGGCCAACCAGCAAATTGTCATTTATGGGAAAATTGAGCTCCTGCTCCTCCTTGTGCTGCTCAACAATCGGCTGAACTGGTTCAGCGACCGTGTTGGAGTTGTCATTTCCAAAGAAGTCAGAAACTACAGCAGGTGGGACATTCATGTCTAAGATTCCAGAGAGTTTAGACTCATCACTTTCAGCAGGCAAATTCAGGTTCAAACCCTGGAGGCTATCACAGAATGCATCCTTCTGGGAATCATCAACCTGCACAAAGAAATAAAATGAATTAGGTATGACCAGGAAAACTCATAGCAAAGAAGAAAATGCAACAGGAAGCTGCTTTACCTGAATCAGAACCCAAACACGCTGGCCAAACTTATGTCCTGAAGAAGATGCCATCCTCCAGTAGGAAATGTACCGACCAGCTGCAACTGGTGCCATAAAATCAACAGCAATGTCCAGCTCCCCATCTACTGGCACACCTTGAGCAGGGACCTGGCAATTTTTTTTTTTTTTTTGGGGGCACGAAAACAAGAGAGATATGAAAAGTTCGCCATGTAGCACTATCGAGGTACATGGCTTAACGTGCAAAAACACGAGTTAGAAATTTTCAAATCCCTACAATAAAGGAAACATGCCTACCTCGATTTCCACTGCATTAGTGTTACTGAAATTGTCTCCTCCAATCCGGAACAGTTGTGTTCCCCGATGCCAAACAAAATTTCCACTATTGCGCATACGCCATATCTTAGTGAAGGGCGTCGATGGTGCCATCACAGTGCCATCCATCACAGTGACATCTGAGACGAAGCGACTATCCAGCTTAGGCTTACCAGACTTCCCTCCGCAGCCTCTCACCGGATGGGGGAATGTTGAAGGAGCCGCCTCCCAAGGATGCTGCATCCAAATAGTCAATGTCAGTTAAATTAGTTTCACGTCATATAGTTGTTGAGAAGAGTAGCAGAGAGAACTCCTAAAAATACATACCAGATCATAAAATCCTTTGAAAGGCCTTGGTAGTCTATAGGATCCATACATGGCTGGCCGGTCTATCCGGATATAGTCAGCAACATTACCCATTTCAGAGAAGCAGATGCTGCAAAGGTCATAATCTTCCTTCCTAAAAAAGACCAAATAACTGTCAATTGAAAAATCCCATTTCTATAGTTACGAAGCAAAAATAAGAGCTGCCTTACACTTTTGATTTGAACCGAGGTCCGGTAATTGGATGAACACCACAACCGTCACAGCGAATGCCCTTGTGGAATATACCGCCCATGGCATCAGCACAGTTGGAGCTTCTCTTAAATGGATGGCGTCGGAAAGCACCATGCGCAAGAGACCAGTCATCAGCAAGAGGCAATCCACTAAACGGGTCAACAAATGAATGACCAACAGCAGCAGGCTTTGGCATTGCTGCAGTGTTTGCCACAGCTGGGGATGCTCCCTGGTCAACACTGCTAATGGAATCATTGACATTTTTCTGAAGTTCCGTCTGAACTTCAGCCTGTGTCTTCCCACCCGAGACGTTCTGGACTTCCACCTTTGTATTTACATGCGGTGTAACAGGCACGCCATTTACACTTACAAAAGGCAGTAGCGGTTGATAGGAGCTGACTGTAAACCCAGGGATGAGATTAGGAAATCCTGGATTCTGTACCATGCTTGTGGATGCTCCAAAGGCAGCAGATTGGGAGCTCGCTTGATCTTTGATATGGTTATTCATTTTTAGATTCATTGCCTTCATAAGTTGTGCAGGCGTCTTCCGACCTGAACTGTTCTCCAATGCCACCTTTGTATTCCCACCATATAGGCAGCTAACCTGATCCTTGATTTTATCCTTCATTCTCTCCAAGCCCTTCTGCAATTCATCTTCTGTCTTTCCAACTGAACTTTTCTCCCATAACACCTTTGTTTTCCCAATGAATGGGTAGATAATCTGATTGTTGATTTGATCATCCAGTCTCTCAATTTCCTTCAGCGGGAATTCATCTTTTGTCTTTCCAACTAAAATTTTATGGCCTTCAACCTTCATCTCTCCACCTGAAATGTTCGACTCCCCAGAGAGATCGGCATTAAGATCAACAGGTACATGTGCTGGAGCAGCAGACACAACCCCGCCTTCATTAACACCCCCATCATCCACATCCTTGGAATCCTTGGATGATGAGTGTCCAAAATTAGAGTTTGGCATCACATCGCGCATGCTTTCCTCCTTCACAACATCAGTATCAGCTGCCATTGATGTGGCCCCAGTACTTGCAGAGGCACCATTAACACCACCCGCGTTGCCACCAACCTGAGGCTGAAGGCCTGTATTCAGATAAGATTGACCCAACTTCGTAAAACTGTCAATGAAGTCCGAAATTGTCAGATTAGAGGAGGCAGCTCTAGAAGCCAGCTCCAAAGATAGTTTCGAAACTGCTTCACGAATTGGGTGTGGCACAGTTTTTAGAGCTTCGGCAACAACAGCATTGATGTCAGGCAACGGTTGCTGGCCCAGAGGGGATCTTAGTGGGGTAGAACTTCCACTCGACCTAGCATATGATCTGCCACTTTTCTCACCATTCACAGATACATTAATCCTAAGGAATTTCAGATGTTGCCTCATTACATCGCGCAGATCATTATCATCAACGAGAGTCACTACATCACCATCCTCATCGACATAGGTCAGAGTCAGATCAGCATCGGGAGGGAAACTGAACAGACTGAGGATCTTGGCCTTCAGGCCAACCATGTCAAGATCCAAGTTCTCATTTTCATCCACGCGTGCATTGAAGCGCCTCAGAGAATGTTCATAATTGACCTACAACCATGTACCACAGTTAAATGAGACATGCCTCCTTGAAAATCATACCAGGCACCATAAAAAAAGCAATTTTCTCTTAAGAAGCCCATGTTCAAATTAACTTGACTACTCCTAAAATTAAAAATGCATGACGGCAAAAAGAAAATATAGCCACATGATTACTGCTAGGTTCTAAGGCACACATGAACAACGCAAATAAGTCTTCCACGCTATAACCAACAGCTCCAGTGTAAGAACCCAAGTTTCTGAATGACTTAGCACGAGCCTGAGAACATGTAACACCGAATCATGACAGAGAGCGAAAAGATAGAAGCTGGGTTCCTCGGAAAAGCCGAAAGTCTCTGCCTTGGCCCAATTTCTATCGATCAAAGACGATCGAGCATCTTGTAGCTCAGAAACCACCCGCGGTGACGCCGGATATCAGAACTGAGCACAGCACAAAACCCGATCCGCGAAGCAACATGCAGACAGGTTACGAAAGTCACGCGAGCCCCAAAGCGCACAGTACACGAAAAAAAGAAGGAGGGTTTCCTCTTCCCAATTCGGATCGATTAAAAAGCCCGTCCAATCCCACCACAGTCAGTCAAAAACTACAGTTCCGCGTGACGATCAAGAGCTCTAGCCGCGAACCGAGCGAAAGTTTCCGCCTTTGGAAACCCTCCGCGCAGCTACCCACACGACGAGCCCAAATCATCATCCCCCGCCCCGACCTCACCATAAAAACAGGGAATTTCGCAAAGCGTCCCGCGCGGAGCAGCGGAAAGCGGCGACTTTCCATCGTCACATCGACCAAAACAGGAAGAAATCGAGCGCAGCATACAGTCAATCAACACAAGCGAGCGAGGGGGAGAATTCGATGGACCTTGATCACGAGAGTAGACTCCATAATTCACAGTCGCGAGGCGAACTCGACCGTCCCAGTGATCCGCAAGAGCAAGCCCCAAAAAAAAAAAAAAAAAAAAAAACAGCCGACAAACCGAGGAGAAAAAAAAACCCTCCTCGAACCCGACGAAATCTTCACCAGAAACCCAACAAAAAAAGAAATAAAGAAGGAAATTTCACAAAGCGACCCACGCAGAGCCACGGAAAGCAGCAACTTCCATCGTCACATCGACCAAACAGGAAGAAATCGAGAACAAACGGGAGCAAACAGTCAATCATTACAAGCGAGAGAAGGGGGAATTCGACGGACCTTGATCACGAGAGTAGACTCCATAATTCACAGTTGCGAGGCGAACTCGAGCGTCCCAGTGATCCGCAAGAGCAAGCACAGGGAAGAAAAAAAAAAAAGCCGACAAACCGAGAAGAACGAAGAAACCCTCCTCGAAATCTTCCCAGAAAACCCACAAAAAAAGAAAAAACACCGGCGAAATCGGCGGCGATCGGGAATCAGGGGAGATCGTTCAGCTGCGATCGGTGCACAACCGCACTCCCAAGCGTACCAGTAATCCGCTTCTCCCTCTCCCTCTCCCCCCTACTCTCTCACTCTCTCTCTCTCTCTCTCTCTAAAAGTACGATGATGATGCTGCCTCTCCATTACGCACAATCAGCGTGCATTATATAATATTCTCGCCCCGTTATTTTATTTTTTTCATTTTTTTCTTTTTCTTTATCTGGTTTTGCTTGGGGAAAAGATGGCCATTTTGACTTCTTCTTTTTTTTTTCTTTTTTTTTCTTTTTGGCGTTCGGGCGCCTATCTTCTTCGCTAAGAAATAAACGGGGGTTTAACCAAAAAAAGGATGAGGGGGGGAATTTTAAAAATAAAAATTTGCTGCGGGAGCGGGGCCCACGGGGGCCATGGAGGATCCTGCGGCGTCGGTTACGCCACGTCGCGGGGGAAGCCGCGGGATCGCCGTTCCCGTGGAGCGAGAAGCGGACGGGCGCGGGGGAAAACCATCGGACGGCGGAGAGAGGACCGACTGACTTGCTCCTTAAGGAGTCGGGCCGTCGGATGAGACGGAAGATGGAGATGGAGATGAAGCGGCGACACGTCACGTGTCCTCCCGCGCTTCTTTCTTTCCTCGTGGAATTAGAGGAGTTCTGGGTAAGGACAAGTGGCCAATATCCCCACGCACTTTAAAAAGAAAGGAAAACATGGTACATCGAGTTTTAATTTATTTAATATTTTCATTCATATTCATTTAGTCCCAAAATTATTTGAAAATATTTAACATTTTGTCTCCTAATTTGAATTAATTAAAGGAAATATTTAATATTTTTATATAATCGTTTAAGAACTTGATAAAGTTCAAATGTTATATTGAAAAATCAAAATTTTAAGGTTCACATTGAATATTTTGTCCAAATTCAATGACGATCTATGTAATTATCTCTCAAATGAAAAGGAAAATTAAACTAAACCACTTCATGTCAATTTGCGTAATTATCACTTAGAAAGATCTCTTTCAAGTTTGAATTTGCTTATCTAAAGTCAGGGCTCTTCTACCTCGTTTTTATTTACCTATCTTTTAATTATGTTTCCTCTCTCTCTCTCTCTCTCTCTTTTATTTATTTGTTATTCCATTCCATGATTCCTTATTAATAATTTTATTAAATAATACAGTATACATAAAATATGCAATAAATAGACACTAAATTAATGTATATGCAGACTATATATATATATATATATATATATATATATATATATATATATATATTATAAAAAAATAGATGGATACTCAAATACATAAATTAAGATAAGAATAAATATAAAAAAATTAATATTTATTTTTTTGTTATTTTGAATTTCCTTTCTTATATTAGAATCCAAAAATAACTTTACATTTGATTACTATTCTAATTATTTTAATTTAAAAAATTTTTATTCAAGAGAAATAGATTTTATTGGGGCTATATCTCTATTATATCTGACTTGATCTTATGTTAGGTAGAAACCAAATACAGGATAAGAAAAATTTTATTTCATATCGATTTTTATCCTGGCTACCAGACCTGGGCGCAGGAAAACTTGGGCACCAAGTTTTGAGGCCGAGACCGAATGTCAAAGCAAGAGCAGAGGTGCCGTACAGATATCTTCCTCCTAATTTGGGCCTTGGCCCGTCAATAAATGGAAACGTGGAGCGCGGCCCATCAGAATCGTTCCTCTTCTGTACCGGCCCGTAATCTCGAGCGACGCCAGGATTCGCGTTGCGCTTCTCTCTTTTTTCTCAGTAATAGAAGCAAAAAATTCGAATTTTCCGTCTTCTTTTTTGCCTTCCAATCGAGCGTCCGCGGGGGACAATCGAGGAGGCGCTCCGCCGGTGCCCGTCCGGACGATGTTGCAGTTTCCGGGGTTCATGACGCAGTTCCCGGAATCGACGAGGATGATTCCGTCGTCGTTTCTGCTGCCGTCGCAGTGGCCTCAGCCCCAGAACGAGGAGCTCCTGCTCGCCCTGGAGGAGTCCGATTTCGAAGACAAGGTGACGCCTTTTTCTTCTCTTTTCTTCTGTCTCGACGCGGGTCGCTTTTTTCGTTCTTGCCTCGTTAATAAAGGAAAGTGGTCGAGAGTTCTTCGAGACCCTTTTGTTGCGGCGGTGATTTTCCTCGTCGTTCTGATGGGAAATACCATTTTGGTTTGGTGTCATCGATTGAGGAGCAAATTAGTGTCGTTGGCAGAGAAGAGAAGCTCGAGGCAGGGGAATAGCTTGAGCTGTGCCCGGAATCGAGCTGCTCTGTGGGCTGATCTAATTTGCTTCTCAATCGTCTTTGCCTGCATGTTCTCACGTGGTCGAGGATTGGAAATGCATCTCGGTAGTCGCTGCAACAAGGACTTGTAATGAGAATTGTGCTTTCAGTCTGTTCTACTTGAGTGGAAAAACTTATGCTTGATGCAGAACTAGTGACATGATAATTGGTTATGGGGAGACATATGGAAAGTGATCGTGATCATGTCGATTTGGGAGAGTTTGAACCATTTGATGAAATCTTTCACATCTCTTTGTGCTGTGCCATGTCGGATGGATGGTTCTGTCTTTTGTGTGCCTCAGTTGTAGGATTATGTAAATATTGAAATGTTCACAATATTCCTTAGTTGTAGTTATACGATATATTGACAGATGAAAGGTATATGAAATAATGAACAGAAGCATTGTTAAAGAGAACCGTATGCTTGGTGGGAATACTCAGATATAAGTATCTGCATTATGTGAGGAGAGACATGAATATGGTCTTCTTAGCTTCTTTGTTCTAGGAACGTCCTTGTTCGATTGTTAAGTGACAAATTTCTGATGGTTTTCTGGCAGCCGCTTTTAATTATTATGTTGCTTATTTGCCAAATTGAATGTTGAGTATGGAAGGATTAATAGTTTAAGAACTTTAAGAATGCTTAATGATTTCTTTATCTGTGTTAGGCTATCTGCATCTTCCGGGGAAAAATAGAGTTGAGAAAAGTATTTCGTGGAATGTATAATTTTCAAAATGGAGTGTGCTAGTTCAGATGATGAAAAGTGAAGAAGAATGTATAGTAACAGCTTGTGAGATTAATAATCGGTCCATTCCTGGTCTAGGTAAAGTCCCATCTTGATGCTACACTTTGTTCTCTCCTCCTTCACAGACGAGAATCCCTCCTCCTTCACAGGCGAGAATCCCTCTTGTAGTGAAGGAATAGGAGGCGTTGAAAAGGCATTGCATTTCCTCTCTAGGCTATGCATGCTTGTTTGTAATTCTTGCCATTAGTGTCGGTGCAACTAAGGTTACATTGCTGGCCTATAAGGACATGCGATATGGTAATTCACCATGATTGAATATTTTAGTCCCAAACATGCTTGTTCGTAGTTCTTGCCGCTGACTGCTTAACAAGGACACACGATTAACATCTTGGATTTTTCTTACTCGTGTGAACAGTGTAATGAAATCAGAAAATTGAATAGCAACCTTGTTGTGATCGGGAAAAGTGCTGCTGACATCGATAAAGATGCAGAGGAGGAAGATGCCGATGATGATGACCCAGACAATGCTGATGAGTCTGAAGGTGACGAATTTGAACAGGAAACTGTGTGAGATTTCTTCTTTTGTGTGTGTGTGTGTGTTTCCCTTCCTCACTACATCAAAAAGAATTTGAGAACTAATGTCAGCTGTGAGTTTACAATGTCCATACTTTTACTCTGTAAAATTATGTTGTTCACCCAAAGAGAGACCGATGTTATTTTGAAGGAAAGATAGTGGGAAGTTGTATCCTGGATATCAGTTGACATTGTCATCTTCTCCTATCTGAACTGGAGAGACTAGAAATATGAGCTGTGGCGGCATCTATCGGCCTTCTCTCGTTGTCATTTCTCCTCTCTCTTCCACGCTAAACCAAGTTGTATCTTCTTCTCTTAGCTCGATGGAGAAACCTATGCCTTTTCTAATGTCCATGTCATTCTACTATTAGTTCTGGAAGTAGATGAAGTCTATATATTCTCTTGTTGGTTCGCAAAGTGAAAGCTTACATAGCAACCAGCTTGATTTTTAACTAGTTGGACGACTCAATCACTCCTCGTGATTGAATGGATGAACCATGTGCTGCTCTCGTCTTGCAAGTTCAAATTGCCAGTCCTCACCGATAGACTTACAATTCCACATATAGCTGCTGCATATTCTTTCATCCGGATGATTGATGGTTTGGATCCCCTCTTGTATGAATACGAACTTGGTTATCCTTGTTGCGTGAGACTAGGGTGGAATTACCTTATATCGCACTGGTTATTCGGTTATTCACTGGTTCAGACTATTCAGTTGCATAGATAAACTCATGAGATGAGGATGATATATCGGTTGCCGTGGATCGTGGTATGCCTTTCTACTGTTGAACAAGCATACGTCTGTTTCTTGCAATCTTAGCACAAACATCGTGCAAACAATTGCTTCTTTACAAGATTCATCTTATGAAGAACGTGAACAAACAAAGAGATGGGAGTCTGGTCATCTTTCTGGAGACCCTGTATCTGCGGCTGGCGCTCCTTTACCTACAGCTTCCTGACTTTATGTCTTATCAATAGAGTCGTGCCTACCCGAGATGGCATTTAGTCAAATTATATCGCCACCGCAACACCTTTTTTTCTACATAAAACCAATGTGGACCGAAGTTCGAGTTAGAATATTCCCTTTCTTAAAATTGCAGGAAGGTTTCTCGACAAACCATTTTGGACCGAAGTCCAAGTTTGACTAGTCCTGCTCTTGAATATGTTCCTAAAAGTTCATATTCGCCCACTAATCCTTTTCACTCTTCGGTTGCGATACCATTTACGAGTTTTGCACATGAGTTAGCAGGACAAAAACGTTTTTACGTCCCACGTTCATAGTACAATCATGTATGTGAGTTATCCTTTCTTTATTGTTTTTGGCTTAACAAACATTTATGTAGCATTAACATGGACATACAACACGCCACGTCATGCCGACACGACATTTCTAAAAAATAGAGAATTCCGACACGTTATATATTAAATATATATTTTTATATAGAAATGCAAAAACAAATAAATAATAAAAAGAGTATATAATTAATTTATACTAAAAATATTAATTCAACATTTGTTAATATCATTCATTGTTTTAATTTGATAGAGATTGAATGAAAAATTAAAAATTGCAAACACAAAAGAGTAAATTTGAAGGAACATATTCTTTTTCTTATACTTGTCGGATATTAGTGAGATTTCTTATAGTCCAGACAGATTTCGGAGTTCACGATATAGACTGCTTGGAGCTCCTCTGCAAAACAAGGTTCGAGAAAAATGAAAATCTAGGACAAGAACACTCTAAAAGAAAATGAAATAACTAATTTCATCATCGAAAATGTGAGAGATAACTCATAAGCCAATGACATAGACCAAAAAAGATAACTCACGGCAAGAGGCGAAAAGAAGCAAAAAACAACCACAACTTTAAGTCTACAGGGCAGTAGAGCAATGCCAATGAGAAGAAGAGCATTTCATCGTCACTTTCACGAGTATGTCAAAACTTATAAATAAGAAACTTTGAAAGTGAGAATTTTCTTCTTTCCCTTTTATTTTTGTTATTTTCATTATTTTTTCATATATTTATATTTTCACTCCTCAAATATT
Organism: Eucalyptus cloeziana; assembly: GCA_014182715.1. NCBI lineage: Eukaryota > Viridiplantae > Streptophyta > Magnoliopsida > Myrtales > Myrtaceae > Eucalyptus > Eucalyptus cloeziana. The sequence goes on along the minus strand of CM024641.1, from coordinate 46,477,235 downwards.
GAAAATTTTTAAAATTGACATCATGTGTGTCGAATTTCAAACTCGCATATCAAAAAGAGTTGATCACGTGTCAAATGTCTTTAAGACTCGTTAATCACGTGTCAAAACGCCACAGCGTGTTGGAGCATGTGAGATATGTGTCGGATACGAAGACTTCAAAGAGAGTGGCGGTTTTTGCTGCCAGACACAACAAAAGTCTTAAACATTTCAAACCAAGATGCCCGTGTTTCCTCTTATTCTGTTCGGTAAACATTCAAATTCAATAACCATTGATAAGCATCCCATTATATTTTATGCTTTTCTCTGTAAAACGGTCGAGTGACACCCAAGTCAGAATTTTTGGACACTTCTGCCAGTCCATCTTTCGTGCGATCTTCAAAGAACCCATTTCTTCCTTGTCTCGGCCAACTCCTTCCAAACTTAATCTCAAATCGAGTAATCAGGTTCGAAATTAAAATATATATATATATATGTATATGTATATTTCCTAACAACCTCCGCTTAAAAGTTGGTTCGAAGCTGGCGCCATTGAAATTCCAACCCGCAGGTTCCCTCCACGCCGAACGGGTGTTAATTATAAAATACTCAAAAGACCTTTTCCCCTACCTTAATCAATGGTCCACTTGCCAACTGTCGTGTCCCCCATTAAACGTTTCTTTTTTGCTTTAGGTATGCGATTAAAGCCTCCCCGCATCGCAGCTCGCAGCTCGCGCTGTGCCTTCACGACTCTTTCCTCCCGCCTGGCCCGGGTGGCGTCAAGTCATCATGCATTATTAGGGCCAAATTCGAGTCCCATTAAGGCATATTCCATTCTCGGCTTAATCAAATTGATTGATTGATTGATTGATTTAATTTTCTTTTTTTTGTTGCCGTTTTGACCACGCGTCGCCCCCCACGGCAGTCCTTTCGAACGATTAAAAAAAAAGGAAACCTCCTCGGCCCCAGAAATTTCGGGACAAGTGCCACCGCCGCGGCCCCACCACCTTCTTCATTTCCCACCCTCGGGTGTCCCCAGCATTATTCTTCTCTTCCTTCAGGGACCTGCAACACAAACATCAAAAACAGGGCAACCCAAATCAATTACGATTCATTACTCAAAAAAAAAAAAAAAAAAAAAAATCAATTACGATTCAGAAAAATCACCCAAAATTGGACAAAATAAACAAGTAAGGTAATCAGTTACGATACAGAAATCACTTAAATAGAAAAAAAAATAAATAAACAAGCAAGCTACTAATCACACGCAGTCGAATCGAAGTAAATAAAAATCGGAATCACGAAATTAATGAAGGGAATAAGGTACGCATGAAACTGCCAAATCAAGGAAGGATTCACGCGTCACGCAACGCAACGCAACGTTCGAAGTGGCTGGACCCAGAGAAAGAATTTGGTCTGCGTATGCAGAGAACTTGGGGGTGTTTTTTCCATCCATGGCGCGCGAGAAAATTGGGGGGTGAGCCAAAAAAAAAAAAAAAAAAACAAAGAAGAGAACTCTTTGGAAACGAATACTGTACAGACTCTCATCCAATCACACTTTCATCATTCCCGATTGTAGATTCTAAATTCGTTTTTGTAAAAACGGTGCAATCCTCTCTAATTTTATCGTCGTCGTTTTTGTTGCTTTTGGGCCTTGTATAGATCCTTCTCGATCTTTCCCGTTCCCGTTCCCGTTTCAGTGGCAGTACTTGCAGCAATGGCCGCCCGCCCAGACCTTCCTCGGCTCGACGTAGCAGGGGTACCGGCGCAGCTCCCCCGCCCTGACCTGGGGACGATGACGGAGCGGCGGCGACCGGCTCCCGGTGCGCCAGCGCCCGCCGGGGCCGCGTGCGTCGGGGAGCTGCGATCGGAGTGGTCGACGCTGGACGTGGAGGACGCGGGCGGGGACACGACCTTGAGCGACTCCGGCGGGGACAGGACCGCTCTGATCTTCTTGGGCGAAGGCGAGGCGGGGAAGCCCGTCGTACTCCGCGATCAAGTTGGCCAGGTCCTCGTCGGACTTCACGGAGATCAGCGTCTCCAGGTCGCCGTCCGGCAGCGCGCACCTCAATGCGACGGAGAACCCGCAGAACTCCATCAGCTTCACCATCAGCTCTGCAACCGGACAAAAACAAAACCGCAAAAACCAACACGTCAATACCGATTCCTCCAGAAATAAAAAAAAAAAAAAAAAAAAAAAAAAACCGGCCGGAGTCTCTCCACGACGGACGAACGCGAAACGAGGCGAACGAACCTGCGTAGGATGTGGAGCGGTCGACGGAGAGGATCCAGGTGAAGCCGCCGACGTAGCGGAGCACGCCGTCGGACTTGCGGAGCGCGATCTTGCCGCCGTAGCTGCAGAGGAACTTCAGAGTGATCGGCGTCTTGCTGGAATCCGAAGGTTCTGTCACCATCTTTGTGTAGTACTGTAAATTCAAGGTGGTGGAGGAGGAGGAAGACGAGGATTTGGAATCGGATCGCGGAGGGCGGCGGAGATTCGAACTCGAGGAGTCCGAGGAGGTGGGAGGGAGGGAGGGAGGGAGCTGGCTTAGGGCTTCAAACCAGAGGGACGAGAAGACGAGGGTATTTATAGTCGGCGGGTTGCTCGTTGGGGTTGGGGATTGGCTTTTTTTTTTTTTTGCTTCGGGGGATAGGTTCGGAGTCGGGTGGGACTCCACACGGGTTCAACCGAAGAAACGGAACGGACTTTTTACGTTTTTGTTTCGGCGATATTCGGATATTCGGAGGTTTTGGTCGAATGTTAGGAATGGGAAGGCCAGTGGGCGGGCCCCACACCCGGCCCCCCAACTGACGTGGCCAAGTGGCGCGGGAACCCTTGAGGCCGAAGCTGAAGCATCGGTTCAGTGGCGGCCGACTCCTTTGCCCGATAATATATACATATATCATACATATCATACGTACACTTTCGGAATTATTTACAAAAAAAAAAAAAAGCTCGGTGACGTGTTTTTTTCTTTTTCTCTCTCCGTAATTTCTTATTATCGCATCAAAACAAGGAAGGTGTGCACAAAACATAAAAATATATATAGGTCCGAAAATCCCGCTAAACATGTTCGTCAATGGAGTTTGCATTCTTTGAGGAGGTTCCTGATTCTTAGCGCGGAAATTTCATGTCTCGATGATGACGAAATCCATAAAAAAAAAATTAAACATATATAAGGCATATTCTAGATTGGCGAACAACCATTACCTAGAACGTAGTTGCAGGATTTTAGGTGCCCGCAGTGGCGGAAGGAATCATGGGTCTCCACCTCGACGTACATTGACTTAAGCTGGATGGCATATTCTAGTTCCCCGGAAATTTGGCCCAATGCCCCCGAAGACAAAAGGAAACACATGCGTCGAATGAGAATGAAATTTTCCGGAAAAGTAATCCGCGTGCTGTTCGGGGTTTGAAATTCTCGTATTGGAAAAAGCAAACGGACGGGAAATTCTCTTCTGTCGTGTCCTATTCATACGTATCCCGCTGCACATAGGTCACGCGTTGTAAAATCGTAGGAATCGCGTAATTGGATGGCCCGACAACATGACGAGGGTGCTTTTTGACGTAGTTTTTTTATCGCGTAGTAAAGTTCAGTCGGTATCGGCGACTTAGTCGACGTTGAAGTTTCCCACGGAGGTGCGAAAAGCACTTCGTCAAGAGAATCGACGTCTCTCGCTTTGCCGTCGGAGCGAAGGCCGACCTTTGCGGAAGACTGTTTACTTTTTCCAGGTTTGACTTGGGAGGTCTTAGTCTTCCTTTTGGAAAAGTAAAGAATATGTCGTCCACGAAGGAGCCTCGGAGCCCACACGCTTCGCCGAAACGTCCGACTTCGGGCGATCGAACGAATGGGCCGGTCGACATTTTCGGGGGGGCGTACGTGGACGGATGGACGAGGTATGGGGGACACGTGGAGGCCTGTCCGGGGCGTCAGTCGGACCGTACCTGAGATTCTGCTTCCTTGGTTCGGCGTGCATCGAGGCTAGTGCCTAAATGCATAGGACCGACGAGCCTCATCCGGGGCCACTGGCTTGCTTGCTGCAGAACTCGAAGTCTGATGTCTCTTTCCTTTTACCCGAGAAACGGACGACGAATGGGCAGATTCCTCACGTATGGCCCAGGTTAAGGATGACGAAGAGGACGGGAATGGCGCCTGTCATCCGTCGGATCGACGTGACGTGAATTCCTCGATATTCCGATTCGACTTCTCGGTGGTTCACGCTAGTGGATTCAAATGGAATGAGAACTGCGTGGTCCCCGGTCGCTCCCGAGGCATTTCTGGTCCTGGTGGATCCTCCTCGGCTCCCACTTTCTGGGTGTGAAGATGAGATCATAGGATTCTCGACAATTTGTTATGACCAACGTTAATCAAACCCGTCTGATCCTGACGGGGATTCCTGATGAGGCCGCGAAGTGCGGAACGTGCCGGAGTCGACTGGTTCTTGGTTAGTGTGGGATGCCGGTCGGCTTGTGTTGTCGAATTTAAGACTCGAGAGGCCGAGAGAAGGAAATGAACTTGAGAAGTTGGCTCTTCTCTTTATGCACTCATGCAAGTTAAGATGATAATCAACACCATCTGTACAAGCTGGAACACTAAGCTAAACCCTACACTTGCATTACAGTTCTCTTATGAACTGCAGGTCTCAATTTTTTCAAGCTTTTGATTAGAGTGTGAAGTTGAGGGAATGGAAAGTGAATTTGGATCTCCCTTAGCGCTGCTGCCCTCGACTGGTCTGCTGCAATGACTTGGCTACCGACTCTTTCATCAATTCGGGACCGCACACCAGGACTCCGATGTCGGATCCTCCGGCTTCGTTTGGAAACTTGGCAAAGATATCTGTCGAAGTTAATGATGTCCGAGGTTAAGGCACGCAGTCGTTCCGAGTTTTAAGGTCCTTAATCAAATGGAAATAGGTCCGTCATCAAGAAGTAAGGAGATACCAGTGCATGAAACTGAAAAGGTTACCTTGGAAATTAGGCCTGCCTCCATAATGAACTTCATGTTCTTGAAGAGGGTCGTGTGGCTCCGCCGAACTTGGCTCCGTGAAACCACCCGCTTTTTTCGGAGACGTCGAAGGAACTGCTTTCTTAATTCTTCTCCATCTCAGCATAAGTGCCACGGTCATGCTGACTATAACAGATATGACGAAACAAAAAAGGAGAATAAGATCAACGACCGTAGACGGGGTTTTGATTTTGCTGTCCGCACCCTTAGTCTTGAGGGTGCCGGCTTTCTTTTCCGGCGGTACGAAAATGTGGTTGAAACATAGGAGAAGAACAAAGAACAGAATCGATGCGATTCCAAGTATTGCAGCTGTTATGGTCAGCTTATCGAACCCGTGGATCGCATAACTTGTGGCTTTCGCATCGAAATGTACAATTTGCCCCTGAGATAGCGCATCTTGAAGGATTCTTGCGGCTGCATCTGGCTGCTCCTCCCGGGTCACGTAAACCTTCAGTTTCAGATGCAATTTCCCGAGGCCTGTTTGCGAAGTATTTGCGAAATCGAGCTCAACAAAGACATGTCTCGAGATCTCTTTATCGCATGAATGAGTTGTATCTTTTCGGGAATTTGTATCGGCTGCTTCCTTTGGCCGACACAATCTCCTGCAAAATGCTCAGAAACGGCGTTATCCCGCTTCCCCCGGCTATCAGGAGCATACTGTCATATCTGCAGAAAGTATGTTTCGCTTTGAGAACTTGGGAAATTCGTAAGCATGTAGCTGGCAGTTAGCACATAGAGAAGATCACTGCCAAGGCTTTTGAGCCAACCTGAGGAAATCAACAGTGGAAGGCCCATATGGACCTTCAATTGCCACCGGTATGCACTTTATCTGATGAGCATCTGAACTCAGCTCCTCGGTTATCATACGACAGAGGGTATTTGTCCACCATCCTTCGCATTTGATCATCAATGACATCGTGTCCTCCTGAACGTTGGAGCTGGAAGTGATGCTGAAGGCATGCCACTGGAGTTTGGATATTCTCGGAACGTTCATAAAAACCACGCTTGTCGGAGAGTATTTCAGTTCTGCAAGTAGTAATAAATGAACAACCTGCTTTAAAGAAACTTAAACTGTGATGGTGTGCAAATATTCGGAGTGCTAAGCAAGAGCAAAGTTGGATTTACTCGGGTCTTTTGGCAGGGTAAGCTCGAGAGCTTCACAAGGCAAGACTTTCGCGGAAAGAAGGTGAGTGTGTGGTCTTGATTGTATGATCCTGAGCAGCTTGTCCAGGCCAAACAAAAAGATTCCAGGAAATACCATGTAGAAATGTCTATCCCCAGCATGAAACAAGTAAAACAATATGAACAGTGTGTACAAATGGTGCGTGTAATAGAAGATTTCGAATTGTTTTCTCCTGATAAAAAGGAAGAGATGTGATCCAAATAACAAGTCCCAACACAAGAGCGATCTCTCCGGCGAGGTATATTCGGCCCATCTTTTGCCATCTCCACACCTGCTTATTAGAAAGAGCGGGTGCGGTTGAAATTCAATTGTTTTTGTCGTGCATGGTGCTGTTATTTCAACTGAGTCAAGAGAAAATTAGAGATCACCTCATCCTGGATTACATGGCTGACCCCCCAGATGAACATGGTGCTTGCACCGTGAAAAGTAGCGAAGAGTATCATCCCGGTGCCGAGCCACGTATGATATCTCACAGAATCTTCGAACTGGATGCCTAGCAAGCGAAGCACGGGCATGACCCGCAAAATGGGCAAGAGAAGCAGAGCCAAGCAGGCTTCTGCCAGTAGCCCAAACCGGGTTGCTACTTTCAGGTACTTCAGTTGCCATCTGAAATAAAGGTATTATTAGTTACCGCATACTTAAGCACATAACCGCTTGGTTTAAGTAGCGATCGCTTACACTCACATGCTAAGTTTAAGTGATTTAACTGGTGTTAGCTTCTCAAAGTCATTAGAGATGCGGCAGTAGAAAGTCCATGCCAGGAAAATAACGAACACGAGAATGGCCAGGATCTCTACTACTGATATGATTCCCACGAGGCTGTTCACTATGATTGGATAGGAGAGAGCCGATAGCGAAGTCTTCCTTTGCCTACTGCCAAATATCAATAGGAAAAGAGAGAGGCTTGACACTCCATACAGTGAACAGATATTAATTAACCATCCAACTTAACCTTTTTACCACCTGCTTATTGCGCCGCTCGCTGTAACTTTCAGGTACAGGGATCCAATGATGGCAAGAGCAATGATAGGAAAGGTGTAGACAGAAAAATTGAGACCTGAAAAATAGAGGGAACACAAAATTACCCTTCCTACAATGATTCGCATGCGTCATCAATACAGCTCGCTCTTTGTTTGTTTTTCTCTTGGTAAGAACCGATTGATGCAGCTTCAATTTTCAAACCAAGTGCCCTAAATCGAAACCTATGGACTACAGTAGTGCAATGGAAGAGGCTGCTATTCAGCTATGACTCTAGCCTCTAGGTTAGATTGAAAAGCCAGTAGGGTAATACCGTAATAGCCAAAAACCGTGCCGCGAGCACTATCTTCGGCTCCCTTCCATTTCTTCGTCCACATTTCCGTGGGCTTGAGGATCCAGAGAGCGACCCAACCGGCGAACAACGAGATCATCAATGCCTTTAGGAGAGCGAGAGCTGTTGCTCTTGCTGTCATGCCCATCTTCTGAGTGGCTTACTCTGTTCGCTCGAGGCATGGTGCGTGGCTGTCTCTTTATAGCGAAAATCTAAATAGAGACATCCTCCATGGGATGATACAGGTAAAACGATTTGTGGCTTAGCCCCACCACGACTCAAGAGTGACCTATCACTTCCGGACATAGTTGGAAGAATGTGCCGTGACCCTGAAGTGCTGAGATATGTATTATACGGTAACGCTTGCATCATAATATTCTCGCCCTTATCATGTTCCAAATTGATCCAATGAGGAGAAAAAAGTAGGTGGGACAGTTCTCTCGTGAGATCGACTTTGGTGGAGGATGAAGATGGAGAAAGGTTTCCTGTTTTCCTAGATACAGGCGTCGGATCTGCGTCAATTCCTGTCTATTGAGAGATCAGTCCAGTGACATTGCTCACGCCTCTTGCTCTCTGTCTTAGTGTGGTCCAATGCTTGTTTAGTGGACTAAATGGTCCACCATCCACTACTCCTCCCCCATATCTTCTTATTTCTCCTCGTGATTTTTCACTCCTCTTTGGATTGGGATTGTGGGAACCCAAGAAGTTAGGTATAATTGGCACACAGATTTCAAATAGATACATGATTGGATTGAAAGGTATTATCTTTTGCTGTTGATACCAAGATGGCTTCCTGCATACCCAGATCATATTGAGAAACTTCTGCATTCTGTCAAGATACATACATTGACAACGTTTGTTTGGCCACAGCAGAAGAAAAGGGCTTCAGTTCATTTATCGGAAGGCAAGAACTGATTTCTACAAGAGAGAGAGAGAGAAGAGAAGAGAACAAATAGATTGCTGTGCTATGAACCTGATGATGGCACTGGATCAAGTTGCATCCTTTTACTTTGGAGTATACTCTCTGTTCTCTCATCAGAGGAAAACTCATTTTTCTGGTACAATGGATTCTTAGGAGTTAGCACTTTGGGAGACAAACTGGATGAGTGACCATGTCCCACTGATGCAACCAGTAGGTTCTAAGAACCAAATCCTCAAGTTAAGCTTTGACCAGAAAGCAGAAAAAAAAAGCAGAGAATTAATTTTTTTTTTGTATAAAGAAAAAGGAGTTCAGTGCATTCCTGCTGGAAAAGCATTCAGAATCAACTGAGATTGATGGAAATTGGAATCCATAAACAGGAAACTCACAAAAAGTAATGTCTCCAACTCCTATTGAATTGAAGCACCAGAATTCATTCAGTGGATTCGAGACATTATCCTTCAACTTTGACATATACCTCGGATTCTAGAATACAAATTACCGAGATTGCAATTTACATACCTTTGTTGCGAGTAATTGAATCATCAAGATTGTGAACACTCAACTAGTCTCCACTAAACACGACGGTCTTCCGTCCCACGTGTACTATGCTCCTCAGGCGGCCCCAAGTCATGACTGCAAACCCATGAGGAAAGAAAGTCCTTCACCGGTGAATCACCGGCGGTGATGTAATAAGTTGCATAGCTAGAACTAGAAGTCCATACCGATGATTTGTCATGCGATTGTCGTTCCAGTTTCATCCTACTTCAAATGGAACCACGGGCTAAAAGGGACGAGCAAAAACAAAGGCCCGAACCGAATTGGGCGACACCGTTTACCACGGACAAAGGAAAAAAGGCCCATCATATGGCCCAATTCTAAATTGGTCCAGCCACGTCCTCTAGCCCCTGCACAAAAAGTCCCGGACATTCTATGGCCATGCAATCACTTCGGACCGGAATTTTACAAGGTAAGGGGCTCACGAAAGATCTGCTGAGTTTCAGTTCCTTATTAAGTTGCAACCGAATAGCTAGGGCAAATTGCCTAACGCCCCCAGGGTTTTAGGGTCGTTGCACATCGCCCCTGAAGTTTTACTTTTGCAATTTACTCCCGCTAGACTTGGGGAGTCAGTTGTGATGTGTTCCTGGCATTCACTCAAGGTAAATTTTGCTTGAGCTCAACCACACAAGGTAAATTCATCATATAAGAATATACATGTAAAAGCATAGAAGAGGCTTTTAGAAATATAAATGCATGTGAGAGCATGTGACTAAAGTTTCCTGGTTAGAGTATGACCAGAGTCAACATCAAATGCATATGGATATATATGGTCTAAAATATATTCTTGGGCAGTCCTTTTATATTTTTTCATGTATATATAGATCTTATATGACCAATTTATCTTCCACAACTAACTACACGTGGTCTCGTGGTGAGATAAGTGACAAAAAATTGGACGGAGTCAATGGCAAGGGCAAACACCACTGATTTCAGAAAGTTGAGGGGCAAATTGCGAAATCTCAATAATTCCAAAAGAGTAATTCCTTTAGGATTGCATCCAGTTAGACATTCAACTTTTTTGAAAGGTTAAAGCAGGTTTTTGAATCTTTTGATGACTTCTCATTTATTTCATCATGCCTTTTTCCTACAGCCTTGTATGTAGACGTAACCATTTTTTGATTTTCATTGAGAAAGTCAAAGGATGCTTTCTTGATTTCACAAATTGGACCGAACCCCTTTTCTCTGTTCTGGTATTGGGCGCCCATCCAATTAATGTTGCCTTTTTGACTTTGGAAGTCCTTTGCAAAAATGGTTTTTTTTATGAGGATGGGGAAACGTAGGAGTGCAAGCAGCTCAACATCGTTCATTGAGGTAGGGTGGAGTATGAGGTGCCATCTTTATTCCCATCAGAACAGAAAATACACGTGCATGTGCCTAACTATAGGGCCAGTCAATATCATATCTTTTCGATAGACATTATCTAACTTTTCTTGATCAATAGGATCAGACAAATGTAGGATCAAACTCCACACGTCCTAGTGCATTTCATATCGTCCAATATGAGAGGCCGGTCATCTGTACATCTCGAACAACTTGTTTGACCATGCGCAACACATATGACTCTTTTTTTTTTTTTTTTTTCGCTATTGTCTCACGGGGTTGAGAGGCTGGTTGTCTCTGCATCTCCAATGACTCGTTTGACCATGTGCAACACATATGATTTTTTTCTCTATAGGTCTAATTCCCATTGTCTCATGGCTTTCGAACTTTATCCCAAGCAAACAAATCTAATAGAAACTTACAAGACAAATCATTAGGAGGCATCTTGGAGATCAGAAAATCAAAGAGTTGCATGTTAGTGCACTTGGCCAGACAAAAAAAAAAAACCAAAGAAACAAGACCCAAACTAAATAAAATTTTCAATTAGCAGAAGAGACTTTGGACAAAGAAAAAAATATTGAAGAGAAGACAAAGATCAAATAAAAATTATATGGACTGTGGCCACGCCTATTCTAGTCACCAGCTGAAAGGGTCTAATGCCTTTTCGTTTTTACCATTCAGCACCAACCAAGCCTGCAAAAACCAAGACGAAAAGAGATTCTGACCATCCCTCCCTCCCTCTCTCTCTCTCTCTCTCTCCTTTCGTGCGCATTGAGAGCAACGACTCCTGCCTTGTGTGACGCCAACCCGCTAAAGTCCACCCTTTTGAATTGTCATCCACGCCTGTCTCATTTTTATTATTTTCAACCCTTCTTCTTTCTTCTGTACCCCTTTCCTTTAGTGTCCATTGAGAGAGAGAAAGAGACAGAGAGGGAGGGAGGGAGGAGGGAGGGAGGGAGAGGGGATGGAGGTGGAAGATGATGATCAGTTGCAGGGCGAGACGGTGCAGTACTGCACCGCCGCGACAACAATGGTGTCCCCGGAGATAGTGGAGATCGGGGGACAGCAGGAGCGTGGACGTGGGCAGCAACGATGTGTATGTGGCCGTCGGGAAAGACGACATGGACGTCGTCAAGTGGGCCCTCGATCACCACGTCGCTCCCCATCACTCCCGCGTCTTCCTCGTTCATGTCTTCCCCCGTCGCTTACATTCCCACACCAGGTGAACGTCCGATGAACATTCCGCTGGTTTTGGGATTTTGAGTCTTACCCGCGTCGTGTTCTGTTCTCAGCACTGATGGGTCGTCGTTTTTCGTTCTCAAAGTTGCATCTTTTTTTGGTACCATCCAGAAAAGTTGAATCTTTCCTCGTGGGCATCCTTCGAAGCGGATGAAAATCTCTCAAAGTTCCATGGTCTTGATGATCTCATCAACTGAAAAAATTTAGGCACTTGAAGAAACGATAAGTCATTGATAATTCTGGTCGCTTCTCTACATAAAAGTTCGTTTGATCTTCTCGTTTATGGGTCGTTTGGAAAAGCAATCATTTTTAAAGAAGGAAAGTTCTCAAAAAGAGAAAAAGTTGCTTCTCTTAGTCCCTTCAACTTTATGACATAGGTTTTACCATATGTTTATTCCAAGTCGTTCTGATTTAAGGGCAACCAAGACTGGCATTGTGGAATTTGGGGCATCAGGTGAAACAAAAGCATGTTCCAATTGACCAACAAACAGTTGAATCGACAGACACTTAGACAGTTGGAACTGTTTCTGTACTCATTAAAGCGTTGATGCAAAGCTGCTTGTGTCTGTCTATTGTAAATGCTTGCTGCTTTTGGATATACAGTTCAATTCGACGCTAGGCAGAAATTTGCTTTTTTTTTTTCTTTTGGAATCACATCAATTTGCTTCCCCTCCCCAAGTCAAGTTTTTTCCTTTGAATTATCTGAACCAAATTTCAGTTGGAAGGTTATCGAGCAGCCAACTGAGCCAAGACCAGGTGAGAGTTTACATCAATGAAGAGAGTAACAGGAGAAGGAACCATGATAACCGGTTTTTGTTTTTGCTTTTTTTATAAGATCAGTTCGATGGATTAAGATCGGGCCTCCCCAAAGTTCTTAGGCCCAAGTCACCGAATGAGACTTTATCATGTTACTGTAGACATGCAAATCAAGTTCAAGGGTTGGGTTTTGTAGTAGACCATGTCACATTAGAAAAACCTTTAAATGGAATCATAAAAATTGCTTTTTTCTATTGATGGTGGACATAAATCAAATCGTTGATATATCTTCATTCATAACGCCTAGATGCTTGATAAGTCGAAGTATGCATGTCATGCGTCTAGAAATCATGGTTGATTATACGAGTTTTCTTCTTGTATAAGTAGAGAACTTATTTACCTAATGGACTGGCCCTGCTACAAGCCTAAATTAAATTTCATTGACATTTGTCTTGCCCTAATGCGCGGTCTCCTAGGTCCTGCAAGCTTGCTCAAACTTCCAAAGGACCGACCTAATTGTACGCCACAAAGTGTTAGAGCCTCTAGCCTTGGTTTGAGAAGGACACTTCCGACGCTTAAGCCAATGCATGAGGGATGAAGAGGTAAGCGAAAGAGAGAGCAAAGGTAAGGAGAGAGAGAATCTCTGAAAATTGTATCAACGAAGAATTCAACTTACCTTTGGGGCAAAGCGGATCTTACCCAATTGGGTAAATGACATAAATGGTCTAAACTTTGACCTAATGTGCAATATGGTACCTAAACTCTAAATTTGTTCAATATAGTTCTTGGACTCTGCCCATATGTGCAATATTGTTTCTAAAATTTTAATTTTTCAATGTAATCCATGAACTTTAGCTACATGTTAAGTTTAGTCTCGGACTACACGAAAATGTTAGAAAATTATCTAAAAAGTTATAAACCTATTGCACTTTTGCCAATTTAGTTATAAAACCTTTCAAAATTTCGCAAATTGTCATAAATCTTTTCATTTGCCAATTGAGCCAATCTGGTCAATTTTGGCCCAAATTTGCTGACATGTGCCAATCATCCGATGTGGCACGATGTCGCGACTAATTTTTTCGGGTGTGAACCACCTATGATTTTGGCTAATGGATTATTAAGTCTAGAAACCTAACTGGCTTCCCAAGCCCATATCAATTCAAGACTTAGGTTCGAGTTCTTAACATACAAATGATTTTTTAATTAGGAGTCGCCATAATCTATTTTGGTGGGTCGATTAGAAACCCAAGTAAAGTAACGGGAGTTTTACTTACTCCTACGAACTAAAGATTTTGGGTGCGGGACTGGTTACACTAGGATTTCTCTAATGCCCTTTCGGTACCTTTCTTTATTTTTAAAAATGTTTGGCAAGCAGCTTGAATTGATTTTAATTTATCTCCCTAACATGTGATGTCATCATGCGAGTGCAAACCACCAATTAAACACCTAAGCAAAGCAATAAATAAATTGCAAACTTACCTCAAAGCAACGAAAGCATCTGCGATGTTAAATTAAAATCCACATCAACAACCCTAGATATGGTTTCTAATTATACACGCGAATTTCATTTTTCTTTTCATTTTAATTGACAAAATCATTCAATATGCGATGCAACATTAACTAAATGACCTAATTCTAATGACACGTAATTTCTAATTAAATGGGCTAGTAAAAATACTAAATGGCATGCATCTCAATGAAATCTAACCTAATGACGTGCATATGATATTTTTTTTTTTTTCCTAAAAGAATGCATTCCATCCTAAATAATGAAACTAATTTAGCCTAAGGTATTTTTGTATTTTTTTTTTATGAAATTCGGAATTAAAACAACATGTGAAAATTATCTAGCTAGATTAAGACCCTATTCAATTTATATTAGAATTAGGTTAAACTAAATCCTAATTTAAACTAAAATATTATCTTAACCCAAATAATCCTAGAATGCAATCTATCAAAAATCTATCTAAACTTAAAGTTAATTAGGAAGTAAAATTAAACATGCAATTTTACCCTAATATGCAATAACGTGCAAAAGATGCCCTAATCCTATATGATATATACATGATGTTTTTTTTTTTTTGTTTTTATTAATTTCGGAATTAATATTTAACATGAAAATCAAATAATAATAAAACTAACATTCTAAATGAATATGCTTTCTTTTTTTGTTTTCTTTTCATGATTCAAAATAAAATCTCTATCCTAAACATGCAAAATAAGGAAAGCAAACCTAACCCTAATTTTCCTTTTCTTTTTTTTTTTTTAATTTTCGAAATTAACAATCGCCTAACAATTAAACATGCACTTTAAAGTTAAAAAAAGAGAAAAACTAACAACCTAAGTCAATTGATCTTTTTTTTTTTTATTTAAAATAAAACTTCAATTCTAAACATACAAACCCTAATTCTAACCTACATCTTTTTGATTGACTTTTTTTTAAAGAAAATTAATTCAAATAACACCACAGCAAATCAAGCAGCAATGATACCCAAATTGATGAATCATATCTCGCGCATGAGATCGGGTTGGCCAATTTCACAAAAATCACGAATCGGATCTCGGGCGGGAGATTGGATTGGCAATTTTTAAGTAATTGCGAGTCGGATTTCGGGCGAAAAAATCGGACTGACAATCACTAGTTTCAAGGCAATTTCATAACATGTAATCTCCATTTCACATAAAAGGATAATTAAACTACAAGAGAACAAATAAAATAAAGCAATAAAATAACAAAAATAACAAAATAAGGCAAATAGGTAAATAAGTAAAAAAATAAAGAACTACCCAAAAAAAAAATTGTTTTTCTCTTTCCCTTCCCAAGCACGATTCGTGCTCGTGGGTCTCCGGGGATGTCGGAATCGGAGGTCCGACGGGTCACCGAGGCGAAGGGTCACCGGAGGTGGCTCGGTGAGGTGGGAGACGGCGGCGCCAAGCGATGGGCAGCGAGCATGGTGCGGCGAGCGCGGGTCGGGCAGGACGTCGAGGAGACGCAGCGATGCGGGTCTTCACCGGGTGGAGCAACGACGGCGTGGTGGGCTTCGGCTTCCAGGGCAAGCGGGCGTCGCGGGTGCAGGTGCGGCCACAAACGGGACAGAGGCGAGGCGGAAGCGGCGTCGGGACGGCGCGGCGAGGTCCCGGTCAGCGTCGCGGAAGGGGCGGCGTCAGGCGTTCCGTCGGGTCGGATCCGCGCGTGGTTAGGAGCGGAGCAAAGGGGACTCTCACGGGTCGCGGCGGCGCAGAGACGGAGCAGAGTCGGTGTCAGATCTGGGTCTTGGTCGAGATGGGCGGATCGGTGGCGGTGGCACGGCGAGACCGAAACGGCGCGGGCAGACGGCGGGGCTTCGGTGCTGCAAATCGCGGACGCCGGGTCGTGGGTCGTTAGCGGGCGGGCGGTGACCGGTAGAACGGGATGTGGCGGTCACCGGCGGAGGCAGCTCGGCACGGCCGCCGGCACGGGTCGGGCTGCCGCGGTCGGACCCCTCTGCGAAGAAGACGAAGGGCGGTGCCCCTTTTTTTTTTTTTTTTTTTTGACCTTTTTACTTTTCTCTCTCTCTAGCTGTCACTCACCTTTTACCTTTTTGCTTTTTTTTTTTGTGCTTTTTTACCTAATCGAAAAGAACCCAAATAACCCTACCGTACATGACTCTTTTATACACAAAAAAAAAAAGCATCCTTGTGGTATATCTCATTGCCAATTTTGCTCGTGTAAAATTTCATTGAATATATCATTTCACCCCGCGCAATATTTTTTTCATATTCAATCAAAACAATTCCCTTTTTGCACAGAAAAGCATCTCTCGGTGTATATTACCTAAATCTATGAAAAATCTTAACAAAATATAACAAAAAATTAACTTTTCCTAAACTATATGCCACATGATTTTTTTTTTTTTTTATTTTTTATTTAGCAAAATCAAATCTCAAAATTTTAGGTGTCAACACACGGCTAACGATGACGTGAACAAAATTTATTATTTTATAAATATTATTTCGAATTTTTAATTTTTTTTTCCTTCTCTCTTCTTCCTCTATTAGTCGCCCAGCCTCTAGTGATCAATCGGAGGTTGCAACCAAAGTGATGGTCGGCTCGCTAGGAACTAAATTTGGTGAGGACAACCTCGCAGGCCTTAGGCAAGGCTCGCCCTTGCTAAATCTAGCAAGGGCGAGCCTCGCTCATGGCTAGCGAGGTCACCCCTCGCCTTCTTTGAGTGAGGGCGAGGGTCAGCCTCACCAGCAGCGAGCCTTGCCCAAGGCCCACGAGGTTATCCCTCACTAGATCCTAGTGAGGCCAACCCTCACCGGTCGCAACCTCTTGCTGTTTGCCTGAGGCTAGGCAATTGTTAGAGGAAGAAGAGAGAGGGAAAAAAAGTTAATTTTTTTTTTAAATGTTCTAAAAAATTCGAAAAAAACATTTTAAAAATAATAATTTTTTTCTACATCAACGCCCGCTATGCCACATAGGATGGCCAACGTTCATGTCAGCAAATTTCGACCAATTGGCAAAATAAAAGGTTGATGACTAAATTGTCAAAAGTGCAATAGATTTAGGACTTTTTGGACAATTTTCCTAAAAATTTTCAATGTTGTTTCTAAACTTGAATTAATGGAAGGAAAATATTGAACATTTTCATACAGTTCAAGAACTAAATTAAACATGTATCAAAAGTTTAGGGATCATATTGAAAAAAATTAAAAATTCAGGGATAACATTGCACATTTGACTAAAGTTCAAAGACCATATTTTCAAGTCTTTGGTCCAAGAGTCGATGCCTAGTCAATATAAAAAATGATTATTGATTCATAGAAAAGGAAATTATTTTCTTGAATTTAAGTATGGGTTTTTCATTGACTATGGAAAGATATTCCGTGGAATCATTTTACTAAGAAATCCATACGTTGCAAAATATATTCTAGGAAAATATTTGTTGCATAACAAGTGTAGCCTGAATTACGTGTCATAGTAAGTAACCAAGTTCTTCAATCAATCCATCCTCCGCTATCCTTGATTCTACCATTGGGAGCGGTAGACATTGTCGTTCGCACACTTAACTGAATGCTGGTCCTACAACAAATCGTCAATTGTCCCAGATAGTCAAATGAGTTTAGGTCTTCGGGTCATTACTCTTTCCAAATCATTCTCTCCACATATTCAAATTTCTCCTCCGATCTTGCTCAATATGCTTTCATTTCGCTCTTTGGACTGCTTTTGAGCGGAGATGGTTAGTTTAACAGGTATCTTAAAAGAATACACTTTCTGCTAGGTTAGAATATAGGCTGGACATCTCTCAATGACACCATTCTATGGATTAGATTTAGGAAGTACACTGGTTTACCTATGGCCAACTTCTGATTATCCAAAAGGCGATCTTTGCGACTACTCTTTGGCTAATATGGAAGGCACGCAACACTCTGATCTTTCAAGGCAGGCAAATAGAACAACATCAGCTAATCAGTGAAGCGTTTCTGTTACAGCAGCTATACAGAAGTGGCAGCCAAGAAGGAAAGAGTCTACCTCAGGACCAAACAGCTGGGTGCCTCCAGAGTCGGGTGCCTTGAAGATAAATGTCGATTGCTCATGGGAGGAGAACAGATCGGAGAGCTCCATAGCCGGAATATGTAGAGGAGCCGACGGGTGGTGTGTATCTTTTGCAAAGAAGATCCGTGCTCAATCGGTACACATGGGCGAAACCCTAGCTATTTAGCAAGCACTCGTGTGGATGAAGGAGAAGCGAATTGATCTGACAGAGAACACTTTGAACTCACGAACTGAAGCCCCCATGTACATCTCCAGCGACTGTCTCCCGGCTGTGGACTCCATTCTGGGCCGAACTGACATCCCCTGGGCCTCGCGACCTTATGCCCTTAACTGCAGACACTTGCTGGCCCAAATGAAGAATGTTTTCTTACGGTTTGAACCGCGCCAATCGGTAATTGTGCCGCGGACTGGATCGGACAAATCCTACAACACCGGTTCTCTTCCTACTAATTGGGTATTTAATCCCCCTTATGAACTTTATCTTATACTATGTTTAGATCTTCCTACAAGTTGTAATCCACCATCTTAGTATTAATCAAAGAAGCATTTTCGACCCAAAAAAAAAAAAAATTCTGATTATCCCAGATGAAAAAGTCAGAAGTTGCGGCACGTGAGCATCCACGAACATTTTCACTCTTTAATTCCAAACTTCGTGGAATCACGACATCGCATCATAACTATCATAGGCTGTTCAAAAATGACGTATTAGCTATAAACATTTTAATTAAAGAAACAATCCATATTACATATCAATTACTTATTAATATTAACGTCCCAACTTCGATTGAACCGGAAGAACTTAAAAGAGCAATACTTACATACTCCCGACACACATGAGTCCATAGCATATCATACATTGGATCACTTAGATCTCACTGGCGGCCCATCTAGTTCAACGAGTTTACTCAATTTGGCTCCTACATGCACCCATTTCTTGTAATAATAAGTCAAAGTGTGTAACCTCAAGGATCAGATCCTCACAAAGATTCTAAAGTCTAGAGAGCAAAACCCTACCATGGAAAGATCATAGGATGAATTATGGAAATGGTGGTCTTCAAAAAAATAATCCTACGGATCTCAACGAAGTTAAAACAAATATAGGAATTTCATAGATTTTGGCAAAAAATGGTCTGGATGAAGACGTATCACATATGACGCAGGTTATTGGAACTTATGGTTATGCAGCGCCCGAGTATATGATGGGCTTTGTGAATTGGCAGGTGAATGGTTGGATGTCGCCGAACCGTCCAGACAAGGCATCGTTGAAATCTTGAAGAAACATTGCAGTCTTTTTCTCAATATGAATCCGGCGTGGCATTTCTTTGACAAACTTTGACGATAATTGCTTCGTGCGATACTAATAACGAGACTCATAGATTTTGTAACTTTCAAGAGCAAAGAAAGACAGTTACTGCAGAAGGGAAAGTTACTTGAGTTGTAGAGCTAATAATTTTTCATGTTAATAGATTTGATGGGAATCGTTCGCACTTTTGTTTTGTGTGCTGCATTTCTCACTTTCGTCGTTAGTTAGTCGAAGTGTCAACTGGGCCGCAAAGAACTTGGGTATGAACTTGGTTGGCTTATGGATTTGCTTGATGGCTCACGTTGGACTCATTGAGAAAGTCCAACTTAAAGAGACGACGTCTATAAAGAACATATGAATCCACCACCTCTTGCATGCAAGCTAGATTAGAAGTGGTACGTGGAATTTAATTAACATGGGTCTTACCCCTAGACTCTGATATCATATTAGAAGTTATAATTCAAAAGTTTAAGTAAACAGGTGGAAGGAGACCGGCTGTATATAAAGAGCATGCAAACCCTATTGTTAAGTGATGCAAGATGTTTCAATAGAACTAACCCATTCATGCCTAAAGTTCAAAGTCTCCCATGTTGATTGTGTGCGTGTGGGTGTGTGAGAAAGATAAAGTGAGCCGAAGCCGCCATGGTTTGGCTGGAACCGGCCATGTTCTTTGAGCTTAAGAATGTTGCTGAGCGGCTCAAGCCTGCTCAATGCTCAAGTCACGACCCAAAAACTCCCCGAGGATTCTAGGGCTGACGCCTTAATCACACAGTAAGGCAAGCTGCATTTGAGGCTAGGAAAAAAAAAACCCGACCTTTTGTCACGAAATAATTGTGGCCCCATCATAAACCTTTCTGGCCAAGTTCTTCCTTCCCTGTTCTTGTAGGCTAATTAAACAAGTGACTATATGAACCAGCCATCGAAGAGGAAAATGTTATATATCGTATAGAATACTTATGAAATTAGTTTAGAACGATGTTTACCTGTTCAGGTATTCATAACTACAAAAGACATCCCGATGGACCCGAACATCATCAAATATAGGTGGTCGAGATCTGATTTCGAAAGTTTCGCATCATTACCAATTAACATTCCCCCACGTATGCTGGATAACTTTTGGATCCCGGCATAACAACTTCTCCAGAAAAAAAGGACATCCCTCAATAACTGTCACAAGTCATAGGAAAGCCTCAAAATGCTGTCTAACCATAGAAACCGTCTTCTTTTATCGCGAGGAATGATGCATCCTATCCCTAACACTCCTCAAAAAGACCGAATCCAACAATATCAAATGCGGTAAAATGATCGGCCATCGTTTCATGTTTTATAATTGGAACTCCTGTTGGAGAGAGAGAGAGAGAGATCGCCGTGAAGAAAAACTAGGCCACTTATTTCATGTTTTAAAATAAATTACCACGATGGCCAAAAATGAAGAACGAAATAAACGGCAACATTGTCAAGAGAGAGATCACTGAGAAGGAAGGAGTTGTGCACTTGTGGAACAAACTCTTTTTGATAGTCTAGTAGTGTGACTCCGCTTTGTCTTGTTTTTCTGATTGTTTCTCGGATACCAAAAGAATATATCTGGTCAATGCAACAAAGTGAAGTGATCTGAATGTGAGGAATTCATTCAGAATTAGAAGTTGCCTTCTTTTGGCAAGTCTGACTAGGAGGACCAAGCACCAACAGACAGAAGTCCCTACACAACTCCGGGCACATTATCTTGTTATACATTTTCTTATCCCAGTTTTTCCTCTGTGCACGGGTTCATGTCTGTCGCTGCCCATTCCAGTCCAAAACTGGATATACAAAACTAAAGTTTCATTCCTTTTACGGTTAGATGACGGACGATAACTCTCAAACAGATGAAAGTAGTTGCTAGTAAAGAGACAGATAGGGAAGGGAAGAGTGGTGGAATTTTTTAGTCACTTAGAACTTAATTAGTCTGCAGAAACTCCATGGCCCATTCTTTGACTTCCTTGATCTTCCGCGCACAAGCATTAGCCCATGCTGTCTGTGCGCTTACCCGTAGGCCAGTTCGACAAAAGGTGGCGAAATGCTCGCAATTGTTATTGATTAGGTCATACTCACCAAAACCGTTGCCCTCGTGAAGTTCCCGAGCCTTGTTCACGACTTTCTGGGGCAATTTGGTATCGGGTAAAGTCGTGCAAGTCCCCCATCTCCTTAGCCAATACTCCAACAGAGGCCGCCCATAAGCATATGAGTGTAGAAAATGGAATTTCTCACCTTCTTGGCTGAAGCAATCGAGACACTTCTTGTCGACTCCTGTTCTTGTGAAGTGAATCACGTATCCCTCTCCAACATAGATTCCTATTATAACCAATCGTGAGTATGTGCAATATAGAAAAGAGAAATGATCGGGTGACATATAGAAAAGAGAAATGATTGGGTGACATGTTTTAATATATTGCGAAAATTACAGCTTAGTTTGTATTACAAAAAACCAAATAACAAATAGTTATAAATTGTTATGGGATCCATTCTTTCAAATTTGCTGCTCATAATAAGTTATTATTCTCACAGTAGTTTAAAAATTATTATACTAGCAAAGCTCTATAAAAAGAGAAGAAGAGATTCGGCAAATCATTCCACCCATATTGAATAGTTATCGTAGAATCAACTAGTTCAAAGGGAATGGGAAGTGAATAGATGCGGAACCATGAGTGAGAGAGGATTGTCACAAGTGAATCATATTTTATAAGTTTGGACGGATTAAAATGCGGATTGAGCAACAGTAGATTACCGCAATGGGATCTGCAATTTGCTATGTGCGTGATGTTAGATCTTTGTGTTGGAGACTCAAGGACTAAGTTTGGTAAATAAGAGATTAAACTTCGATCATGACAAATCACAAGTTTCAATATTTTAAGTGATCTAATTGAGGTACGTTTTCTACACCGACTAATTTCGACTACATAAGAATGTGAAGGAGAATTTTCAGAAAGAGTGACGACCGAACGAGAAAGGATGATGAAGAAGAAAGAAATAGGAGAGTCGTGTCACGAGAGAGACAGGGAGGAGTGGTATGAGGGTCATGGAAAATTTCTGCTAAAAGTTGACAAAATAAAGTATGCATGAAAAATGCTGAATAGTCTCATTATGAGTTCGGCAAAAGAAAACAAACGCCCTATCACGTCTTCGTACTCTTCCGGATTTGATATCGGAGTTTTGTCTTAGTCCAACCTTGAATGACATGAAGTGCTAAAAACCATTAGTTGTGGGCGTGTCCCTTCTCATGCCGATGAGATTTATCCAATGGGCCCGACCAGCATCTATTTATTTTAATTAAAAATGGTTTACCATGTGAATACTATCTCTTATATGGCTATATCTAGCAGAAATTATACTTCATTCTATTTTCAAGTGAAATGATCTCTATGATCTAATATGTTTAATTATGTAAGACCATGTTTATGTCCATCAGATAGTGCTTCCTATCAGACAAAAGAACTTTGATGGTTGATTCTTTTGGCTAAGCAAATAAAGAAATAAGTTGATGTCTGTGGCTGAATGTAAGGGTGGCTCTTTGGGATTTAATGGGCCTGTAGACTTTTCTTTCTTTGGGGGCGTCTCAATCATTTTGGGTAGATCGGTAGCGTGTTAACCCCAAAGAGTGACTATCACTGGCTTGTTATAGAGTTTCTCTCTCTAGTCACCAAGCAATTAGAGTTTACAAGATTATTGTTATCATTTTCTTTTCTGTGAACTGTTCATTGTTTGTTGACTTATTTCTTTTGGAAATCCATGTGTGATTAAAATTAGCTATATGAAAAGCTCTTGAAATGACAACAAGGCAACAGATGAGGGGAATCAAATTCAACATCAATCGTCCCTTACTGTGCAAATGTTGGCGAGTGTCAAGGAGTTTCTCTCCAAGGTTACCAAATAATTAGGGTTTACAAGATTATCGTTATCATTTTCTTTTTTGTGAATTGGTCATTGTTTGTTGACTTGTTTCCTTTGGAAATCCATGTGTGATTAAAATCAGCCGCCTGAACAGCCCTTCAAATGAAAAGAAGGCTACTGTTGAAGGAGAACCAAATTCAACATCAATTGTTTCTTACAGTGCAAATGTTATCGAATGTTAACTCAGAGCACGAACCTGGAATGGCAAGATTTGATGAACCCTGAAATGATCACTCAAGCAGATACAACTACTGTTCTTAGGCCAACAATGAAAGATAAGAAAGAAAAAAAAGTTTAGTTGAGCCACGTATTCAGATATCCATGTCACAAGAACGATAGTGGAAAAGGAAGAAGAGGAAGATGAACCACTAACCATGATGGGTGTATAAGCCATATCGCCTATAAGTATAGATGTGATCCCCAGGTTTAAGTTCTTCCTGTCTTTCCACATTCCCGGTCAGTAGCACCAATACCTTGTTGATAATCTGAGCCATAATTTTCTCTCTCTTGGGCCCTTAATCTCTCTCTTGGATTTGTGTGCTTGAGCTGGTCTTAGATTAGGTTCGACGCACATAAAGAAACGAAACTGATGGAGAGAGCAAAGTGAAGGGTGAGATCAGTATGGGGGGTCTGAAATTTCCAGCAACAGTTGTAGACCCTGTTTTTCCCTTGAACCTGAATAAGAACAAGAAAAGAAGATTGAAAGCCCTTTGGAAAGCTAATCACCGGCAACACTCCTGCTAAGTTGTGCGTACGCCAGAGCTGAGCTCTGGGATGTCTCAAAAGGTTGATGGCGGCAGGATGATGGAAACGGTGGAGGCAGAGGATCATGCAGGGATGGGAGGAGAGGAAAAGGGAGGGAGTTGGGTGGCAATGAACTTGGGTAAGAGAACGAGTGCGCCGGTAGTGGCGCGACTCATGAGAGGCCTTGAAGTGCCTAGGAGCACAGTTCTGCGTTAACCCTGCGCGTGCTTGAACGAAGGGTACCTTGGCTTCTGTCGTGGCGGTGCGCCTGGTTTCAAACGCTGAGAAAAGAGAGGGAAGGAGGGAGCGATGGTAGTGGGGAGAGAGGTGAATTCCTAATTCCCTGGCGATCGAAATGACGCTGAGGAAGAGAGGGAAGGAGGGAGGGATGGTGGTGACCGGGGATAGTGGGTGAATTCCGAACTCCCGAGGGGTTGAAAATGATGGTGCTGACCGGGGAGAGGAGGCGAATTCCGAACCCCAACAAAACGGTGGTGACCCATAAAAGAAACGACAGACTAGTTGGCCAAGCACGTCCACAAGACATGGTGGGGACCGCATATTGGAGGCACCCAAGATTCCAAACCTAGGATGCGTTTGTTTCACGAAAAATTCAATGATAAAGGAAAATGCTTTCCGCTTTCCTAAGACTATGATTTGTTTTTCTTTGTTTGGTGATGTATAATTAAAAATGTTTTTTACCGTTTGGATCTCATTAAAAAATAATTTCGCACTTCATCGCAGAAAAAAAAATGAATTTTTAATATTGTTGTTTTTTTATTTACTTTTATTTTCTAGTTTTTATTTTCTTTCTTTTTATTTCCTTTTTCTCTTTTCCTTCTTCTTGTCCTTCACTCCTTAGCTTCCTCATGCCATCCCTTCTGCTTCATCTGGCAGTTCGTTCCCTGGTTGGCTTACAAAGGGTGAGCTCTAGCTATCGTCGGAGGTGACGAGCTCATTAGCTGGCCGCTAAAGGCTACGAGCTCGCCCAATCTGACAAGGCTTAAGCCTCATCGGATGGAGGCCATGAGCTCACCTGATCTGGCAAGGCTTGAGACTCATCAACCTTGGGCAAGTTCAAGCCTTATTGTCGAAGGCCATAAGATTGCTCAATCTGGTGAGGCTAGAACTCACTGGACATCCTTGTGGCCGATGACGAGTGGAGAAGAAACAAAAAGAAAAAGGAAGAAAAGAAAAGAAGGAAATTCCAATTTTTTATTTTCATTTTTAAAACGTTTTCCAAATTTTAATTTAAAAAAATAATAAATTCAAATTCAAATAATAATATATTTTTATAAGAATAATTGTTTGTAAACCAAGCATCCAATCTAAGCTTTGGTAGATTCGGAAAACGTTTTCCGATCCTTTTAAATGGGAAATCATTTTCTTGAATTTAAGCTTTGTTAGGAAAACGTTTTCTATTGACTAGGAAAACGTTTCCCATTGACTCATTTTCCTAAGTAAACCAAATGCCGGAAAATGAGAAAAATGTTTTCCCCAAAAATGTATTATGTGAAACAAACACACCCCTAATTTTGCTCGATTTTCCCATGCCCCCGATATGCTCCTCTTCGGGAGAACGGATGACCACCTGAGAGAGTGTAAATCTTGTTCTATGGATTGTAAAATAATTTCAAGTTTATGTATGTTATGGTATTTACAAAATTATGGAGAATTACCAAAAGTTACCACATGAAAATCTGTTTTATGGGGATTATAGAAGCGGAAAATTGTCCAAAAAGTCTTAAACCTATTGTACTTTTTGTCAATTCAATCATAAACCTTTAACTTTACCAATTTAGTCTTAAACATTTTCACTTCTTGCCAATTAAGTCTATTCAGCTAATTTTGGCCGGAAAATGCTAACATGGATGACGGTAGTGCCACGTAGGACCGCCGATGTTGATGTAGACAATTTTTAATAATATTTTAATTTTTTTGAATTTTTATTATTTTTTTCTATATTTTCCTCTCTCTTTTTTTTGGCTTTCTTCTTTGTCTTTTCTAACGGCTGACTGGCCATTGGGGATGGCTGGCCACCGACCATAGCTAGCCGGGCTTGGCCTCACTCACCACAAAGGCGAGGATTGGTCGAGCGAAGGTGAGCCTAAATGAGGGGAGCTTTAGCCCAAGTGCGGCCCGACAAGGGTTGCTTGGGCGAGGATGACCTATGCCCAGACCAGATCTAGCTAGGACGGCCCTCACCTAGGCCAGGGCGACCTCACTCGGTGTCGCTGTCGCTCGACAAGGCCGCCTTGGCCTAGGCATAGGTTGGCCTCGCCTAGGCGACCCTTGCCGGGCCATGCTTGGGTGAGGGCTCCCCTTGTCGAGGCTCGCCTTCACCCGGTCGGGCCTCGCTTGTGGCGAGCGAGGTTAATCACCTGGCTATGGCTGGTTGACCACCGGAAAAGGCAAAGGAGAAAGCCAAAAGAAAAGAAAGAAAAAAAGAAAAAATAGAAAAATTTAAAAAATTCAAAAAAATATTAAAATATTATTAAAAATTGAACATTAAAATATTATAAAAATTATTCACATTAGTGCCGGCAATCCTACGTGGTACCGCCAGTGTCTACATCATCATTTTCCAGTCAAAATTGGCCTAATGGACTTAATTGGCAAAAAATGAAAATGTTTATGACTAAATTTGCAAAGTTAAAAGATTTATAACTGAATTGGCAAAAGTGTAATAGGTTTAGGATTTTTTGGACAATTTTCCCCTATAGAAGCTACCCTTCCTCAATTACTTGTAAATTGAAATGGAGAACGCTTTGTGATCCTGGCATACGGGAGTATCTTAATTTTTGTTTTTAAAAAGCTTAATAATAAACGTAAGTAAATGCACAACTCATCTAAGAGAGGTGTTGTGGATGTTTGTCGCTTGGTTAGAGAAAAGCAAAGTTTGAAAAGGGTGCCCCGAGCAAGAAAGATAAAATCGAAAGAGAGAGTCGTCAAAGTTGGTTGGGGAAACCCCTCCGAAGAGTTACTATATAAAAATACTTAATAATGGCTTGGGTTCTCGCTTTAAATTACCCAGAACCTCTATATATATAGATATGTGTATGTGTTTGGGTGTGAATTTTTTTTTTTTTTTTGAAAAAAAAATCTTTTGTATTTGCACTTGTTCAATTGATGCTACGTTTAAGTTTTTCAGCCGATCTTGATCATTTTCATTCTAAACTGGATTTAATTGACAGTAGGTTTTAAGCTTTGGTTGTATGTGCTTGTAAATGTTGGATGCACTTGAGCCTTCATTTCTCTTAACCTCTCATCAAGCTTGTAAATGTGCATAAGTCCGTCAATCCAAAATTCAATAGATGAAAACATGGTCTCAAAACATTACGTTTCATCCTCCGTCATTACTATATGACTAATCTCGTCTCTCTAACATGTAATATGAGATTAGATGATATGAACACGTATTCAAATGTGTGCATCTATATATATTCACGTGAAGAGGACAAGATGCAAGCATACTCATGGCATAGGGTTCAACTCTCAGTCTTCACATTACAAACACTTTGCGAAGGTGTGGAGTTGACTTGGTAATTGAAACGAATTATGCATACAACATACAAATAAGTAAAAAAAAAAAAAATTAAAATTACAATCTTGATAAGTTTGCTCGAAAGAAAAATGGTATGGATAGAGAAAGTATATATATTGAGAGAGAGAGTAAACAAGGATGATAAATGTATGGAGAGACACGTGCCCATAGAAATCTCATATATGAATGCTAGATCTTCGACTTTTTGAAGACTCCACAAAAAAGAGAGTACACTTCAATCATACTCTAGCTGTGAGTCTCAATCACTCCTTTAAAAAAAAAAAAAAAGTTCCATTAAACATCTTACTAGTATAATTTTCTCTTTGTAATTCAACCAAATCAAGACGCTAGCTTTTAGAAGGCTCCACAAAAGAGTGATTGCGCCATAAATAATGCTCTCATCCTCTCAATTAATCCATTTTTTAATTTCCATTTAATTATCTAAATATTCCATTACCTTCTTTTCATTTCATGTATGTCGTTATTTTCAACAATTTTCAGAATGGTGCTACATGTCCATGGTATAATAGAACTCAATCTTGGCATAATTTTATCAAATTTAAAAAATACATGAGATAATTTCACCTAAAAATCCTAAATTTATTGTGCGACTCAATTAAACTCCAAACTTTTAAATTTGGTCAATGCAATCTTAAATATTATGATAATTTTCAAATGAAATCATTCCAATAAATTATTGTCTAAAAATATTACTGTGGACTTGCAAGCACCGACTGTTTTAGGTATTACTAATGACATCTAATGTAGACAACCTTAACAAAATGACATAGTACTGAGTCTATTTTCTCAAATTTCTTTTTTTTTTTCTCTTTTTCTTTCTTTTGTTTTTTATCTTCTTCTATTTTCAATCTTTCCTTCGCCTATATTATTCATCTTCTTCCCTTTGCCTTTTAAAGAAACCTAATCGAAAAATTCCCCAGCAAATGTGGTGAAGCTCCTCGTAGGGTGTTCCTAACGTTTTACTCGTGGCATAAGATGAGATTGGTTTTCATCGATGAAAACGGTTTCCAAATCTCCGTTGAAGAGCTCAAACTCATTGAAACGGAGGTCTAAGAAGTTCAGCTAGGTGCTCTAGTGCGACCTTTGGAAATTTCCAGGCGAAACTGGTTGTTGCTAAGATCCAGCTCAAAGAGCTGCTTCAGACTCTGGAACTTTCGTAGATGGTGCTGTAGAATCAGTTATGTTGGAAATTGTGATCCATTTTCTCTAAACTATCTAGAAACTATTGACTTAATCAAGAAGGCAAGAACATTGGCAACACAATCCATGTTGAAGATTGTCTAGAATTGTTGAGAATTGTGATGGTTAACTGAACCTAAAAGACTCAAGTGGGAATGGAAGCAAGTAGCAGCAAAAGAAACAGTAAGCATAACCAAGTTGAAGAAGACTCGGGAAGCCTTGAAAATAAGTCAAGAATAGCTGCTAAGGCACCGGTGAGAGAGGGAATGAGCAAGCCACAAGTACAATTTCCCCCTTAATTTCCCCAAACTAAACCCTTTGCTTGGCCAAAAATGCCTCGTGAAGATTACATATCCAAACTCATGAATGCTTGGATTTTCCACACGCTTGAATTAGGAAAAAAAGCATAAGCCAAGTTGGAGAAGACTCCTAAACATAAGTCAAGAATAGCGGCTGAAGAAGTGATGATGGTGAGATGCAAGAACAGCCAGCCGTAAAATTCTAGGTGGTGGCCGAATTAGCCAAGAAGATCCTCTGATTGTGAGACTCTGTGAACAAGGAAAGTCGGTCAAAGGAAGTGGCTTCAAATTATAATTCTTGTAAACCAAGTATGCTTAGGGGTGCATGATAATCAGTTGTTTCAGTTCCAGAAACAATTTTTCTATTCTACTTATTTCTGGAATAGAAATCCGTTTGATAAAATTATTTCATTTTTCTATTTTTGAAATAGATTTTTGTTCCATAAATAGGTTTGTAATAGAAATCAGAAGTAAGAATTTTCTACTTTTCTATTTCTAGAAAATAAATCAGAAATAAAAATTATTCTCATCATTCATCACTACTGACCATTATTCGTCGAACGCAACCTGCCGCTGCCACCGATCGCGCGCTTGCTGGACGTTGCCGCTGGTCACCGCCGCCAGCTGTCGTCAGATGCCACCGCCGGTCGCCGGTCCACTGCAGTCCGAAAGGAAGAAACTTTTTGTCGTTATCAAATGAATTTCTATTTTTGGAGTAGAAATTTTATATAGTTATCAAACATGTATTTTTGTCTAGAAACTCATCTAGAAATAGAAATAGAAAAATCTATTTCTCTTCCAGAAATCAATTACTGGCCAGAATGGTTATCATTCGCGCTCTTAGTGGGCAAGAATATGAATCGGCAGATGCCTCTAAAGTCGGTGGAGTTGCTCTATAAATAGAACTTGGAATCATTCATGTAATGTGTGGGGAGAAGCTTATAAACTCCATGTCCTTATACTCCTCCACCATCACCTCCATCAGAATTAGTTTTGTCCATCTAGGGTCCGTCGTTTCGCGGAAAATAGGCCATTTCCGGAAAATATTTTCCTAGAAGTCATTTTCCAAGAAAATGACAATATTTTCTGGTGTTCGGCTAAAAAACCTGAAAATGTTTCAGAAAATATTTTCCGCTCACTAGATTGGCGGCGCAAGCGTCAAGCTCGAGGTTCACCGATCAACGAGCGATCCACGATTCACTTGGTGATGGCCAACGACTAGTCAAGAAAGAAGAAGATGGGAAACAAAGAAAAGAAAAAAAAAGAAAAAAAAAAAGAAATAGAAAATTAGGGTCCGTTTGTTTTACGGAAAATGACTTCCGGGAAAATGTTTTCCGGATTTTCTGGTGTTCGTTTCACGGAAAATGAACTAGTCAAGGAAAATGTTTTCTATCATTGGAAAAAACAACCTTTAAAGTGAGGAAAACGTTTTCCACTTTTGAAAAGTGGAAAACGTTTTCCATGACTTCTTCCCTCTTACTTTTTTTATTAATACATTTTCATTTTATTTTTATGCTTTTTTTTTTTTTTTTTTAAATTGAGCTTTTAATTTCTTTTCTTTTCTTTTTTCTTTTATTTCTTTCCTATTCATCTTCTTCTTCTTTGGCTTTGACCGGTCACGGCGGCGTCCGGCGACTAGCCGTGGCCGGTGACCGGCCGCAAGCCAGCGGCCGACGACCTCGCCGGCCTCGCCAGATCGGGCGAGGCGGAGCTCTCGCCGGGGCGGAGCTCGCGGCTCGCGATCCGGCGGGCGGGCGGGGCTCGGGCCTCGCCCGAGCTCGCCGCGCGAGCTTCGCCGGGCTCGGCGAGCCACGAGCTCGCGGATCCGGCGGCGAGCTCGGGCTCCGATCCGGGCGAGCTCGAGCTCGCCGCTAGATCCGGCGAGCTCGCGGCTCACTGAGCCCGGCGAAGCTCGCGGCGAGATCGGCCGAGCCTCGAGCTCGCGGATCCCAGCCACTGGGTGCCGGCCATCGTCGGGCGGGAAGGAGGCGGCGGCGGAAGGAGGAGGAAGGAGGTGGTGGCGGAGGAAGGAGGAGGAGGAAGGAGGAAGGAGAAGAAAAAAAAAAAAAAGAAAAATAAAAATAATAAAAATTTCGATTTTAAAAAAATATAAATATCGATTTTAAAAAATATAAATAATTAAAAATTCATTTTTTTTAAAAAATATAAAAAATAAAATTATTTTTTTGGTCAATTAAAAATTTTAAAATTCAAATTTTGATAATTTTTCTCAAACAATTAAATGAGCTAACGAACGGTGGAAAATATTTTCCACTCAAATTTTAGGTTTTAGCCGAACACCGAAAAATAGAGTCATTTTCCCGAAAATGACTTCCAGAAAATGTTTTTCGGAAATGTGATATTTTCCGGTAAACGAACGGACCCTAAAAATAATTTGAATAAAAAAAGAAAAATGCAATTTAAAAATAATTCGAATAAAAAAAGAAAGGAAGAAGAAGAAATGGGAGGAGAAAGTGAGGATTTGTAGATGTGTGAGATAAGAGAGATCAAGTGAGGAAAATGTTTTCCACTTTTCAAAAATGGAAAACATTTTCCCCCAAATTTAGAAGACTTTTTCCTTCCATGGAAAACATTTTCCTTAGGAATTCATTTTCCGTGAAACGAACACCTAAAAATCCGGAAAACATTTTCCCGGAAAATATTTTCCGCGAAAACGAACTGATCTAATGAAAATGTTTTCTCCATATCCCATGACCTATATTCTCCAACTATCCTAGCTTGTCCCTTGTCCACCACAAAAACTATCACTTGCTTCCACCCGCACACATTCAAATTTTCAACAGGTTAGAATTGAGGTGGAAGAGGGTGAGGTCGGCCAGTAGGCCAAGCTCCCCCAGGAGGTAACCAGCAATGTCGCCATGGGTAGGGTTGATGCCGGCGATGGTGTGGAAACTAGGGTCTTCAGGGTGGGGGAGCAGAAGACGCAAGAGTAGTCGCAGCCGGAGGGGCTAACCCAGTTGGCAATGAAATTGTTGGGGTCGAAGAGGTGGCCTGCTTCCGAGCTTGGAGGGCAACCAGGCGTGATGGGTAGCCGTCGAAAACAGCAAAAGATTAATAATAATAATAAAAAAAAAATCCCAAACCCAGATCTGAACTTCGTGTAGAAGATTATGCTGGAATCAGGGCTTGGATTTTCTTTCTTTTTCCATTCAAGTAATCCTGAAGTGTTTTCGCCTTGAAATCCCCGCTCATTGAAGATGAATAGCAATCCGCCCTTTCGAACATGTTACTTGAGAAAGCTTTTTCCTTACAGTTGCGTGACAGTACCAGAGAGCATACCCTCATCACCGGAAGAAAACCGGTGAGACTTCCATTGATACGGGTTTCAGTGTTCTGGTTTTGAAAGCTGTCGATGAACATTAAAAGAAAATTCCAAGGCTACATCTAGGTTTCAATGTTCTAAAGTTGAAGATGAACAATAAAAGATAAAAGAAAGAAAAGAAAAGTAAAAAAATTCAGAAGATTACTATAAAGATGTTTTAGGTCAGATCTTCAATCGTGACACATAAGATGGTCAAAGATGAGTGGACTGCTACATCAGCAATTTCTAGTTAAATTTAGGCCATATGGACTAAAATTGAAAAAATATGAAAAGATTTAGGATTACAATTCCAAATTGGAAAGTTTAGCACTAAGTCAGTATTCATACAATAGGTTTAGCACTGATTGGGTAATTTTTTCAAATTTATATAAACCGTTGCCATGTTATAAAATATATTTAAATGTATTCATGTTAATTTTTTTAGCATGTGGATGGGGTAATTTCCTTGAAAAGACAAGAATATAGAGTTGATCACCACCGTGAAACTGGGTCCACCGGGAATATCATGTTAGCTACCTTGATAAAATGGGACATTAATAATGTTCGAATTCAACCCACCTATCCAATATTGATTGACATACTGCTATAAGATTTTTAGATATCTATCTTTCAACAACAAGAAACAGCGATCGTGCTCATTGAATTGTGCATTTCATATATGCACAATTTATCATTTTTCGTTCGTCTTTCATGCGTGCTTTCATATATATGTCTTATGTGATATTGAATTGTGCATTTGTATTATACTCAATCCATTGCTAGTTTAGCCTCATTCTAGTTTGTTGAAATGCGTGACACTTTCAGACTTCATGAGAAGGCATTAGAATAAATCTTACGGTATAGGCTATCGTTATCTTTAATAACACAGCAAACTGATCCATATAGATGATGACAAATAACACAGATCTGGACTGGAAAACTAATAATATAGCATGAAAGTTGGTAACGTTGTGGCCTAAAACGAAGTTAATTTGTTGAACTCCTGCCACAGTCGACAAAACGACAGGCAGAGTTTGTCCTCATTGTTAATACTAAATCAGTTGGCATACGTATTTACATATACATTTTTTCAGAACTGATCGTGAACTACTGGCATTAATGTGACGTGATATTGCTAAAAGGTGTAACTTACTTTCAAAATTTGTTTTTTTCAGATCATCCTTCCGTCCAATGAATTTCGATTTCTCCCTTGATCTTGCTCGACATGGTTTCCATTTTGCTCTGCAGGTAGCTGCTTTTGGACCAAGAGATGGTGATTTTCGCAGGCACAGCCAACGAGGAGGGTTCTTGCGAAGTTGTCATTTATATTATGAACATCTCCTTGATAACGGAGTAGGTATAAAACTATACTTGTTTGAATATATCCCGTGAAAGAAATTCAGAAGTGGTGGCACGTTAGCATGCATGAACATTCTCTTTCAACCAGAAGCCATCATTTTTATCCTTGACCCCGTTCACATCTTAGTGATGATTCTTTGGGTAGGCCCAGGCTGACTTACCGACGTCCCATCCGAGTCGAAATGCAAGAATCAGCTAATGGAATCAGGAGAAAAAGAAAAGTCGCTTCCTTCTTCTGTTGATGGTGGACTCGACACAAATCAATTGAATCTATACTCATTCATTACACTCATGCTTGATAAGTTGAAGCATATGTATTATGGTCTAGAAATCATGGCAAATTGCAATGAGGTTCTTCTTCTTGTATAAGTAAATAACTTGTTTATCTAATGGATCCAGCCCGCTACAAGCCTGAATTGAATCGCAGTGATATTATACCCTCTCCAGAGGACCTGACCTAGCCGCACACCTTGCAAAGCAAAGGAAGCCTTCTAGGTTGGCTTGGCCTGAAGAGAACACTTTGATGCTTAAGTCAGTGGACAAGCGAGAGACTAAGGAAAAAAGGGTCATTCATAAAAATAAAAAAAAAATTGTCCAAAGGGACGATCCGATTTATCCTTTGGGCAAAGAACTTCACCTTTTTTTTGTACTCTTGTTTGGAGTCCTATGAAGCTAAAGTGCCCTTTCATGAGCGGACGGAGGGTCTGGGCCTCTCACCCTAGGCTTTTGAGGCTAGTTTTTGTGCGTGTCTAGGCCCCGGCCCGCAGTCTGAGCCCCACAGCGGGTATCATGGGCCGGGCTTTTTGGCCCACTTTTAGCGGAGCTTGAACCCATGAGTGGATGTGCGAAGGTTTGCATGTCTTGGGTTTTTTAAAAGGCAAAGAAAGTCTACTTTTGGTCCTTACACTAGCTTTTTCCCCTTCTTCTAATCGAGTCCTTGTATTGAAGTTTTTTTTTTTTTTTTTTCAGTCCTTTCTAGAAAAAAAAAAAAAAAGATGAAAATATGTCTAAGTGCACATAGGTAAGTTCATCTCAAAATTTCGCAGTCATGATTGGGAGACATGAAAGTGAAGAAGTGAGATTGTAAAATGGTTGATGGTGCACCTGAATTTGAATGCCTTTGTAACATGACAAATCACCCCATGACATATGTAGGAGCAGTCAAAAGACTAAAAACTCCATCAATGTTATAACACGGGATTGACCAATCAAATGAATTGATATAACCATATTATATACGATATCCCATCAGGTTTATTGCCTAGTCGTGTGCACTAATGTAATTAAAGTTAGTTTGTTTCATAAGCTTAGCTCGGAAGTTTTAGGTATGAGTAGCTAAGATACAGCGGTGATATGTTGAAAATTTTTTATGTTACTACATGAATGTGGAGGAGGCAGTTTGTAATGGGAAGTTTGGATCCATGTATCGCGAATGAAGTTGTATGACTAGACACAAAGTAATACTTGATCGACGACATCGGTACAGTTCTCTATGCTTGAGTACATTATGCTTGGGCTTGTTTTTCTTTTGCTTTTAATTTATAATTTCTCAACAAATTAAAAAATTTAATAAAACTCATACGAAATTTTATTTAATTCATCATAATTTTCACAATGAGAATCACAAAAAATCAACGGATAATAAGATTTTTCAAAATTAAAAAACAAAATGTGAGTACATGATACATCAAAAACAAGATATGATATTTTATGGTTATACTTGGTCCAGTGGTCATGGTTTATGCACAACCTGCTCTTGTTGGATGTACACCACCCCCTTTGATGGCGAGGATGCCATTCGTGTAGCAACAAATGTTCCACGCGACCTATAGATCTTGATGAAAACTCTTTTGACATTGTTTGCACATTACATGAAAGTCTTTTAGTCTCTTAGATTTCCATCTCTTCTTACTTGGTTGGTCTCCCAAATCGGATGCATTTTTTAGTTCAAGCTGGCCATATATAGTAAATAACGAGGGAATCTTATATACAAAGGGGAAATTTATGAGAAAGTCTTTTTTTTTTTTTGGGTAATATGCGAGAGGGATGAAGGTGAGAAGGAGAAGAAGAGACTTCTAATTTATAAGAAATTTTTATGATTTTCTTTTAAAGTTGGCCAATCGGCCTCGGCCCCAACGATCGGACTTATTTTTTCATAACCAGGCCAGTGCCAAGAGCAAAGGGGCTGTGCCTGCAAGTGCAAGCCCTTTTTTCCTAATGGATCCGGCCCAACAACGGCCCAATTGTGACGCTCCTGAGCTGACGAGGCCCTTCCACCGGTTTCCAACCAATGAAGAATCTATTTGGGAAAATAACACAAATAATATCTGAACTTTAATCCAACGTGCAACGTGATTTATGAATTTTTAATTTATTTAATGAGGTTCTTGAACTGTAGTCCAATTTGCAATATGATCTCTAAACTTTCAATTTGTTCAATTTAGTCTCCGGACTTTTGATACATGTTCAATTAACTTTATAAACTATAACAATTTTTATATAGTTCAAGAATTAAGTTGAATATGTACTAAAAGTTCAAGAATTACATTGGACAAATTAAAAGTTCAGAACCATATTACACATTGACTTAATGTTTAATGACTACAATAAATAAATTAAAAGTTCATAGACTATATTGCACATTGAGCTAAAATTCAATGATTATTTGTGACAATATCCTAATCTTTTTGGATACGTCCAAGTACAACTAAACCATTTAATTAATAGGCTCCACCACATAATTTAGTACAGCACCCGCTTGACTTAACAATTCAGAAAGGTTCCAGGACACATGCCTTGAATGGCCAGAATAATTTTTCAGTCTAGGGTGGATACTGTTTCGATTCCTCCTCACCATCTGTTGTACATTTTTCCCTGAAGAACACTCGCGATACCAGTACGGTCTTATGCTACCGACAGTTCAATCAAGTTTCAACGTGGCACCATTGTTTTCTAGATTTTCATGTGAGCTCTCTCCAGTTGGGCATGTGCCAATCCTGCCATACGTGCAACTAAGTAATTCTTGTAACCTAAAAGCAGGTCTTCATCTCGGTGTTGATCGATGAGATGTTACGTCTGTTGGCAAGGAAATGTCAACATAAGGCATTCCATGGAGTTCATATTTTGAGAACGGAAAACTAAACAATCAGAGTAACTCAGAGACGGTGATGTCAGATGTAACAGCTAAAGCAGACCATTTTCCTGATGAACATAGGCAAGTTCAGTACCACTTACAGAGTTAAAAAGAGGTCAGACCCAAATCTTGTCTATGAATAAGGCCGTATGCAGGACTCAAGATCACGATAATTCACATCAATAGCATAAAGAATCAAGACAAAGCAGCAGGCACAAAAAGAGACGAGCAAATGTACAATTATACTTCGATCACTATAGCCTGGAGCCATGCCGTAATCAGGCTACTTGTATGAAATACCCTCCAATCTTACACCAATGTAAAGTGCAGGAGATGCTGGAAGAAGTTCAATTGACTAAGCAAAATGAACCATTGAACAAGCTCTTGTCCACCAGAGAAGACATTCCATCGTTATACATGAGTCTACATGCCTTGCACGAGCGAACAAGGTTCTCAAGCAGAACAGGAAAGTCTAAACTTCGAGCAGTAACTTCTATTCTGCATATAACTTCTCTTCTGCATATGAGGGGTGGCATGTCAAAAAAAACAGCCATAGAATGACGGTCCAGTCGACCAAACTTTGCCTGGAAACAGAGGTTGGGGCATGGAGATGGACGACCCTCGTCAATGCGAATGACTAAAGAGTAAAAGAGTTATGAAACTTGGCTACCCGACAGCTGATTCTGCTTAACAGAGAATCAAAGTAGGTTGACATAACGAAAAACCAAAAATCTTGTTATGCCTAATGTCAAGTTTCTCATTCATCTGTGTCGTCTTCTTCATATTTCATCAGGAACTTTTGGCAGCTATGTTGATGCACATTTATGATCTTTGCACTTGATTGACAATAACACTGCAGTCCCAACTCAAACATGATGTGAATAAAATCCAATAAATGGAGTCCTAAAAACCACAGACAATTCGAATTGCAGATCCTCTCTTGTATCCTGTGAGTGTGCTATGTCATAAGATACAGCACAGCGATTTCTCTGAGCATTTGAATAATCTAAACCATGGCAAGAAGAAAGGAAAGAAAAAGCAAGGAATCAAACAAAAAATTCAATGCCCTGACACAAAACATGGAAAAGCACTCATGGCATAGGAGCGCCGCTAGATCTTCCTAGAATTGAGGGTCGGCACAGTATCCATGAGATTGGTTCGAGGGTGGAAGCATCAAGAAAGTTAGCTCATCATTTCGCAAAACAATTGCATTAGCATGAACACCACGGCCATATTGCATTGTGCTTCTACTTGAAGATACGAACCAAAATCCACATTCCACTACTTTTGACATGGATAGCATCTCAATTTTGTACAAAATCTGCCAAAATGCAAGTATTCTCAGATTAAAAACTATTGCAAGTGGAAATAAGACTACTTTCCCAACTTCATGAGTGGTTCTTCAGCTCTTTGTACTTCATCAAACAAGCATCATAAAATGCTGTCTGCACACTGGCACGTACACCCGTCTTACAGTAAGTCGCGAAATGTTCGCAGTTATTTCCAGTAAGATCGTACTTACCAAAGTCATTGCTCTTGAGAAGCTCATAAGCAGCTTCAACAACTTCTTGTGGGGATTTGGTACAGGAAAGGGTGTTGCAAGTTCCAGAATTTTTCAGGAGAAAGCCCAATTGCGGTGCACCATACATGAAGTAATGAATGGAATGAAGCGTCTTGCGGCCTCGACGGAAGCAATCGAGGCACGTCCTAATGACCCCGCGGCCCGTGTTTTCCTGGTAACGACATTTTGGACAGGCGGGCACAGTTTCGGCTTCAACTCTAGAATATGGGAGGATGGCCTCCTTGCTCTCTGTCCTGGTGAAGTGAATCACATAGCCATCTTCCACGTATATCCCTGGCATGTTTAGATACAACTTAGTGAATCGTGAAACACTTCATAAAGCCACAAATTTGCCCAAAAGACGGAATTAAACCACCAATAGCAGTAGGATCTGGGTTAGGTTTGTTAGCAAATCAAGATAAAGCAGGCCTTTGCACCATAGGCCTTCGAATAACTTATATACAGTCAACCTTCTTTTTCTTGGTCAGAAAAGGACAATACGAGCAAAACAAGAAAAGAACACAAAAAGTGACAACCCCTAAGTAATTACGCGGATAATTGCAGTAGTTTAACAGAACGTAGGAAAGGAATCTAGAAACCAAAAGGTACGCATCTGACTCAGAAAAGGCATGAATTTTCCATATCTAGCTTCAAATGCTAATCATAGATCTCAACTGGCATCACCATCCTCCACTTTCTTTGGGTTTATTATTTGACAAATTCCACCTCGTGGCCCTGCTTTTGGGCCAAGGAAGGCAGGAAATGAAGCTAGAAGTTCGATTTTTATCAGTTGGAAGAGAAAACTTCACCCGATTAAGGGAGCAGACAAGAACCCAATTGAGAAAGAACAGGGTAGAAGAGATATCAGCAGCAAGCATCAGAGAGGTTGAAGAAGACTGACCATGGTGACTGTAAGAGCCGTATCGCTTATAAGCGTAGATGTGGTCGCCAGGTTTCAGATCTGTCGGGTCAATCTTCTTCCATATCAGCTTCATTCCATCTTCAAATTCCTTCTTGATCTTGTTCATCATTTTCTTCTTTTCACCTCGGGTTCTTTTGGGCTCTCTCTTGACTCTCAAAGACTTGAGCTCTGCACACTCATTTGCTGATGGAAGACGGCACTGCGAAGCCAGCACTTACATAGACAATGATCAATGCTTGTTTATCAAGTTTCATGCTTGTTTTTCTGACTGTATATATGAGACAAAATCGGTCTGGTCAATGAGCAAGTCGGACTTTTCCTCTCCACGCGCCACACTGGTCAAAGACCCCTAACGGATTACCGATGAAGATGTCTTGATGAGGTTGAAAAATGAGTTGCCAAATCTCTTTCCATGTCCATTATTTGCAATTTGTTTTGAACAGTAATTATTTGCAAAATCGGTACAAGACTTGCTGATGTTTAGTAATGAGCGGTAATCCCTGAGGGCTCGTCCCTATTTCCTTCTTGAATGATTCGCTACTAAATCATACCCATTTGCTTCATTTGGTATGGAGATTTCTCCCTTAAAATCTTTATTTGGTCTCCAAATTACATAAGTCTTTGGCACAAGTGACGTGTATACACATGGCCGATTTATTTTCTTAAAATTCTGCAAAATGCACATCTTAATTATTTAGATTGGTTTGGAAGATAAAATTATTAGATTGTGATGTACAGAATAGAATCTCCTTTCCCTATTTCTGAAATTAACTTTCTTTCCCAATTTGAATTGGGCCTTGATGTGAATTAGCAGCAGTCTTGTAGATGTCGGATATATGCCTCGTCAATATCCCCGGGGGCCTTGAAAGACTGGACAGCAACACGCAACCTTTGCAACTGCAAGAAAAAGCCAGTCTTGGAATTATTGATGATTGGTGTCAATATTCCGACAACACCCCTTGACCATGCCCTACGAGACAAAGGGAACTGACAAAAATGTTTTTTTTTTTTTTTTTTTGGGTCTGTAGCCAAAGAATATGATAATGTGATTCAGTAATAGTCTTGTAGAAGTTGAATATTCCTCGTCAATATCCCCCTTTGAGCCTAAAGACGGGACAGCCACACGCAACCTTTGCAACTATACACAAAAGCTGGCCTTGGAATTATTGATGGTCGGTCTCAATATTCCGACAACGCCCTTTGATCATATCCTACAAGACAAAAGAGAACTGACCATAGAATATGATGGGAGTGGAGCATTTATCAGAGATTTGTCACAAAACAAGCATCAATATATCAAATCATACGTTGTTCTAACAGTTTAAATTGTTAAATTAGTTGACAATGATCCCATAAAATTTCACATGATATCAGAATAAGAGTTTTTGAGTTATAATCTTTTCAAACTTTTGCAATTTTACACAAAAGCTGGTCTTGGAATTATTAATGATCGGTCTCAATATTCCGAGAACACCCTTTGACCACTTCCTCCAAGACAAAGAGAACTTACCAAAGAATTAGATAGGACTGGAGCATTTCTATCTTATTTGATCAAACCTTCATCACAAAACAAGCATCAATATAGTAAATCATATGTTCCTCTAATAATTTAAACTTTTAGATTAATTGGTAATGGTCTTATACAATCTCACATGATATTAGAGTAAGAGGTCTTTAGTTCGAATTTTTCTAGGCCTTTACAACTATATGCAAAAATGGTCGTAGAATTATTGATGATCACTCTCAATATTCCGACAACGCCCTTTGACCATATCCTCCGAGACAAAGAGAATTGATCAAAGAATATGTTAGGAGTGGAGCATTTTTATCTTATTTATCAAACCTTCGTCACAAAACAAGCATCAATATATTTAAATATTAAATCATACGTACCTTTAATAGCTTAAATTTTTAGATTAATTGACAATGATCTCATAAAATCTCATATGATATCAGAGAAAGATATTTTGAGTTCGAATATTTTCAGACCGATGCTTAATGATAAGCAAAAGGACCAACGTGATGGTGAGTGATATGATATTTAAATATTAAACCATGACTTCAT
The DNA here is from genome assembly GCA_014182715.1 of Eucalyptus cloeziana. Lineage (NCBI taxonomy): Eukaryota > Viridiplantae > Streptophyta > Magnoliopsida > Myrtales > Myrtaceae > Eucalyptus > Eucalyptus cloeziana. The sequence continues at coordinate 46,436,048 of CM024641.1, read as the reverse complement.
GTAACAATTTAAGTTTTTAGAATAGTTGTCGGTCTAGCTTTCTTAAGTCATTCTATGAGGAAATTATGGCAATTTACATATTTCAACATGAATTGTGGGTATCATGGTCTATGATGCACTAAATGACCCTAGTAAGGGGTCCCGCAAACCCGAAAGGGCCGCTTGAGTCGCGTGACCTCAAATAGCAGGTTTAAGAAAACTTGTGTATAAACTTATATCTCTATATAAGTGCAATTGGAAAATTTTGCAGCAGATTTAAGTAAACTTGTGTATAGACTGAAAAGTCTTAATTCATGGTCTTAAGCAAGTTTCCAAACAATATTATTAAAGTTTCATAGTGTTGTTATTTTGTTCAATTAAGAACAAAGTAATTCAATATATATTGCAAGGTCAGTGGGAGGAAATTTATTTTTCTCATACACTATGTACATGATATTTTGTTTACAAGTAATGACCTTGAGGTATCTTTTATCCTTTGTACTAAGGTCTGTAAGGATTGTTTTTTGTCATATTATATTAGATTTTCTCGGAGGACATTTGCTAATTGTATATAGGGAATTTTCAATATACATTATTGCAAGCTAGGAATTGCTCCTGTTGTTAAGGGTGATGGACTGAATCTATCACATTGTCCTTATTTAGATATTGAGAAAATCTAATTAAATGGTGTACCTTGTGTCAGTACACTTAAAAGTATAATGTATGCTCGAATTTGCACTAGACTAAATATCGTCTTTGTAACGGGACTTCTAGCAGACATCAATCAAATTCAGGACGCGATCATTGCGTTGCTGCCAAGAAGGTTTTAAGGTACTTAAAGAGGACAAGAGATTATATGTTAATATGTGGATATGTTCAATTCTTGCAGCTAGTAAGATATTTAGATGTAAACTTTGTTGGCTATTAGGATGATATAATATCAATAACGAAATACATATTTATGTTGGTAGGAAGTGCAGTAAATAAAGTTCTATGTCATCTTTTATTATGAAAGTAGTGTTAGTAACATTCTTTTAGGCTGTTACTTAGGCTATTAGGCTCCGGAACCTCATGAAAGAGTTAATCGTTTTAATTTTATGGATAAATCCATATGGTTATATTGAGATAAAAAATTTGTAGTATTATTTATTTACTACAGAGGTCTCAAGGGATCTAAATATATGGTGGTCAAAACTTTTGACCAAAAGAAAATGGTACAGAAATGTGACGTTTTAATATAACATATTTCCACAGATGATATGGTTGTAGATCCACTAATTAAAGGTCTACGCCCATGTGTATTTTAAGCGACATGTCATTAGCATGGGCCTAGGAGCATCATGAGATGCTGTTGTTTAGTGGGAGCTATTTTGGCTTTACTCTGATAAAGGTTTCATATGTGTTCGTTACATTTTGTAACGGTTTGATATGTATCAACTTTTGCATTCAATAAATTTTTTTTTTTAATGTGTTGTTATTACGTTGAATACATATTGATAAAGTCTCAAGGTATTGTATAAACCTTGAGTGAAGGCTATGGGCATCTGGTTATTAACCTTGTCCATATGTCTTGTTATACATAAAGAATGGTTAACCGTAATGACAAGACATATGTGGGTTCATGGAACCATAAATGCATTCTCTAGTGGCACAAGTTTTTTTTGACGCTTAAAGTAAGAGAATGGACATTCTCTAGTGGCACAAGTTTTTGTGACGCTTAAGGTAAGAGAATGGTGGCCCGACAAATGAGATCTCTCTATGAGAGATGTTATCCATTTGACACACTACCATATTAGATCCATATCAATAGAATTGAGAACACTCATGACCATGGAAGGCTCTGTGTGTATATATGCAGTTACCGCCATGATTCGGTGTTTGAGACTTTATGGGATATGATTGACTATTAAGAATTATCTTTAGACCAATGTGCACACATACAAGATTTATTTCAATTAATATAGTCCAAGTGGGAGAATGTAAGAGTTTTCCTAATGTGGACTACATTAATTGATATTGTAATTTACCGTTTAACGTTTACCGTTTTACGGGGATTGGTCTAAGGTGAGATAGAAGGTTTCTTAATTAATCTAATATGGGCTGGCTAGTGTGGGCCGAGTTGAGCCGGGCCCGTAATGAGGGGGCCTAACTGGAAAACTCTATAAATAGTGCTAAAGTCTCTCATCTAACCCTAATTCTCACATGTATTATCACCTAAGGGGCGTTTACCTAACGCTAAACGTGAGGAGGGCCGCCTCATTGAGCCAGTGATACGGAGGGTAATAGAGGAGAATGACTTGATGCGTGGATCCTCTTGATATGTGGAAATCCCTTTTTTGCTTCCGCTTTATGTTTGATGGATCCCAAAACAGGTGTGTTAATCTTTCTACTCAATTATGCATATTCTTGTTCTAATTATAAAGATCTTGGGATTGCGTAATTTGCATCCAACAGAGATCTCATGAGCAAGCATTAGAGAGGTTGAAGAAGACTGACCATGGTGACTATAAGAGCCATATCGCTTATAAGCGTAGATGTGATCGCCAGCTTTCAGATCTTTTGGTTCGACCTTCTTCCGTATCAGCTTCATTCCATCTTCAATTTCCTTCTTGATCTTGTTCATCATTTTCTTTTTCACCTCCGGTTCTTTTGGACTCTTTCTTGACTCTCAGAGACTCAAACTTTGGGCGTTCGTTTGCCGATAGAAGCCGGCACTGTGAAGCCGGCACTTATATAGATAATGCTTGGAGATGATCAATGCTTGTCCATCGAGTTTCGTGCTTGCTTTTCTGGACTGTTTTGGAAGGTACATGCTAATTCGTTTTGAACAGTAACAATTAGCGAAATTTGCACAATACTTGCTCTTGTTTAGCAACGAGTAGTAATTCCTAAAGGGCTCTCATTACTAGTTTCTTCTCATATGATTCACTACTAAATAATAACCATTTACTTCATTTGGTAAAGAAAATCCTTCCTTTAGAATTTTATTTGGTACGCAATTTATGTAAAACTTTGTTGCACAAGCAACATGTATACATGGTCGTTTGGCTTCTAAAAATTCTTCAAAATGCACGTCGCACTCATTTAGATCGGTTTGGATAAAAATATTATTTCATCACGGTGTATAGAATAGAATCTCTTTTCCCTATTTCTGAATTAACTTTTGTGTTCCTAATTTGAGTTAGGCATTGACCTAATTCAGTAGTAGTCTTGTAGACGGATATATTCCTCGTCAATATCCCCCTTGGGGCCGAAAGACGGGAGAGCCACACACAACCTTTGCAACTGTACGCAAAAGCTGGTCTTGGAATTATTGATGATTGGTCTCAATATTCCGACACCACCCTTTGACGATACCCTCAGGACAAAAGAACTGACCAAAGAATATGATAGGAGTGGAGCATTTCTACTTTATTTCATCAAACCTTCGTCATGAAACAAGCATCAAGATATTTAAATATTAAATTACAACTTTCTCAAATAACTTAAACTTTTAGATCAATTAGTAATGATCCTATAAACTTTCATATGATATCAAAATAGGAGGTCTGTAATTCAAATTTTTGAGTATTAATGAACTTTATATGTCAATGCATGAAATAACTTGAGAACTGAGATATTTTGATTTCACTTCTTTAAGAGAGGAACGGTTTTTCTGTGGATTATTCTCAATCCTGTCAGCAGACAAAGGTTTACCAAAAAAAAAAAGTCTGTAGCTTTTCAATTGTCCGAGCTCTTTGGTTTTCTTTTTCCATGCTTAGGCTTTGAACATGAGCAAAAGCTCATTTTCATTGCTTTCATGAATTTGTTCGTGTTGTACTCGGCCCCAATTAATCTTCATGAAGTTTTATGCGGCTCAGTCCATTCTTATAGGGAGTTTTGAGCTCTGAAACATGGTTGGGTTATCGATGGAGTCATGCAAAGCAAAGAACTGCTCAGCTGTCCATTCAGAATGAGCAAAATATGTCATCTGGTGCTATTCATGTTGTAGCTAAGGCATGTCCAATTGTTTTGCTGCTGAATAAGGGACATATTTCAAGGAGTAGAAGATGTCTTGTTCTTTTTGGTGGTGAATATCCTTTTGGTAAGTTTTAGTAGCTGGAACAATTGTTATTTGTTGTCTTTTCTTGTTTTCCATGAACATAGATAATGTAAATTGGAGGCAGGATCAAGATTTACAACTTACAGTTTATTGAACATGGAAACAACAATAAAACTAATGTTAATTTATTCGATTTCGATCAGGTGCCTATGCTGAGGGACTATTGCTTAAATATGTAGTATGAACAAGAAAGTCCTTTAAAATGAAATAACCTCTGTTTCTTTTTTCCAAAATTGAATTATCCTTGAATCGTGCAAGATTACATGCCAATTTTAGATAAAGTTGAATTAAAAATCCTCAATTTTATTCCTCTTTCTATTTTAAGAATGAGCAAATGTAGGACTAGACATCAAAAGAGTACTTCTTCGGTCCATAAACGGGACCGGTCCAATATAATGCCATAATTTAAGTTTATGAGCCATAATTTATTAATTACCATAAATCGTTTTCATTTATAACTAATAACTTCCATTTATGAACAACTTGAAAATATAACACTCAATAATTAAGCCATTATGAATGACAAGTTATTAAGCATCCTTCAAATACTGTAATTTACCTCAAATTTCTTTTGCTGAATTTCCTAATATTATAACTTTCCAGGGAATACTCCAGAATAGACAACCAGCATTTATTGTAAATTTTGTTTACCCATTCTTAGTAACTTAGCTCAATGGTATTGTAACATTCCCTTTATATTTTATTCATTTAAAGGCTCTGGCAGTGAATAATTATCTCCATGTATCGTAATTTTCCTTAACCGATAACAAGGTCAACAATTTGTAATAATTTTCTCTTAAACATGTAATTAATCACTACTTTTGTACAATCATGGATGTTAATTTTTTTCCCCTAATTGTTATAGAATTTCCCGATGTCAAAATATTATACTGAACTTCAAACAGCCGAATGCTTTTTCCTCTCGTTTGTTTCCCTCGCTTTCTTCCAATTTGGGAACTAGCCATTTTGCCCCTCTTCCCTCCTTCCCCACACGGACTCAAAGTCAACGCCTTGCAGCACAGTGGAAATGAGACAACGAAGATCATCCTACCTTTTCTCTTATCCTGTCAAAATGAAGGAACTAAAGAGGGAGAAAATAAATGAGACACCCTTGAATCGAAATGTCTTATAAGATTTGAAAAAAAAAAACAAAAACCGTTTCCGCATGATGATAATTCACGAACCATTATCAGCTTCAAAGATTTCAATTTGAGGACGAGGGAAGAATCTTCGGGTGAGAGTTGCAAGAGTTGGGCTTGCAGTAACAAGGGCAGCCCAAAGCCCAGAGGCCCAGGTCAGCCTTCTTAGCCCATCTAATAGGCCCTTGTATTCCCTGCAGAGGTGTAGAACAGAAAGAAGGCAAAGCAACAGCAGTAAGCAAGGGAGAAAAAGAAAAAGGAGATTTCTGACATGCGCTTTGTGCGGGTCCACGACTTGGTGTAGCGCCCGTAAGGTTTCAAACTCTTTATTCGTTCAATCGGGAAGGAATTTTTCGCAGTTAAAGCGGCGGATTCTTATCTAATTGAATTCTGAGTTGCTGGGTTCAGTCTGGAGTTGTTTAGCTGAAAAATTATGTGATAATGAAATTTTAGGATGTTGTGGAGTCATGGATTTTACAGATATCGATTTGGAGTTATGGTTTGGGATCTTTTAATAATCAATAGAGCTTTCTCTTGGCAGTAATCTTGCTGGAATTGGAGTTCAGTAGAGAGATTTGACGTGACCAAATTCGTCGGGAGAGCTGCCCCGTAAAGCAGACAACAATGAATGTTCTGCTATGGTCGGCATAGGAGTCATTTTATTCCCAAATAAGCGTAGTTTAGTCAAGTCTTAGTTAAGGAAGTTATTTACATAATTTTTTATATCCATTTCTCATTTAATTGATAGAATTTTGAGTTTGTTGGGTCTAGTAGTGTTCGTTATTTGGTTTCGGTAATTTCCTTGTTTCTTCTGCAAATTTTTTTTGCTTTCCTGTTTTGTTTTCAGTATCTTTTTCACCGTGACTTGTGCGTTTTCGTGATGTAATGTCCAGCTGGTCTTGCCCTCAGAATGCAGGTGTTTGTCATATCCTTATGATAATTCTGAACTTCAAATTTTGATTCCATGGGTTAAGGCTTATGAGATTTAGTTCCTTTTGTCGGATATGAGTAAGAAAGTGGGAAATTTTGATACAGAACTTTGGTTTTAGTTCCTCCCGTGGTTGGACCGCCCTTCGCATTTGGTTTGGGCATTTCATTGGATGAATAAATTAAGTTTTGATGCTTTAGCTGGAATACTGAGCTAAAAGAAAATTAGAAAGAAATTGAGACAAGAAATGAGAATAATGTGATTGATAGAGCAGATATGAATGAGGAGAAGGAGGCATTTGCTACAAGAATGGACATATTGGTCATGGTGTACTAATGGAATATGTTTGATATGCAAGATGGACTCAGTCCCACCAGTTTGAGCATTTGGGATGAAGTTCTGTTTAACATTGTGTTGGAGTTTCAATGCAAGAGCTTGAATCATAACTATATATCTTATAGATATTCTGCATGTTATACTAATTATTGTGCTCCTGCTTTCTGAATAATCCTGAAATTCATGCAAGCCCCAACTTACAGACAAAGCAGATTATGAAGGAATATGCTTAATACACATGTCCGATAACAACTTCAGATTCTAATTTCCCTAACTAACTTTTTTCCCACCCGCTCACATCTCTATAACTCAATTAGTTCCTGCTCATCTCTAGCTCCAATCTTCAGCTCACGACAAATTCTTCACCTTTTTCCATTGACTTGTGTAATCACAGGAGGACCAGCTGTGACTATTGAGCAGCTCATCGTCTTCTGAGGATGGCCTGAGTAGGAGCTTGTGAGGGAGGTCGAATGAATCTATTCCAAACGGTTATGTTGCCCCCACTTCAGAAGTCGGAATCTTTAGTTCTGCAGCGCTGAAAGTTGCAACAAGAAGCTTCAGATCTGATACAATTTTCGATGAGGATGGTTTGACATAGTCTTCAAAGGCTGCCTTGATGTTAAAGGGTTGTCCCCGAGCAAAAGAATGAATAAGATCCTGCCTTTTTCTTTTTATGAATCACCTGGTAAATGGAGGTCAACACGTTATTAGCATGCAAGTCTTTTAAAAGGGAAAAGATGAGGACGGAAGGACTTAGCCTCCACATAAATCTAGTAAGCATATAAATTTTTCAATATTGATCATCACTCAAGATGCTATTGTCTTTCTTGGAAGGTGGACATCTACTTTGTACGGCACAAGATGAGGGCATTCTTTTCGATCATGTTGCATATGAGAGCTTATGATTCTGTGTGTTAGGCTCGATATGGCCACCTGTACTGTTATCATTCTTATCCTCTATTGGCTTTGCCAATGTCAAAATCATGCTAGGGATGTTTACTTGCTTTATAAATAGGTTGAGCACTTAAGATTTGCTTACTCCTTGGTTGATTTTCATGAATATGAAGTTGTGTATTTACAGTGAGGCATATGAAATTCAACCGTGCAGTTCACATGTCAGGATTTACTATTGAACATGGATGATGATGCATCATTGAATATTTCATCCCGGTTTTACTTCAGATTTTTTGCTACCATCTAAATTTTGTAGGGTGCATCCACAGTAGATGGCTCTTAGGGTGCCCTTGTGGGTTTCTTCAATTTCCTATCGCACAAATTGGTCATTCTATCTCCTCTCTTTCTCTGCGGGAGATGCCTGTTTGCTTCATTATATACTAAAACAAATGTGAAATTATGAGGTTTTCCCTATTGTGACATGAGTGATAACTTTTTGCAGTTGGAGGCGAACTTCCAGGGCAGCTTATTCAAATGATTGCCAGGCTATTGGGATATTGTTTGGAGCATAAAGAACTACATGTCCGTGAGTTTTTGCCAAGGGTACCCTGAAGAACCATCTCTATGTAAGTAAGGTTCTTTCTTGGGCGATATATACATGCTTGCTCTAAATTTATGGTAAACATGATCTTTTCTTGGTTCAATGTTCTGTACAAATCATGTGTCTTTCCTGTTGCAAGGGGCTTGGCCATTGAACCACTTCCATGGGTGTCGCGATCGAATTTTCGGGTGCATCACCTAAAATTAGGCTAATGGATTGCTAAGCCTAGACTTAGCTCGGGCTCTCCCAAGCCCATACTAACTCACGATTTAAATTCAAATATCTAGCATGCAAAAGAGAGTCACCACTAATCAATTTGTGGTAGGTCGATTAGACACCTAAGTAAAATAATGGGAGAATTATTTCACTTCTACGAAACAGAGACTCTGGATACGGGGACTTGGTTACACTAGACTATCCTAGTGCCCTTTCGGTACCTTTCTCTTTTTATTTCGAAAAAATGTTTTGTAGGCAGCTTGATATGATTTTATTTCACTTTCCTAACGTGTGAGGTAATCATACATGTGCGCATACCACCAATTTAACACTCAAGAAAGCAAATAAAATAATGCAAGACTTACCTCAAAGCAACGAAAGCATCTGCATTTGTTAGATCAGTATTCACATCAACAATCTTAGATATGATTTCTAATTAACAAGCAATCACTCAATTTTTGCCTTCACTTTTTAATGAGAATATAGTCCATATGCAATGCAATGCTTCTAATCTAATATGAAATAATATGGCATGACAAAATATCTTAAACTATATGAATGAGTAAAAGTTTTTGTGAATTTTTTTAATGAACATGCAATAATTAAATATGCAATCTAAATTAACCAAAATGACCTAATTCTAATGACGGACAATTTCTAATTAAATGACTCTAGCAATAATCACTAATGATGTGCATTTCATGATGACGTGCACACAACTAAAACAGGCATGCAATCTATCCTAGATAATGAAATGAATCTACCCTAAGACAATTTTTTTGTATCTTTCATGAAATTCGAAATTAAGAAAAATGCAAAAATTATCTAGCTAGATTAAGATTCTATCCAACTTACATTAAGAATTGAGTTAGGTCAAATCTTAATTTAAATTAGGATGTTATCTTAAGTTGAAAGTTCCTAATCTATAATGCAATCTATCTCAAAATCTATCTAGACTTAAAATTAAACATGCAATTCTATCTAATATGCAATGACAAGCAAATAATGTTCTAATTCTGATTTTTTTCTTTTTCTTTATGAAATTCGAAATTAAAATTGACACATATTTAAACATATAATTTTAAAAAAAAAAAAAAAAAAAACTAACATCCTAAATGAATGCATTTGTTTTTGGATTTTTCATTTTTTTTAAAATTCGAAATAAATAAATCTCTTATTCTAGATATGCAAGATAACCCTAAGACGATAAACCTAATCTAACTCAATTTTTTACGAAAACAAAATCGACTCAAACGACATGACAACACATCCAACAAGATAAGATCAATATCCATAAATTGGCGAACCATATCTCGCGCATGAGATCGGGTTGGCCAAACTTAAACAAAATCGCAAATCAAATCTCGAGCGTGAGATCGGATTGGCGATTTTTCCGTGCGATTGCGAGTCAGATTTCGGGCGCGAAAATCGGACTGTCAATCATATGCACGTTATGAAATTGGGAAAATTTCCCAACTTATAAGACTACTCGAGACTACGGATACCTCAGCATATCATCAACAAACATATCAATAAGGAAATAGAATTTTCGGAAATCAAAATAGACAAAATTTTTACCTATTCCGAATATCTGCTTTCGAATTTACGACTTGCGATTGGTGAGTGATGGATGGGCGGTTCATGGTAGCACGGTTATGACGATGGTTCAGCCAAGTATCTCGCCGGAATGAGAATTCATGGCGACGAGGAGCAATTGAACTAGCTGAGCTTGGCAATGGACTTCTTCTCGAATGCAGGTATCGTGTGTCTTGCCAGTCGAAGTCCTCAGTTGCCACTTCCTTTCCGATTGTCTTTTATTTCTTGGACTCACGGCTGTTGGCTTTCTCTGACAATATATCATTGACTTGGGTTAGCAAGATTTGATGGAAAAAGACAAAACCCACCTCTTAAGACTCATGGCCTTCAATCCTCATCTTGGATGAATCGTTTTCTCGATGACGGAGATAATAAGAAGGGATCATCCGAAAAAAACCAGCAAAGATGGCAGCTCTGGTGTCTTGCTAGAGAATCTCCAACGATCAGATCGGCAAAATAGGGATGCCGTCAATGGGCAACGACGCACAACAGATCGATGTGTGGTCTCAAAGCAGTAGCGGGAGTAGCAACGGAGTTGTGGCGAAGACCGAGAGGGAGCTATGTCTTTGTGGGTGCAATGAACTTCATGACCAGCAACGCAACGGACTCATCAAAATAGGCTAGAAATCAACGCAGAGTTGTCTCTAGAACAAAGAGTGTGGCATCGCAGCATGAGACCCGCGGGAGGAGCGTTGGTCGTCAGAAGTGAAGCGCCGCAAACTGATGAAAGTGAGGTCACGGCCGAGACGGGGCTTGACCGCGACGCGCTCTTCGCCGTCTCTATCTCTCTCAAAAGTGCCGTATATTCAATGTCCTCCTTTTTCAGAATTGTGGCCGTATGTATCGATTGTGTGGCCCCGAACCCTACTCGTTCCTCACCTATTTATAGGCTATCGATTAGTTTTTTTTTTTTTTTATTTTTCCAAATCGATATCCGCAATATTCGTTTTGTTGAACACAATATCACTTGCCCTATCCGAAAACAATTCATCATATCTCGAACAAAAAATTTGAATTTCTAATTTTTCACGAGATAATCTTTCGATCATTAAAAAAACATAGGCTTGGGCCAACCTGCTTGCTTTGTGGGCATGGTCCATCTAATTTAAACTCATCCATTCGCCACCGGTCCAATAAAATGCAAATAAAAAAATGTACATAAATCTATACGCTATGTAATTAATAAAATTAACCCCTAATTATCTATGCAATAAAATAAATAAACTAAATCAACAAAATTTAGGTGTCAACAATGGGTCACACTGCTTAGCTTAAATTTGCAATAGGAGCAGCCAAAGGCCTCGCGTTCTTGCACCAGTTAGACAGGCAAATAATCTGCAGAGATTTCAAGCCCTCAAACATTTTGCTGGACTTGGTAATTTTCATGTTTGTTAGTTAGATTAAATGAAGCAATCCCACATTGTTGTTACCTAATTTGGTTCCAAAATCTTCTCCTGTGCTGAGATAATTCACATATGTTTGCAAGATCCCTATTTTTGCAATCCCCACCTGCCATTTGGGAAGCAGCAAGAATTGGAAACCTTTCAGGCTTTCATTCTGGCTTTTCACAGAAAACATGGGAGTTGTCATTGCAAAGCATCTTCAAAACCTGTTTCACCGGCCATGTATCTTTTCCTTATTTTTGGGTCGGGGGGCTTAGTTGTTATGGTCTTTTAAAGTTGCATTTTCCCAAGTTACTTCTCTCATGGTTAGTTTATAAATACCAATCACTGGCCCGAGCTGAGTTCATTATATCTGCATTGTCCAAGTACTTGTGTATAGATCACACTAGCAGTAGAAAAGAGACCTTATCCACTTTGACTTTTTCTCTGGCATGTGTGTCGACAGTCCTATAATGCCTAAATATCAGATTTTGGGTTGGCAATAAAGGGTCCAGATGAAGACAGATCACGTGCGACGACAGAGGCTATTGGAACTTATGGCTATGCAGCACCCGTGTATATAGCCACAGGTAATATGATGGGCTTTCTGAATTGCTTAAGGTGATCATAGCAGAGAGCATTGCCCTTTGGACTTTGTTTGACCATGCCTGGTGCCATGTTTAGCAAATTCATGTTAAGAGTATCACATCATTCTGGTTGAACAGGTCTTTGGTATGTGAAGAGCGATGTCTACAATTTCGGGATGGTACTAATTGGGCTTTTGATGGGAATGCGGGCATATAACATAAACCGTCCTCGTATTCAGCAGATTTTAGTGGAGAGGCGTCAAGGCTCCTCTTTCTAAAAGGAAATCGACAAGAATCATGGACCCTCAATTGGAAGGGCGATAATGCTCTTGACATAGCCGCACTCGCAATCTAGTGTCTCCAGTGTATGCCCGAGCACCGACCATAAAAAAAAATTAGTTGCAGCTGACAGAAAACACTATTTCCCAGGCAATTGATCCCAACTCAACCTTCGTTTCTCGGACACGGTCAGTAATTCTTGATTCATCGCCTCTGCCTCATTGCCGATTCATCATCTCTACTGTATGAACTAGCTTGGGCAATGGGTATGCTCATTGGCCAACGTTGGACTGACCCATCCATGCCTAAATCGACCATGTTTTCCGACGATAACAATTTTGTCGAGTGGCTCCAGCCTCCTCAGCATTCAACCTCGCTATCCCCATGCCAGAGTCTCCACCCGAACCCGCCGGCAGTTTTTGCTGAGGATGAGGCCTTAACCGCGCGGTAAGCCAAGCTGCATCTGTGAGGCCTGATAAAGATGTTAATTAACTTAGAAGCATCTTTAGGTGTTCTGGGATTTCAAACACTCATACAAACCCCCACATAAAAAATAATATGTATATATAAAATAACAACAGACATCCTGATGGGACCTGATATCCTAAATAATGGTGCTGGTCAGGATATGATTGAGAAGTTCCTCGTTCGTCGTTGACAATTGAGTTCCCACACGGGCGCCGGCGGCAATTTTGGTATGCCGACATACGACTTCTCCTGACTCCTGAAAAGGTGTCTCGAAAGACAGGAAAGCCTCTAGAAGCTGTCCCCTTCCATTTTTCGTCATGTGCGGCTCATGTGTAAGTTGGGAAGGCGTCACTGTCGCTGACCCATCGAACGTCATTTAATGCGCCAGAAGGATCTCCTCATCATTTCACGTTTTATAATCGGTACCATGTGTTACAGCCTGAAGAATTTAATATATTTAAAAAAGTAAGGTTTCATTTATTTCACAAAAAATAAATAATTTCAAAAATATATTTGAAAAGATGATTACTTATATTGTTTTTTTTTTGTCAATCCTATGTTAATCCTACTCGAACACTCACTCTCAGATTTTTGTCATGCCTTCTTACAAGACGTGAGAGTCGAAACCCACCCCTGAAATGAAATCGTCATCACCTCAATCTCTCTTGAGAAAATAGGGATTTGAACCCCCAACCTCCCCCTCTTCCAAGATGTATTATTTGAAACACTTGATAATGAACAAAAATTTCATTATCGATAACAATTTATGTCTGAACATTTTCGTAAATGATTATAATATTTTTCGTTCATTCATTTTTATAAGTAATAAAAGCGATAAATTTAAAATAAAAATAATGAAGCCTAAATGACAATATTGTCCAGAGAGAGAAAGCTGTTTCAATACATGTGCATGATTTCACTGTTTCAACAATTTGATATAACTCTCCAATAGATGAAAATAATTTACAGTAAAGATAAAGATGGGGTTCTTGGCTCAGATGAGCTTAATTCTCTTCAGAATCTTCATTGTCCATTCTTTGACGTCCTTGGCCTTATGCTGACAAAAGCTGAACAATGCTGTTTGTGCGCTTGCCCGAACGCCGGTCTTGCAAAACGTGGCGAAATGCTCACAGTTGTTGTTGATGAGATTGTACTCGCCGAAACTGTCGCCCCCGTAAAGCTCCCAAGCCTTGTTAACGACTTCCTCGGGCGATTTGGTGTCGGGTAAGGTTGGGCCGGTCCCCCATCTCATCAGCCGATACTCTAGCAGTGGCTGCCCATATGCATATGAGTGGAGGGGATGGAGTTTCTCGCCTTCTCGTCGGAAGGAATCAAGAGAAGTCCTGTCAACTCCTGTTCTTGTGAAGTGAATCACATAGCCCTCTCCAATATAGATTCCTATCAGAATCAAGTGTGAGTATGCGCAATATAGGAAAAAGAATCAATGGTTCAAATCGCCCGTGGCAAATAGGAACCCTAGAGCCAACTTCTTAATAGGGAATGAGAAGCGAATATGTGTGGGTCGATAAGCAAGAGAGGATCGTCGTGAGCGAAACATATTTTATTAGTCTTTGGACCAAAGACTCAAAAACTAATAGAGAATAAACTTCGATCGCTACCAACCCAAAGTTTCAACGTTTTATATGATTTGATTGAGGTGCGCTTTCTTACCGTCTAATTTTGACCTTTCAAGAAATGTGGAAAAGAATTTTCACAGAGAGAGAGAGAGAGAGAGAGGAAATGGACAAACCAAGAAGTAATGAGCAGTTCCCACAGAGGAGGCTAATTTAATCTATATAATTAAAATAAATTTACTTTGGTGAAAAAATTATTGGGTCTTCGCGTAGGTCATGCTCCACTCCACTGATCGCCACGCGTCCGCGTTGGGCCACTTTCAAGATCTTTCCTTTCTTTCTCCTTCATAACTCCGTCCATCTATTTTCTCCTATCTCTATGCTTTTACTATACATGCTCTGGGGGGCCGCAGACATGGACAAGAGTCGCGTCAGCGCTCATGGATAAGCTGGGCTCGCAAGCCACGCCGACCCTCGTCCATTGGCCATCATCGGCATCATTCGGCCAGATCCGATCGGCGTTCGGAGGCTGAGCTGGGCAAGGCCAGATCTGGTGTTTTCCAGTTCCAGATTTGGACGAGCGGCTCGCGAGCGACGCCGACGACCGCCGACGCTCATCCCTGGCCGTCGTCGGTGTCGTTCTGCCGATCTGGTCGGGTCCGTCGGCGCAGGCGAATTTGCCAGTGGCCACGGTGGGAGAGGCGCGGAGGTCGGACTTAGAGGGCAGGGCATGACGAGATGGGTTTTTCGAGCAAGAGGGACCGGAGGCTGACGCCGGAGAACATGGTGTCAAGTTGGACAGCTCCTCGGTGGCCACTGGAGAGAATAACAGGAGGCGGAGGCAACGGCGGCAGCTTGAGGGCGACGAAGGAGAGGGAGGAGTCGGAGTCATTGTACGGGTAGCGGGAGGTATGTGCCAAGCTGGAGAGGTCGGTGCAGTTGTCGTAGAGCTTTTTGGTAAACCTATGGGAAGTGCAGGTGAGGGAGATGGCCGGAAGCAGGAAAGAGAGGCCATTCAGAAGGTAAATGATTTTTGAGAAAATGGACCCGTTAAAGACGAATATTGTTGTTGCAGAGAGCGAGCTTAGAGAGATGTTCTGTGCTTTTAGGAGAGAGTACGAGAAAAAAAATCTGAAAAGCGGCCTCACCCGGACAGATTGCCATCAATAAGTGGAGTGAAGCATGGCCTATATTTTCTCGTTTTGGAGATGGACGCCAGCTTATTATGGGACTTCTCTCTCATGGAAATGCGCAAGTGATCGGAATCAGATATATTAGCAGACATTGAAATGAAAAGAAGAAGAAGACAAGGGCAAAGATTTGATGATCGCTGAGTTGATCTACCAAGCATAGACAACATTAAAAATAATAATTTAGTAGAGCAGGGAAAAGATGAAAAAGATAATGGAAAAGGAAAAAGAGGACGAATGGCTAACCGTGATGGGTGTACAAGCCGCACCGGCGGTAAGTGTAAATATGTTCCCCAGGAATAAGCTCTTCCTGTCTTATCTCATTCCAAGACGATAGCATCAGCACCACTAAGAACTTGCTGATAATCACAGCCACCATTTTCAGCCCTTTGGCTCCTTCTTTAGTCTCTTACACTTGTGTGCTTGAGCTGGTTTTGAATTAGCTTTGACGAGCCTAAAAGAGCAAAACCGAATAGGTGCTGGGCGGTTTTTTCTTGGTCGTGACTTATAAGAGGATTTGAAGCAGCTAAGAAACGATTCTCGACTGATATTGCGTGGGCTTGAATGAAAGGGTACCTTGGATCTGGTTTGTTAATGAGAGAGAGAGAGAGAGAGAGAGAGAGAGAGAGAGAGAGCTGGCTTTTACTCTGACTGGTATTTACTGCAAGTTGGAGGTATGTTGAAAGAAGATCAGAGCAGTTCACTCTTCGGGTCCATCATCTGCAGTTAATGCTGTCATTCTCCATTCAGCACGCATCATCAAATGACACGTTTTTACACATATTTGTTCGTAGAGAGAGAGAGAGAGAGAGAGAGAGACGAGGCCAAGAGATGCACTCGCATGTATCCATGTAGGGTCATATAACTTGACTAAGAAATGGAGATGAAGGCGGGGGGAGGGGGGGTGGTGTGTGGTCTGTGTTGGTGAGTCGGTGACGATGGAGATGAGGTGATATATGAGGTTTCATTGACATTGTGCGCGGGGGCGAGCGAGAAAGAATCTGGTATTTACTGCAAGTTGGAGGTATGTTGAAAGATCAGAGCAGTTCACTTTTCGGGTCCATCATCCGCAATTAATGCTGTCATTCTCCATTCAGCGCGCATCATCAAATGACACGTTTTTACACATATTTGTTCGTAGAGAGAGAGAGAGAGAGAGAGAGACGGGGCCAAGAGATGCACTCGCATGTATCCATGTGGGGTCATACAACTTTAAGAAATATGCCGTACGCTTGGGGTTTGGTCTGAAAAGTCTGCATTCATGGTAGTGGCATGATGTCTCGTAAAAAGGTTCACCAAACATGTATTTGACTAACGCAAAGAGGACTCGATATGCACGGATCCGAATCGATGATCAGATCGGACAAAGACTTCACTGACTATTTTTTTGGGCAGGGGAAGTACCTTTCAGACTTCAATAAAAAAATAAATAATGACTTTGGCCCATTTGAGATGTCGCACGGGGCATAAAAGGAAGCAAAAGTCGTTTGCCTGTTCCTGAACGGAAGGGATTGACGGATCCCACGCGAAGAATTTTCTAAGTTTGGTCGAGCAGTACGATTATCCTTGTTCTTCTTCTTCTCTTCCCATCTCCCAAAACACGTTTCATAGGAAATTACGCGTTCGAAATTCCTCCATCACGTCCGTCTCGAATTCGATGATACATTGTTTGGAACCGATTGAAGAGTATGGTGCTGACCAAAGGATCAATCAACTGCCCAAAAGAATCGGAGGGTAGGGGTGAGTACCGGATCCGGTTCTATCTGAGAACCGATCTGAACCAAACCGAATCAAGAGAACCGATCCAGTTTCAAGGCTGGAACCTATCCGGGAAGCAGCAACTGGTGTTCCAATGTTCACCGATTTAAAAATGCATCGCACCCGCTTAATGTTCTCTTCACGGTATTGAACCTTATACGATGGTACATGTAGGAGTCCTCGTCAAAATGTGTTGTTGAATAACATGAGAGGAATCAAAACGGAAGTGACTTATAAATGTTCTCGTTTTTTCAATTTATCCATGAAACATCACCACCCCTCCTCTCCGTTATTTTCCAGTAAATAGGTCTTGTGCAATAAATGTGTCCCAATTTATCCATATTCATGGTAAAGGTGTCTCAAATCTGGTAAAAGGATATTTTTTTTTTCTTAAATATGATAAAAAAAAATTGCGCAGTTGATGTGTGTTGGGTTTTGCTAAAAAAACTCATTTTCGTGGTAAAAATGTCCCAATTAGGGTAAAAGAATTTTATTTGTGGTAAATGTGTATAAACATGTCATTACAAAAAAACTTTTTTTTTTTGTTAACCGAGGAACCATCGGAGATCACCCTTTGGGGATTACACGACCCTCCAATGCCCGGTGGCACCATCGGGCCTCGCCACAAGCCGTTATTTAGACGTAAACCTCGGGGGAGGCTAGCTCAGGACCTCAACACTATGACCCCCACTTTAGACACTTTAGCAACAAGAAGGTTTGAACTCTCGACTTTTGCGATAAGGAGAGAACTCACACCAACTGCACTGCCCGTGGTTGAGTAAAAAAAAAAAAAAATACTTTTGCACATATGGAGAGTCAAATTATGGACTTCAACATGAAGAAATTGTTATATCGACTTGACCAACATTTGTTTTTATCGAGAAATGATACAACGGTAATATCTCACTATAAAAAAATTGATCAAAATTGATTTCTCTGGACAAAAATAAAATAAAATTGAACTTCTTTTGAAATTGCTTGATTATGGAACCGGCAATTCTTGATTCCAATATTTGGAAACCAAGAATTACGGGATTGGTTATTTGTTCTATGTCAAGAACCGAATTGATCATGCCTAACGAGAAAGGGGTTTCAATTTGATGGGACAAGACATTTGGGGTTCACTTTTTATTTGTTTCTTGAATTTCAGCCTTTCAATAATGATAGGATCCCAAATAAACATAATTAGGTGAGACTCTTTAATTTACTGTAGGAATAACAGTCTATTTTAGGCCATAAAAAAATCAAATAACAAAAGATTATAAATTGTGGTGGGGCCTACTCCTTCAAGAATTTGTGACTTATAATAAACTATTACTTTTACAATAGCCCAATGACGATTATACTAGCAAAGTCTTCACCAGTCCCATTCATTTCAAAACAACGTTTCTTCCTTTGGTGGATTTTGTTTTGGGCACATCCGTGGCGATCGGTGGGCTTGAAAATCAATGTCTTCATCAGAAGACTCCACCGTCGTCGATCACTCATTGATCAAACTGATTTCCTCAACCCTTTCATCCTTTTCGTTTGAGAGCGAAGGGCCATTTGTTCCGAACTCATAAAGTATGGCATCCATCCCTTAAGATCGATTCTTATAAAAGTAGAGAGGTTGTTATGTATCTACATCATTTAGAAAACTTGCTGCACAAAATAGAGCTGAATACAACTTTCTACATTTCCATCAAATCATAGCTCCATGCACATATAGGAAGGCGAGGTGAGACGATGAAAGACAAAAAAAAAAGAAGTTAAAAAAGATGAAAAAGAAGAGCTCGGGTAGAAAGTCTTTTTGGACGGTGTTGACTTGTCAATTAAGGTATAAGACCCAAGTCTGAACAGATACGGCAAATGGCAAATGGGTCCTACGATCTTATCTCCCTTTTATCTCTCCAGCGACCACTACCCACTTCCTCAACTAATCTATTCTCTGCTAGCCTTGATTCCGCTGCCGCAAGCGCTAGACATCGTCGTACGGACGCTTAAGTGAATGCTGGTCCAACGAACAGTCGCAAAATGTCATAGATAGTTGAAATAGGCGCGAATCGATATCGAGCAAGACTGAAGAGAAATTGGAATACTTGAAGAGAATGATTTCGACGGTGTTATGCCCCATCGATGGGAAACTCGGCAACCCTAGTCATGCGTCTAGGTTACTATTTCTGCCAAAAATCTCTCCATGGCAACATTCATGGATTATACATAAAAAGTACAACAGTTTACCTATGGCCAGATGGTATATATGGTAAAAATTGTCTTTTCTATTGATGATTGACACGTGAAATATATATATATATATATATATATATATAGACAGATATATAAGTACTAACTTAGATGCTTTGATAAATATGGTGTATTGACATGGGTTTTTCCTTCCGAGATAAGTGAAGAGCTTGATTATCAATTGGGTCGAGGGAAAACCAGCTTCTTTGTATGGATTATCATGAGATTGTCGTGTTTGGAGTTGCATCCCATGCTGCAACCAAAGGATGAGCGGAGCGTGAACAATGACAAAAGAAGAAAAAGTTGGTAGCCGGAAATGAACAGGAAAACCCCTTTTAATTTTTTTCTAGAAGTGGGTACGACTAAATTGCAATGATAAGACAAGAAAGTTGGTAGCTATACATAAAAACAAGCGGAGCATGGACAGTCATGTGGACATTGAGAATTTTGTAGGCGGAGAGCCGAACATCTAGTGTCGATGTGACCTTCGGTCGTGTTTATCTCTCGCTAGGAGAGCAACTCAAGCAATTTGGGCACCGGACCTTCGACGCTACCAACATGTAATCCACCTCCACCTCTGTCTATCAAGTAAAAATAAATTTCATATTACTTTACTTTGGTCACTTCAAATCAAATGTCCCTACAGCTATTTTGAGAGAGAGAGAGAATGGATTTTTCAGAAATGCTAGGCCCTGCTTCCTAGCGATAACGCTTGGTGAAGCTGATAGCATCAAACTGGTACATTTTTTCTTCAATTTATAGTCAAAGCCGAGATCTTATGTCCATTTTCGAAGGTTCCACTCGTGGAAAGTTTATTTCTCATTCTTGCTATTTCAAAAAAAAATTCGTGGTATCTTGATAGAGCTACATATCTATATATTTTGGGGAAAATTATCCAAAAAGTCTTAAACATATTGCAGTTTTGCCAATTAAGTTTTAACTTTTCAATATTGCCAATTGAGTCCTCAACCTTTTGTCAGTTTACCAATTAAGTCATCCGGCCAATTTTAGCCGGAAAATGCTGACGTGGATGCCAGCGGTGCCACGTAGGATGGCTCAAGTTAACGTGGACAATTTTTAATAATATTTTAATTTTTTTGAATTTTTTTTTTTTTATTTTCTGTTTTTTCCCCTTTTTTTCCCTCCTTTTTGGCCTTTTCCGGTGGCCGGCCACCGGCCACAGGCGACGGCTAGCCACCGGCCACAGCCCGTCGGCTGGCCTCGCTCGCCATAGGCGAGGCCCGGCCAAGCGACGGCGACGCCGGGCGAGGCCGCCCTAGACCCACTACATTAATTATAGAGTGAAGTCAACAGATTGATCTGTCTCCTAAAGAGAAATATTCCTTCATCACATATGCTACACGTTCTGTCAAGTCAAGTCTCCATCACCCATGGCTACGGATTTACATTCCTAATACAAACATATATGTGCGTGAGTATAATGTCCCGTCAATGGACCCACTACATTAATTATAGGCCCAAGCACATTTGACGGGTCAACAAAAGGCGGTTCATACACAGTTTTGGACCTGATCAAGAACTACCACTACCAATGTGATGCGATATGGCTTCAAGCTGTAATTTACTTTGACTTTCTTCTTTCTGATCATCCTTTCATCCATCTATTACAACTTCTCCCTCATCTTGCTCACCATGATTTCCATTTCGCTCTCAAGGTGGCTTTCGACCTGTAGATGGTTTTCCCGGGAACAACAAAGGAGCAGGCGCTTGCAAACCTGCTGTGGAGGACACAAGAATTAAGAAGATCCATGGGCAAGAAGAAACATTTTAGATTAGTCTGCATTAGCAGGAGAGCTCACGCCATAACTTATATTCCTTGGGGATTCAAGGTCACCCTGCAGGATTAATTCTAACCTGTTTCGCTACACCGTGCACGTCTTGATGATAGATTTCATAGAATTAGGTCAACGGATTTAGATCGGGCTTCCTCTGAGTTTTTAGGCCCAAGTCACCAAACGAGGCCGGTTTACCCAAACTGATCACTTCATGTTATTGTAGACATGCAAATCAAGTTCGAAGGGTTGGGTTTGTCGTAGACCATGTCACATCAGAAAGACCAAAAATTGCTTTTTTCTACCGATGGGAGACACGGTACAAATCGTTGAACTTAAATGCTTGATAAGTCGAAGTAGGCATATTATAGTGAAAACCTCGTTTGATACTATTCACTCACCACACGACAGTCTATATTTTCTAAGAATTCCGACACGTCTTCTCTTCTCAGTTGGTCACCCAAATTGGATGTATTGTTGTTCAAACCAAGCAAGGCCATATCATAAATAGTGAGGGAATCATGTGTACAAAGGGAGGCCCAAAGCCCAGAGGCCCAGGTCAGCCTTCTTAGCCCATCTAATAGGCTCTTGTATTCCTTGCAGAGGTGTAGAACAGAAAGAAGGCAAAGCAACAGCAGCAAGCAAGGGAGAAAAAGAAAAAGGAGATTTCTGACATGCGCTTTGTGCGCGTGTCCACGACCCGGTGTAGCGCCCCGTAAGGTTTTAAACTCTTTGTTCGTTCAATCGAAGGAGGTTTTCTTAGTTAAAGCGGCGGATTCGTATCTACTTGAATTCTGAGTTGCTGGGTTCAGTCTGGAGTTGTTCAGCTGAAAGATTATGTGATAATGAAATTTTAGGATGTTGTGGAGTCATGGATTTTACAGATATCGATTTGGAGTTACGGTTTGGTTAGAGTGAATTTCTGTAGTTTCGCACACTGCTGGAAACACTGTGTGTTCGGCGCTGGCTTTCGGCTGCCTCGGGCCATCTTTTAGGTCGGCCAAATTTGGGATCTTTTAATATTTCGATAGAGCTTTTCTCTTGACAGTAATCTCGCTGGAATTGGAGTTCAGTAGAGAGATATGACGTGACCAAATTCATCGGGAGAGCTGCCCCACACAGCAGACAACAATGAATGTTCTGCTATGGTCGGCATAGGAGTCATTTTATTGCCAAATAAGCATAGTTTAGTCAAGTCTTAGTTAAGGAAGTTATTTACTTAATTTTTTATATCCATTTCTCATTTAATTGATAGAATTTTGAGTTTGTTGGGTCTAGTAGTGTTCGTTATTTGATATCGGTAATTTCCTTGTTTCTTCTGCAATATATTTTTTTTTTTTTGCTTTCTTGTTCTGTTTTCAATGTCTTTTTCACCACGACTTGTGCGTTTTCATGATGTGATGTCCAGCTGGTCTTGCCCTCAGAATGCAGGTGTTTGTCATATCCTTATGATAATTCTGAACTTCAAATTTTGATTCCATGGGTTAAGGCTTATGAGATTTAGTTCTTTTTGTCGGATATGAGTAAGAAAGTGGGAAATTTTGATACAGAACTTTGGTTTTAGTTCCTCCCGTGGTTGGACCACCCTTTGCATTTGGTTTGGGCATTTCACTGGATGAATAAATTAAGTTTTGATGCTTTAGCTGGAGTACTGAGCTAAAAGAAAATTAGAAAGAAATTGAGACAAGAAATGAGAATAATGATAGAGCGGATATGAATGAGGAGAAGAAAGAGGCATTTGCTACAAGAATGGACATATTGGTCATGGTGTACTAATGGAATATGTTTGATATGCAAGATGGACTCAGTCCCGACAGTTTGAGCATTTGGAATGAAGTTCTGTTTAACATTGTGTTGGAGTTTCAATGCAAGAGCTTGAATCATAACTATATATCTTATAGATATTCTGCATGTTATACTAATTATTGTGCTCCTGCTTTCTGAATAATCCTGAAATTCATGCAAGCCCCAACTTACAGACAAAGCGGATTATGAAGGAATATGCTTAATACACATGTCCAATAACAACTTCAGATTCTAATTTCCCTAACTAACTCTTTTCCCACCCGCTCACATCTCTATATCTCAATTGGTTCCTGCTCGTCTCTAGCTCCATTCTTCAGCTCATGACAAATTCTTCACCTTTTTCCCTTGACTTGTGTTATGACCAGAGGACCAGCTGTGACTGTTAAGCAGTTCACCATCTTCTGAGGATGGCCTGAGCAGGAGCTTGCGAGGGAGGTCAAATGAGTCTATTCCAAATGGTTACGTTGCTCCCAATTCAGAAGTCAGAGTCTTTGGTTTTGCATAGCTGAAAGTTGCAACAAGAAGCTTCAGATTTGATGCAATTTTCGATGAGGATGGTTTTGGTAGTCTTCAAAGGCCGCCTTGATATTAAAGGGTCTTCCCAGAGCAAAAGAATGAACTTTTTTTTAGGTCAAAATGACTTCAATTACCATAAAAAAGTTGAACCCAAAGAACATGCAAGGATTCAAAAAGTGGAAGATAATCTTAGTTCCCCTCAGGGAAGCTCAGGTTGCATGTGCTTTGCAGAATTTAATGTTTGCACTATTGCATTTTTAGCAAGAAGCTCTATTATGATGGTGGGAGAAGAATCATGTCCAGATATGTAGTTTATTGTAGAAAACTGAAAATGAAATGATAGATGTTAGTGACCTTTATTGTGGCTAGATAGTTCTGGTTTTGTGTGGCTAATTTCACAGGGAGCTCACTATCTCAGTTTGATTTCTTCCTTTTGAGAATATACGCCTTTGCCCAACTGAACACATATTTCTTGGGGTTTGATCAATGATGTGGACCATATAATTATGTTAGAATTGCAATTATTTAGGAGAAGACAGTGCTTGCTCCTCTTATCCTTTATTTTGGGGTGTGTGACTTGTCCTATGACCAGGAGGAATTCTAGGCAAGACTTTGGAGAAAAGTCAGCTTACTTTTCCATTGTATAGTTCAAGTCCATGTGAAAACATTAAAAAATATTGTGAGATTCTGTTTTCAAGGATTTCCGGGGTCAGTGTAAGTATTTTCCATACATACAATAGAAGAGTAAAAAAATTTGCATATTCTCCGCTTGGTGCTGTTAATTTTCCAATCTTTATGTTATCTCTATTCAAAATTAAAACAGCAGGCAGAGTGCTGGGTGAATTACATGGCTCTTATAAGTTTCCGCAGGCATGTACCATTGAAGATTCAAATAGTCAATCGAGAAGAGTTGTTTTCATCAATTTGCTGAACAGATTGTCAGGATGTAAAGCGATGATACACAAATGGTCAAGGCATAGATGTTTTGGTATGCACATTTTGAGTGGCCATATCATGGTGTGTGGATTAGAAGGCAAGCTACTGTAATTTCTAGGAATATTTGATCTATAGATACCTCAAGTGAGCATCTGTGCTCTTGACCTAAATCTTGAGATTCCACTATCTTGTCCTACAGTTGTTATGTCTAAGTTGTGTAGTCCATATTACATGTATGTTTGTTTTCCAGCGGCCAAAGACCATGGAGTTGGAGGAAACAAGTAAGAGGAGAGAGCTTTGCCAGCTTAGCTTCTAACTCTAAGTTTCTTGAGTGCTGGAGTAGAAACATCTTCTAAATCGCGTTCATTAAATATGAATATTAAGGTGAAGTCCCATGGTAGCCAGTAAATTTTGAAATGTAGGGACTCTTCTTGCATTTCAGAGGACTTTAGGCCCTGAATCATAAACTATTGTGACTTATATCCTTGCCATTTAAGCTAAACCCAGAGGATGTCACTATAATGTACCTGGAACATTAAATACCGAAATGAGTTTTATGACATTAGAACCACTTCTGGAATTTCTCATCATAGTTCTAGGAACTAAAACCATCCTTAGTGAGGATAATTTATTTGTGGAAAAATATGCTGGCTGGCCCTGAAAGTGAGGTGAGCTAATTGTTTGAGTCAAAACACGTGCTACTTTAGGAGAAACTGGACATAACTACTCTTCTTCATCATCCTAAAAAGAATGAATAAGATCCTGCCATTTACTTTTTATGAATCGCCTGGTAAATGGAGGTCAACACGTTATTAGCATACGAGTATTTTAAAAGGTAGAAGATGAGGACAGAAGGACTTAACCTCCACATAAATCTAGTAAGCATATAAATTTTTCAAAAATGATCATCATTCAGAATGCTATTGTCTTTCTTGGAAGGTGGACATCTACTTTGTACTACACAAGATGAATGCATTCTTTTTGATCACGTTGCATATCAGACCTGGTATGATTCTGTGTTTTAGACTCTACATGGTCACCCATGCTGTCATCAATCTTATCCTCTATTGGCTTTGCTGATGTCAAAATCATGCGAGGGATGTTTACTTGCTTTATAAATAGGTTGAGCAATCAAGATTTGTTTACTCCTTGGTTGATTTTCATGAATATGAGGTTGTGTGTTTACAGTGAGGCATATGAAATTCAACTGTGCAGTTCACATGTCAGGATTTATTATTGAGCATGGTGATGATGGATCATTGAATATTTCATCCCAGTTTTCTTTCAGATTTTTTGTTACCATCTAAATTTTGCAGGGTGCATCCACAGTAGATGGCTCTTAGGATGCCATTGAGGGTTTCTTTAATTTCTTATGGCACAAATTCATCATTCTATCTCCTCTCTTTTCTGTGGGAAATGCCTGTTTGCTTCGACATATACTGAAACAAATGTGAAATTATGAGGTTTTACCCTATTTTGACATGACAGTGATAACTTTTTTGCACTTGGAGGTGAACTTCCTGGGTTGGCTTATTTCATCCAAAGGATTGTCAGGCTATTGGGATATTGTTTGGAGCATGAAGAACTACTTGTCCATGAGTTCTTGCCAAAGGGTACCCTAAAGAGCCATCTCCTCGGAAGCAAGGTTCTTTCTTGGGCAATACATATATGCTCGCTTTAAATTTATGGTAAATATGATCTTTTCTTGTTTCAACGTTCTATACAAATCATGTGGCTTTCCTGCTGCGGGGGGCTCGGCCATTAAACTAATTCCATGGGTCACACTGCTTAGCTTAAAATTGCAATAGGAGCAGCCAGAGTCCTCGCGTTCTTGCACCAGTTAGGCAGATAATCTGCAGAGATCTCATGCCCTCAAACATATTGCTGGACTTAGTAAGTCTCATGTTCGTTACTTAGATTAAATGAAGCACTACCACATTGTTGTTACCTTTAAAATTTGGTTTTAAAATCTTCTCTTGCGCTGAAATAATTCACATATTTGCAAGATCCCTCTTTTTGCAATCCCTCTTGCCATTCTGGAAGCAGCAAGAATTGGAAACCTTATACTTTCAGGCTACTTTTTCGCAGAAAATGTGGGAGTTATCATTGGAAAACATCTTCAAAACCTGCTTCGCCAGCTATGTATCTTTTCCTAATTTTTTGGTCGAGGGGCTTTGTTGTTATGGTCTTTTAAAATTGCATTTTCCCAAGCTACTCTTTTCATAGTTAATTTATGGTACCAATCACTGGCCTGAGCTAAGCTCATTAAATCTGCATTGTCCAGGTTCACTCGTGTATAGATCACACTAGCAGTAGAAAGAGACCTCGTCCACTTTGATATTTTCTTTGGCATGTGTGTCGACAGTCCTTTAATGCTAAAATATCAGATTTTAGGTTAGCAATAAAGGGTCCAAACGAAGACATATCACATGCGACAACACAGGTTATTGGAACTTATCGCTTCGCAAGACCTGAGTATATAGCCACAAGTAATATGATGGGCTTTCTGAATTGCTTAGGGTGATCATAGCAGAGAGCATTGCACTTTGGACTTAGTTTGGCCGAGCCTGGTGCCATGTTTAGCAAAATCATTAGAGTATCGCATCATTTTGTTTGAATAGGTTATTTGTATGTGAAGAGCAATGACTGTAGCTTCAGGACGGTACTGGTTGAGTTTTTGGCCGGAATGCAAGCATATGATGCAAATCATCAAATTGATCAGCAGATTTTGGCAGAGTAGGTCAAGCCTCATTTTTCTAAAGGGTAATCCACAAGAATCATGGACTCTCTTTTGAAAGGGCTATATCCTCTGAAGGATGCTCTTGACATAGCTGCACTCGCATTCCAATGTCTCCGGTATTCGTCCAAGCACCAGCCATCGATGAATGAAGGTCGTGGAAACCCTAGAAGGAATTAGTTGCGGTTGATAGAAAACACTGTTTCTTATACGATTGATCCCAACAGGGGCTGTCTTTCTCTCGGACGCGGTTAGTAAATTCTATATTCATCGTCTCCGCTCATTGCAGATTCATCATCTCTTCTGTATAAACTAGTTTAGCCAATGGACACGCTTGGTTGGCCCATGTCGTCCAAACCCTCCGGCGGTAGGTGAGGGTGATGCCTTGGCCACACGGAGAGGCGAGCTACGTTTGCGAGGCTGAGGCTGGATTAAATAAAAATATGAATTATTATAGAAGGTTCTTTACGTGTTTCGGAATCTCAAATGGTCAAAACTCCACATAAAAATTTATAATAACAAAAGATATCCTGATGGAACACGATATCTTAAATGTTGATGGTCACGATGTGACTGAGAATTGTCACATCATTGTTCCCTCACGCGCGCGCTGGACCGTTTTCTGGATCCCGACACGACGACTTCTCCTGAAAAAGACATTCTTCTAACTGTCTGAAAGGCAGGAAAAAGTCTTAAAGCTGTCCCCTTCCTTTTCTTTTCGGCCTTTTTCTCCTGTGGGCCCACGTAGACTAAAACGACGATATTGTCGACAGAGATGCAGACAAAAAAGAGATCGCTTTTTCAATGAACGTGCATAAAGCGTGATTTCACCGTCGCCAAATTTGGAAATCGCTCTCGAACAGGCGAAAATAACTTGCTTGTAAAGATACAGAGAGGGTTATTGGCACGCTTGAGCTTAATCCTCTGCAGAATCTTCATTGCCTAGTCTTTTGAACTCCTTGACCTTCAGTTTAAAAGCGCTAACCAATTCCGTCTGTGCACTTGCCCGTACACCGGTTCGGCAAAACGTGGCAAAGTGCTCGCAATTGTTATTGAAGAGGTCATACTCGCCGAAACTATCGCCCTCATGGAGCTCACGAGCCTTGCTTATGACTTCTTCGGGCGATTTGGTATGAGGTAAGGTCGTGCGAGTCCCCCGTATCGTTAGCCAATACTCCAGCAGTGGCCGCCCATATGCATATAAATGGAGGGAATGGAGGTCCTCACCTACCCGCCGGAAGGAGTCGAGAGAAATCTTCTCAACTCCTGTTCTTGTGAAGTGAATCACGTCACCCTCTCCAACGTAGATCCCTGTCAGGAGCAATAGGGATCACGCGCAATATAAAAAAGAAAAAGAAAAAGAATAGTTAAATCCAACCCCACAGATCGCCACTCATCCAACCGAGACTGAGGCACTTTTCTCAGGTCTCTCCATCTTCCATGACTCTCTTCAGCTCTTTGCTTTGACTTTCTTTTTGCCTTTTGAGGCCATTGACAAAAAGGGGCCTGCAGACATGGGCAGTGGCGCCGCCGGTCATGGGCGAGCCAGGCCTGCGAGCTACGCCGACGTTCGTCCATGGCCATCGGCAGCATCATCCGGCCAGACCTGATCGGCGTTTGGAGACTGAGTTGGGCAAGGCCAGATCTGGAGTTCTCCAGATTCAGGTTTGGACGAATGGCGTTGACGCTTGTCCATGGCCGTCGCCGGTGTCATATGGCCGATCTGGTCGGGTCTGTCAAAGCTGGCAGCTCCGGCCATGGCCTGTGGCCGGTACTAGGCCATGGCCAACAAGGGTCTTGCGGCCCTCGCCGGATCTAACAAGGGCTCGACCCTCATGGCAGATCCGGAAGCTGTGGACGGAGACGACGACATCGGAGCTGCAGGGGACCTCTATGACACAGGGGCTGAGGGAGGGCTCGGGCCGCAGGTGATTACGACAGGGTCTTGTGCTTGTTCTTGGACCTGGGGGCCAGCGGACGACCTCGACGATGGAGCCGTCACCGGTCGGGGATCGGCGGGCGGTTTGGCCTTGGGAGGTGCAGAAGAGAGGAGATAGACAAAGGGATAGAACGACGGTGAAGAAAAAAAGAAAGGAGAGGTGCAGAAGAGAGAGACAAAGGACTGGTTGGTGAGTCACGTGCATGGCCCATGTTTTCTCCTTCTAGAGATGGACACCAGCATATTATGGGACTTCTCTCTCTCTCTCTCTCTCTCTCATGGAAATGCATGGGGTGATCAAAATCAGATATATGAGCAGCCATCGAAATGAAAAGAAGAACACAAGAGCAAGCCTTGATGATCGCTAAGTTGATCGATCAAGTATATAAAAACATAATTAAAAAAAACAAACATTAATAATTTATTTTCACCGGTAACCATGTTTATGGAAAAAAAAAATGATAATTATGATGGAGAAAGGAAAAGAGAGGATTAGTAGTTAACCGTGGTGTGTGTACAAGCCGCACCGCCGGTAAGTATAAACATGATCTCCAGGAGTCAGCTCTTCCGGTCGTATCGCATTCCACGATAGTAGCATCGACTCCGCAAATAACTTCTTGTTGATGATCCCGGCCACCATTTTCATCCCTTTGGGTTCCCTTCTTTTACTCCCTTGCGCTCAGTGTGCTTGAGCTGGCCTTTTGGATGAAGCTTTGGCCAGCCTAAAAGGACAAAACGGAATAGGAAGTGGGCCGACACTGGTGAGAGAGGTGGTTTTTTATAATGGCTTACTGATTGAAACGGCGGTGCAGACCCATCGGCGCAAAAAGAAAAAAAGAAAAAAAAAGGGGTACTCTTGTTTGACACGCAAGCCGAGACGAAGGTGGACGATGAAGATGAGATAACATTACGAGGTTGCTTCTAGAGATATCTTTCCATTGAGAATACGACCGTGGGGCGAGCCAACCATACTAGTGTGGACTGCCTCATCGATAGGAAACTTCATCGACAAGGCTTGACGCGGCTGACGCCAAGCTCGAATACGACCGTGGGGCGAGCCAACCATACTAGTGTGGACTGCCTTATCGATAGGAAACTTCATCGACAAGGCTTGACGCGGCTCACGCCACGCTCGAATACGACCGTGGGGCGAGCCAACTTGCGGCTGGGTCTTTCATCGTCCCATTTCAACGCAATACGTGCGAGTTGTCAACTCGGATTCGCCGACTATCTTCTTCGAGTTTGACACGACAACACCGCACATGTCTGGCGAGCCGCTGGTGGGGATGAGGCAACGTGTGCAGAATCGAGAGGATGATGATGGTGTCGATGAGATCTGAGTCCAAGCGATGGCGACTCTGGCCAATCACACGACTTCACGGTCGAAGAATCGAAGGGATTGACCCATTCTCCATAAAACGACGCGAGGGGGTCAACAGAAGGCGGGTCAGTACGCATATGGTCCCCGCCGCGGAGCCAAAAGAAGACAGGCCAAAAACGGAAACAAGTTATGGTAGGTGACAACTACTAGCAAGAACAACAAGCAGTCTTAACATTTGGTCCATTGCATGCGGTTCACGTTTCTATCCTCCATTCCAACACCCACTGTCGAATAAGTCGATGTGGTAAAGTTGCGTTACACATTTTTACATTGTTTAGAGAGAGAGAGATGTACACACACATGTATATGGCCACTCAAATTATGGTGCTTCATCTATAATCGTACTGCTTCAAAGACAAAATGTATTTGATTAGACATGGTCCTGCTAATATGATAGTACCGTTATTTATCACAAATAACGTGCTACAATGACCACAAAATCCCATTTGTGAGGATTTGGCACCCGGAGGTTGAGAAAGTCAAAGAGATTTTGAAACCCATAACTACAGAGATATTAAAAAGCAAATTCATGTGGTATTATTATTTTTTAATGGAATGACAAGATCCTAGAATATTGAACTTAAAAAAAATTGTAATTCGTTTTAATGGAATTAAAAATGTTTTCCCTTAGAATACTTTCAGCCAAATTCCCACAAAAAAATGCATAGATTATATACAGGACAAAACTATCCTTACTTTCCAAATGAACAAAATGCATGAACTTTACTTAAGGGATATAATAACCCATGGTTAAGTTTTCCATATTGATGGATTCGCTCAAAATCATCAATTTGGAACACTAACTTTTGGGTAAAAAGAACTCGGTTCATTTGACACTGGCTCTTTGAATTCGGGGCTGCTAATTTTTTTTTTTCTATTTTCTTTATGAAACAAAAAATTTGTTAATTAAAAAACTACAAAGTAAAAATGTTTTGCAACGGTAATAGTAATCGTGAATTTAATTTCTCTTCAACTAAAGATGTTTACATTTTTTTCTTTTTTTCCTTTTTTGCACTTAATGTAAAATAATCTAACACCGGCGAGCTCTGTCGACCGTCACCAAAGCCTCGTCGGCCATAGTGAGAAACAAAAGAAGAAGGAAGGAAGAAAAAGAAAATATTAAATTAATAAAAAAATTCAAAAAATATTTAAAAATTACCATGTCAGCTTTGCCTAGACGGTCGGTGTCTACATTAGCATTAACCTGCTAAAATTGTTTGAATAAACCGACTTGGCATAAATGTAAAATGTTTATGACTGAATTGGCACAATTACAATAGGTTTATAACTTTTTTGGTAATTTTTCCCATTAGATGAGATGTTGAAGTTGTCTTATATTATTTGACAACGAATCCTAAATGTTTTTTTTTTCTATTCATGTAGTCTCCCTCTATATATAAGCTTAAGCTTTTGGGTAGGACTTTATATCTTAAGCTTTTAGATAAAAATATAGTTTATTATTTAAATATTCTAATAGAGAAGATATATAAAGCAACACCACGCGTATTAGGCAAGCACTTGTGGGAAGTGGGGCTTGAAGAGTAAGGTCAAGGAATGCAAGTCTAGAATAATGAGCGTGCCAAGTTGCCTCAGACATATAAAACTTTGTCCAAAAAGAATAGGGAAAAAGTTGCCAAAAGCTTCAAATTATGCTCACTATGACACATTTATCGTAAACTTTCGTTTGTGACACAAACAATTCCAAACTTGTAACTGTGTGACACGTTCACCCCCATCAAGGTTCCATCAATGGGCATTGTAAAAAAGATCTGCCTACATGGATGATATTGTTAGAGAAAACTCCCAAAGGTTTTCAAGCTAACAAACTCTCCACTAAACTTTGTTTGAAGAATCTACATTTCAAGTGTTTAAACATTCTGCAGCATTCAATCAGAATTCAGTCAGACATAAACAGAACTCAATCACATATATTCTCTTAATTCCAAGACATTCTCTTTTTGGAGAAGAAGAACATCTTCTATGCTTACAACCTCAGTTCGTAGATACTTATTTGATACAAAATGAAATCTATGCATTCATCTAGAAGGAAACAGATTCAGAATGAGAATTATTTTAGATTCTACAATGACTAGCAAATTTGGTTGGATTTCACTTCTTTGTAAAAGATTGATTAAATCAAGTTGATTAGGGAATCAATCCTCAAGACAAGCTCTTTCCAAATCGAAGAAGCTCTACTTATGGAAACCAAGATTTTAATTGTATGAGTGATCAAAATCAAGTGGAGTTTCTATCCTTATCACTCATCGGCCACTATATCTTCTTGATTTAGTTCTATCCATCGACCTGAATGGAAGATGATCATTTGGACACTATCCAACAACTAGTTTGGAAGTGGGAGAATATATAAGGATATCATGGTATTGAGGAGCAAAAAAGAGAGATGAGGCCTAGAATCTATAATTCCAAAGTCCTAGCAAAGTTCGATCTTACACTTGTTTTTAGCATGCTCAGACGTTTGCGATCATGAGAGACATATCAAAAGAGTGACTTAGTGAGATAATGTGATCTAACACTAAGTATTTACACTCAAAGTTGTAATATCTTACTGATCATACAATGGAATCAAGCCAATAGGTTGTTAGCATGGAGAGTGGACGTACGTTTGATCTAAGCCAAATCACTATAAAATCTTGTGTACAATTTCTTTGATCCTTACTCTCTTGTTATTCTTGTTAAAGTCTATTGCACACTTATAAGTTATTCTTAAAGTTCATTCGCATTTTACTGGTATGCCGGATGTTCTATTTCTTAAGGATTCAGGGTTGCTTTGCAAGATTAATTTCATCTCGTTTTGCTTCCCTTTGGAAATGGAAAATGCATGTCGTGCATGGCTCTTGCAACCTCCATAATGCGCGTATTTATTGTCCAACTTTGATGACTAGTTTTATATGTCTAGAAAACCTTGATGAGGTTTTCTTCTTGTATAAGTAGAGAACTTATCTATTCAATGGGCCGGTCTTGCTACGAGCCTGAATTGAATTACATCGACAATTGTCTTGCTTATGTGCAGTCTCCTAGGTCCCAATAGGCTTGCTCAGACCTCCGAAGGACCGGACCTAACTGGACATATAGTAAAGGAAACCTCTGGGCGTAGCTTGAGGAGGACATTCCAATACTTAAATTAGAGATAAAAGGTGGAACTAGGAATCAGGGATCAAACTGATTGCTCCTAGGACTAGGAACCGGACCACCGATCCGGTTCAATGGAACCGGTCACTATTTTTTTTTTTCTTTCATCTTATTGTCCAAAGCATGAACACGAACAAATTTAAAGCTCGAGATAAATCCTATACTTCCATTCGGATATCTTATTGTCCAATTATAGGCTCCTCTTTCCTCGGAAACAATAAATTAAACCCAATATTTTTTTTGAAGAAATAAAATAATAATAAAAAAGTATATGTAGTCGATCTAGTTCGATTCCCTCTTGGAATTGGAAACACGGGAGGAACCAGAAATTGGACCGCCCTTCACTTTTAAGAACCAAGAATTGCACTGACACTCTCATAAATAGGACCCAACTAGCCAGTTCAATTCAATCTCGATAGTTTCCAGTTCGGGTGGTTTGTTTTGCATATCCCTAACTTAAGTTATTGTTCAAGGGTTGAAGAGCTAAGTGAAAAAGAGAGAAAGACTAAGGGAGAAAGAACCCTTATTGAAAAATGTACCCAGGGAGTATTCAACGTACTTTTTGGGCAAAGGATCTTACCCAACTTATACTCTCGAAAGTAAAAAAGTTTTGGCTACAACCTGTTTTGTGTTTCTGAAAGGCAAAAGTCTACTTTGCTCCAAACTAGCATACTTTTTCCTTCTTACTTGAGTTCTTGTACTGTTAATTTGATTAATCAAGTTCACGAAGTTGCATGAATTTTCTAATTGAGTCTCGGATTGGACTTTAAATCTTGTTAATAAAAGTCAATATATCTATCGGAGTAGGCAAGATCTAGTTAATTGAAACCAATGTATTTATCTGACAGACTCATTAGTTTTAGTTTACCTGATTTGAAACCAAAAACATTTGATTATATGTCGCAATCTCTATTGTGATTTTGGTAACCATGATGCATAATGATCCATGAATACATCCCAAAATCGACTACATGCGTTGCCTGATATGTTGGGAAAGTCTTGGCGAAATTAAAAAAGGGTATATTTCATGGAAAATTCTTATATACATCAACAAAATGACACGTCACTTGTCCAAATAATATAAAATACACCTTCCATGAAACATACCCCATTTCATTTAGCCCAAGACTTTCTCAACAAATCAGGCAACATGTAGTCAATGACGACCATCCTACATAGTGTGTATAGCGCTGACGTAGATAATTTTTTGCATTTTAAAAAAAAAATCCCTCAAGTGAAAGGCAAAGAAAAGAAAGAAAAAGAAAGGAGAAAGGGAGAAATTAGAAAAAAAAAATGACCATATCATTGCCAAGCACACCACGTAAAATGGTTGGCGGTAGGCCTCTATCCACATTAGCAATTTCCGACCAAGCCAAAATTGGCCGGAATAAGTAAATTGGCAAAGAGATTTAGGATTAAATCAGTAAATCTTCAAAACTAAATTAATACAATCGAAACATTTAGGACAAAATTGACATAATTGAAAGGTTTATAACTAAATTTCCTACTATACAATAGATTGAGGAATTTTTGGACAATTTTCCTTTTAATCCGAGGATTCAATGCTAATTGCATTGACTCTCCCATGTAGGCATTGTATGCATGTTTAGCCCAGCTGCAAAAATTGATGCACAATGAAATTAGACTACCTTTTTTTTTTTTTTTGTAAAAGAAACAACTTTTATAAAATTAAAATAAAATCACTATTTAGACTAATATATAGAGTTGACAAAAGATATAACTAAAATTCAAGCTAACTAAAGAACAAAAACAACTTTACGTTTCCAAAAAGGAAATGGATAACCAATTATAAGATTGAATTAAAGTTGGTTGAGAGAGAGAGAAGTAACTTCATCTTAGAATTTCACGGCCATGATGGAGAGACATGAAATTGAAGAAATTGGATCTTCGCATGGCTGATGCACCTCAATTTGAATACCTTTGTAACGTGACAAATCACTACATAACATACATAGAAGCAGGTGAAAGACTCCAGAGCCATCGGTCTTATAAAACATGTCATTGATCAATTCAAATGCATGACAAATGAATCGATATAATCATATTGTATACATATTAATATTAATACGGAAACACACAAATGCGATGAAATATATTCCATAGGGTTTGTTGCCTTCTCACAGGCATTTCATAGGCTTAGCTAGGAAGTTCTGGGTGCGAGCAGCTAAGATAGATCAATGATATATCGAAGAATTTGTATGTTAGTACATGAACGTAGCAGAGGCAGCTTTTAATGGGAAGTTCGAATTTCATGTATTGTGAATGAAGTTGTATGAATAGATACAGGAAAATACTTGACCAACGACAGCGCTACAGTTCTCTTTATACTTGAGTACGTTATGCTCGGGCTTGGTTTTCTTTGCTTTTAATTTGTAATATCTCAATAAATTTTAAAAATTAGTAAAAACTCACGGAAATAGAAATTTTATTTATACTTAATTGATCATAATTTTCACAATGAGAATCACACAAAGTCAACACATAATAAAAAAAATTTAAAATATCAAAGACGAAATGTGAGTACACTACATCAAGAAACAAAATATGATAGTTTAAGTTTAAACTTAGTCTAGTGATCTGGATATAATATATATGCAAACCCTACTCTTGTTGGACATACACACCCCTGTTTGATGGCAAGGACACCATTTGCGTGGCAACAAATGTTCCACGCAACCTGTGGATCATGGTAAAAACTCTTTTAAGTATGTTTGGACGCTACATGAAAGTCTTTCAGTCTCTAAGAATTTCCATGCATCTTCTTATTGGGTTGGTCACCCAAATCGGATGCATTTTTTCGTTCAAATATATCGTAAATAATGAGGGAACTTTATATACAAAGAGGAAATTTGTTAAAAAGTCAGAATTTCTTATAATATGCGAGAGGGATGAAGGTGAGAAAGAGAAGAAGGGACCCCTAATTTATTGGAAATTTTGATAATTTTCTTTTAAGTTGGCCAGACAACCACTGGACCCACTTTTTCATCCCCAGGCCAGTGCCTGAGAGCAAAGGGGCTGTGCCCGCAAGCCCCCTTTTTCCTAATGGGCCCGGCCCAACAATGGCCCAATAGTGACGTGCGTGAGCCGACGAGGTCCTGTTGGCTATTGCTATTCTCTACCACCGGTTTCCTACCAATGGAGAATCAATTTGGATACATACAAATACATCTGAAACATTTAATTAACTAAGTGCATACATACTCAATTCACATCTTGTCCTGATGGATATAGGCAGGATCAGTACCACTTACAGAGGGAAAAAGAGGTCAGACCCGGCAAATCTTGGCCATCAATGGGTCGAAGGCCGAATGCAGGAGTTCAAGATCATGAGAATTAACGTCGATAGCATAAAGAATCAAGACGAAGTAGAAGTTACGGAAAAAGGGATAAGCCACTGTACGATTACACTTCGATGACCATAGCGAGGAGCTATGCCGAAGTCAGGCTACGTTTATGAAAGAGCGCCCGATCCTACACCAATGTAAAGCACTGGAGATGCCGTGCTGGAAGAATTTCAATTGAGCAAGCAAGATGAACCATTGAACAAGCTCTTGTCCACCGAAGAAAGAGATTCCATCGTTATGCATAAGTCTACATCACTCCCACAAGCGAACAAAGTTCTCGAGCAGAACAGGAAAGTTCTAAGCTTCAAGCAGAACTTCTGTTCTGCATATGAGGGCGGCACGTCAAAGAAAACAGCCACGGAATGATGGTCCGGTCGACCAAACTGGGCCTGGAAACAGAAGTTGGGGCACTGGGCTGGACGACTCTCTTTTCAATGCGAATGACTAAGAAGTAAAAGAGTTTCAAAACTTGGCTACCCAACGGCTGATTCTGCTTTACAGGGAATCAGTGTAGGTTGACATAAGAAAGAACTGAAGATCTGGTTGAGTCTAATCGAATTTCTCTCATCTGTGTTGCCTTCTTCATGTTTCTTCAGGAACTTTTGGCAGCTGTATTGAAGCACATTTATGATCTTTGCACTTGATTGCCATGTTGAACGCAAATTGCGCAACCAAGATCTTCATGACCAGAACAAGAACATGCATGAATGAGTAGAAAGATTAACGCACTTGTTTTGGGATTCAACAAATATAAAACGGAAGTAGAAAAGGGATTTCCCACATATCAAGGGGATCCACGCATCAAGTCCTTCTCCTCTATTGCCCTCCGTATCACTGGCTCAATGAAACGGCCCCCCTTCACGTTTAGCATTAGGTAAACGCCCCTTAGGTGAGGATACATGTGAGAATTAGGGTTAGAGGAGAGACTTGAGCACTATTTATAGTGTTTCCAGCCATGCCCCCTCATTACGGGCCAGGCTCAACTCGGCCCACACTAGTTAGCCCATATTAGACTAATTAAGAAACCTTCTATCTCACCTTAAACGGTAAATTACAATATCAATTAATGTAATCCACATTAGAAAAACTCTTACATTCTCCCACTTAGACTATATTAATTGAAATCGTGCTGTATGTGCGCACATTGGTCTAGAGATAATTCTTAATAGTCAATCCTATCCCATAAAGTCTCAAACACCGAATCATGGCGGTAACTGCATGTATACACACAGAGCCTTCCATGGTCATGAGTGTTCTCAACTCTATTGATATGGATCCAATATGATAGTGTGTCAAATGGATAACATCTCTCATAGAGAGATCTCATTTGTCAGTCACCATTCTCTTATCTTAAGCGTCACAAAAACTTGTGCCACTAGAGAATGTCCATTCTCTTACCTTAAGCGTCACAAAAAACTTGTGCCACTAAAGAATGCATTTATGGTTCCATGAACCCACATATGTCTTGTCTTTACAGTTAACCATTCTTTATGTATAACAAGACATATGGACAAGGCTAATAACCGGATGCCCCTAGCCTTCACTCAAGGTTTATATAATACCTTGAGACTTTATCAATATGTATTCAACATAATAACAATACATTCAAAAATACTTTATTGAATGCGAAAGTTGATACAGATCAAACCGTTACAAATGTAACGAACACAGATAAAACATTTATCAAAGTAAAGCCAAAATAGCTCCCACTAAACAACAGCATCTCATGATGCTCCTAGGCCCATGCTAATGACATGTCGCTTAAAATACACATGGGCGTAGATCTTTAGTTAGTGGATCTACAACCATATCATCTGTGGAAATATGTTATATTAAAACGTCACCTTTCTGTATCGTTTCCTTTTGGTCAAAAATTTTGACCACTATATATTTAGACCCCTTGAGACCTTTGTAGTAAATAAATGATACTACAAATTTGTTATCTCAATACAACCGTATGAGTCTATCCATAAAATTAAAACGATTAACTCTTTCATGAGGTTCCGAAGCCTAATAGCCTAGGTAACAGTCTAGAAGAATGTTACTAACACTGCTTTCATAATAAAATATGATATATAACTTTATTTACTGCACTCCCTACTAACATAAATATATATTTTGTTATTGATCTCATGTCATCATAACAGCTAGCAAAGTTTACATCTAAATACCCTACTAACTGCAAGAATTGAACATATCCACATATTAACATATATTCTCTTATCCTCTTTAAGTACCTTAAAACCTTCTTGGCAACAACGCAATAATCGCATTCTGAATTTGACTAATGTCTGCCTAGAAGTCCCGTCACAAAGACGATATTTAGTCTAGTGCAAATTCGAACATACATTATAATTTTAAATGCACTGACACAAGGTACACCATTTAATTAGATTTTCTCAATATCTAAATAAGGACAATGTGATAGATTCAATCCATCACCCTTAACAACAGGAGCAATTCCTGGCTTGCAATAATGTATATTGAATATTTCCAATATACAATCAGCAAATGTCCTTCGAGAAAATCTAATATAATGTGGCAAAAACAATCCTTACAAACCTTAGTACAAAGGATAAAAGATGCCTCAAGGTCATTACTTGTAAACAAAATATCATGTACATAGTGTATGAGAAAAATAAATTTCCTCCCACTGACCTTGCAATATATTGAATTACTTTGTTCTTAATTGAACAAAATAACAACACTATAAAACTTTAATAATATTGTCTGGAAACTTGCTTAAGACCATGAATTAAGATTTTTCAGTCTATACACAAATTTACTTAAATCTGCTGCAAAATTCTCCAGTTGCACTTATATAGATTTTATATCTCTTTGATGTAACTCCATATAAAAATAAACTATCAATGCCACGTTCACTCTGAAAAAATTAGTAAAGAAATAATTATTTCTTCATTAACTATCCACCCCTCTTTCAAAGTAATATTATTATCCTTTTTTTTTTTATGGCATCTAATCACATACTTAATCAAGAAACGACATTTATATAAGTTGCTAAAACAACCATGTAATGGATATTGTAATCATGCTCTCACAAATAGACTATATAGTCTGATGGCAGCTATCCTCTACAATTACGTCGATCTTAAGAAACTTTAGAGTATGTGATTCCATAATTCTTGTACCTTCTTTAGGGTCATTAAATTAATACCCCTTTTAACAATCTAGATAAGATACAAAATAATAACGAGTGGATCTAAATTCCAACGTATTTAATATTGGATTAGATAACCACACTTCTGCATGATATCTCTAAATTTAATATGATTCAATCAATTTACGTCCAGTCCATAACTCAAAAGAAGTTTATGAAACAACTTTGATAAGAAATACGTTTTGTATGTAAAAAAATTGCTTTCAAAATATCAATCCACAGTAGACCGATAAATTAGTCTTACTCATCACCATGTTAATTATGGTGCAATTATGCATTTTGGCAAATCTTTTTGTTAGGAATTTCAGGCATAGTAATTAAATTACCACCCATAATATACCAAGTATTTGACAAATAACCCTTTAAGCAATTCAGTATTGTCATACTTGCCAAAATACTTACCGCTGCTATTAGGCCTGACAACCTTCAAGACTAATTTTAACCAGTTTATTCTTTATCTCGATCATTTTCCTTAAATAAAAAACTTTTGGAAACAACATTTTAACTCTATACGAGATGTATATGTCATTAGG
This sequence comes from Eucalyptus cloeziana, assembly GCA_014182715.1. Lineage (NCBI taxonomy): Eukaryota > Viridiplantae > Streptophyta > Magnoliopsida > Myrtales > Myrtaceae > Eucalyptus > Eucalyptus cloeziana. Next base: position 46,395,462 of record CM024641.1, on the reverse strand, counting down.
ACTTAAACATAATCTTTGCAGATATGTCCTAATTTCAATATCATACAAAACATCATTTCAAGCAACTAAGGCTTCCATCATATTATAGCAGTGCAATCTACAGGCAAACCTCTTTTCAAGTGTTCCAGAATGGAACGCTTCATGGACAGTAAGCAAATTTTATTGCATTTTCAAGCAACAAATCATATGTCCACAACTTAAAATTTGAAGCAGTAAAAACCTCAATAACAGTAGAGTTATTAATTACAGAAAAAAAGTTACTAAAATAACAAGCAATGTATATAATTAGGATCATGTGAGCACTGTGTAACTTGACAAACAATTACACATCCAGAGAGTTACATGCATAATCATATAATCACCTTTGGGCAGAATACATGACATACAGTTGTACACTCCCCACATGATAGCGGTTATGAGAATATATTCCAATTTTTCGTGAATTCATCACCTTTGGGCATATGAATCACTAGAATCAGTCACTCCTCCACTATACTATCATGTATCCCTCCATGAACTAATACACAATCACCTCCTTTGGGAGTATGACTACACATTAGATCAGGAGACATCCCAATCAATATACGAGACCGAAATTTCTCAAACCCAATCAAACGTGCCACTTTGGCGGTCACTACTCAATTGAATCCTTGAAACTCTCTCATACCGGGGATATAAATTTTACTCCTCACATACACCATATACATGTAATTTTAACTTTAGTGATAGGGGCAGTAAATCACCAAAATCACATATCATGCTAATTACACTGCTTTATTCATTAATAAATATATATATAGCGAACTTGAAAAACAGATTCCAATGAGATCACCATTCATAGCAACACAAGAAACTTCTCATAACATAGAAGCAAGCATCTCTTGTGCACCCCGATTACTGATTACTAGAACAATATTAAAGAATGTTAATCTAGAATATCTCTCACAAATTAACATCAATAGTAGTACATGGTACACCAAATCAACAAGCTTGATAGCTAATCCACTATTACTCATGAATTTCATAAGGCGAAACATGACTCCAAGGCCAACAGCTAATATATTAGCCAATTTTTTTTAAGTAACAAATTATCATTATAATCAAGCAGTGGCCTATCCATTGAGTCAAACCCAGAGAACCATTAATAAATAAAAGGTTCAACTTGATAGACATTAATCAGTGACCAGATGAGTTGATGTACAATATGTAGTAACTTAATTGACATGCATTACCCACATTCAGCAGATGTGTTAATCAGTACAATCAGTTTGATCACAGGTTTTTAAAAAACGTCCATCATGCAAAGGTTACTAGCATGTAAAGGAGTATGCATGAGTAACAAAAGTTTCATAACTTTTACTGTCTCTCATTACCTCAATACATACTTCAAATACTATCTCATAATGGTTCTATCTCATTAACCTAACTTCAATTCACAATAAAAATTTATTTTTATTAATGAATCACACAATTATAATGTTCATGTGATAACATACCAGTAACCCAACACTTGTATTTCAAAAATCACAGAAAAATACAAGAAAAATACACTAAAAATACGCGTATTTAGGGCTTTGTATGTATTCTCACATCCATAACATTATCAAAAATCTAAAATAAACACACCACAAGATAGAGGATGAAGATACGAGTCCAACGCCGCTGACCACGTGCGGATCAGGGCCTCCACGCGCCCGCATGCGCCTCTTGAGTGCGCGGCGCGTGGAGCCCACGCGCGGCGATCGACGATCAAAACGGGTCCGGCCGGGACCGGTCCGACCGGTTCCCGTTCGACAATCCGGTCCGATCGGTTCTGGTTCGACCGTCCGGTCCGACCGGCCGACCGACCCGGTCAACCGTTGACCGGGTCGGGTCGAGTCAACGGTCAACTTCGGGTCGGGTCAACGGTTGGGTCGGTCGCCATCCAGGTCGGTTGCCATCGCTGACGTCAGCGTGACGTCGCGGGTCGGGTCCCGCGCGATGTCGGACGTCGGCGGGTCGGCACACGAATCGAATCGAATCCGTGCAGGGTCGGCTGACGTCAACGTGACGTCAACGCCGGCCAGACGCCGCACGCGCGTCCGGCGCGCCCGTGGACTCACGTGGGCGCGCGTCTCGACGCCCGGCGGCGCGTGGGCGCGCGTCTACGGCGCCGGCGACGCGTGGCCGCGCGTGGGGCGCGTCTCCGACGCCCCAGCGGCGTGTGGCCACGCGTGGAGGCACGTGCGGCCTCCTCCGGCGACGCGCCGCCCATGGATCTTCGCGTCTCGTCAAGCCCAATCCGAATTTGTGATTTAATTTGATTTTTATTGAACAAAAAATCTCGAAAATCACAAATTATGGCAAAAAATTTTATGCATTCGAGTTCTAGGGTTATGGAGGCTTTGATACCACGTGTTGAACGCAAATTGCACAACCAAGATCTCCATAACCAGAACAAGAACATGCATGAATGAGTAGAAAGATTAACGCACCTGTTTTGGGATTCAACAAATATAAAGCGGAAGTAGAAAAGAGATTTTCCACATATCAATGGGATCCACGCATCAAGTCCTTCTCCTCTATTGCCCTCCGTATCACTGGCTCAATGAGGCGGCCCCCCTTCACGTTTAGCGTTAGGTAAACGCCCCTTAGGTGAGGATACATGTGAGAATTAGGGTTAGAGGAGAGACTTGAGCTCTATTTATAGAGTTTCCAGCCATGCCCCCTCATTACGGGCCAGGCTCAACTCGGCCCACACTAGCCAGCCCATATTAGACTAATTAAAAAACCTTCTATCTCACCTTAGATCAATCCCCGTAAAACGGTAAATTACAATATCAATTAATGTAGTCCACATTAGGAAAACTCTTACATGCCAATGACACTGCAGTCCCAACTCCAGCGCGATGTAAATGAAATCCAATAAATGGAGTCCTAAAATTCATAGACAATTCGAATAGAAGATCCTCTAAGTTTTGTATCCTGCGAGTGTGCTATATCATAAGACCAACATACTGATTTATCTGAGCAATGAATCATCGAAACCATGGCAACAACAAAGGAAGAAAAGGCAAGGAATCGAACAATTCAATGCCCTGACGCAAAACATGGAAAAGCACTTGTGGTGTTCGAGCGCTGCTAGATCTTCCTAGAATCGAGGTTCTAAACAGTATCCATGAGAATGGTTTGAGGGTGGAAGCATCAAGAAAGTTTACTCATCATTTCACTAAACAAGCGCATGAGCATCAACAGTGCGGCCATTCTGAATTGTGCTTCTACTTGAAGATATAAATCAAAATCTACACGCCACTACTTCTGACATGGATAGAACATCTCGAATTTGTACAAAACCTGCCAAAATGCGAGCATTCTTGATTAAGAAACAATCGCAAGTGGAAATAAGACTTCTTTCCAAACTTCATGAGCGGTTCTTCAGCTTTGTATTTCATCAAACAAGCATCATAAAATGCCGTGTTGAAATATAATATGCGAAATGACAGGAATTTACAATTTACATCAACGCAAAATCATTAGAAAAATAAACGAGAAATAATAAAAACACTTAAAATTTACATGACTTGGTCCGAATATTGATACATGTCCATGGAAAAAGCCAATAATAAATAATCTACTATAATCGAAAAATCAAAATTTATAGTCCCTCACACGCTCAAGCGTTTCCCGTATTTAAATTTAAGTCCAAACCTAAAATATATATAAATAAATAACTCACTTTGAACGTAAACTCACGGTATAAAAATTATCGCACATTTAAGCTCAAAGTAAAATATTTAACGTTTGCCGTAACTCCGAGTTGGTATGCTTGTTCTCCTCTTTTCCGTACGTGTTCGCGTTCTTCATTCTTCGTGCGCGGCACTATTCAGCTTGACGTGCGGCTTCTTTCCCTCTATGATAAAGGAAAACCTCGCCTTTTTATATCATGCCCATGGTCAACAATTTGACTCTGGGCCCCACCGTGCACATCTTCTTCTCAAGAATTCGGTTGTTGCAGCTAAAAGAAAAACCCTAGAAGATAAATATATATAATAAAATGTGTGAGTCCCTTTTTGTCTTGTAGCGGCACATGATATCTTCCTTACTTATTTTGTACATCCAAAAGAAAGCCTAATAAGAGGAAAATTTCTTCATCTGATTTGTAATCCACTTAAAGAAATCTTTCTCGATAAATTCAATTTAATAAATCATTATTCGAGTTCAAACTCGAGACATTAATTTAACATGCTATCTGCACGCTGGCACGTGTGCTATAAGTTCCCGAATTTTTCAGAAGAAAGCCTGATCGCGATGCGCCATACATGAAGTAATGAATGGAATCAAACGCCTTGCCACCTCGACAAAAGCAATCGAGGCACGTCTTAATGACCCCAAGGCCAATTTTTCTCTAGTACCCACATTTTGGACATGGGGCACAGTTTCTAGCTCAACCCTAGAAAGTGAGAGGATGACTTCCTTGCTTTCTGTCCTCGTGAAATGAATCACATAACCACCTCCCACATATATTCCTAGCATGTTTAGATACAACTTAGCAAATAAGGAAACACTTGATAAAACCATAGATTTGCCTAAAAGATGGAATTAAAACACCGATAGCAGTAGGATCTGGTCTAGCAAATCGTTGTAAAACAGGCCTTTGCACCATAGGCATTCGAATAACTTTACGCTCGACTCTCTCTTTCTTGGTCATAAACTTTCCAGTGAACTTTTAAGGATCTAAAAGGACAATACGAGCAAAACAAGAAAAGAACATAAAAAGTGATACACCAAAAAAATCACATGGATTATTACAGTAGTTTAACATAAAGTAGGAAAGGAATCTAGAAACCAGAAGGTATGCATTTGACTCAGAAAAGGCATGTATTTTTCGTAGTTAGCTTCATAAGCTAATCGTAGATCTCAACTGGCATCACCATCTTCTGATGAATCCAATTGAGAAGGAGCAGGGAAGAAGAGATCTCATGAGCAAGCACTAGAGAGGTTGAAGAAGACTGACCATGGTGACTATAAGAGCCGTATCGCTTATAAGCGTAGATGTGATCGCCAGGTTTCAGATCTTTTGGGCCGACCTTCTTCCATACCAGCTTCATTCCATCTTCAATAACTTTCTTGATCTTGTTCATCATTTTCTTATTTCACCTCCGGTTCTTTGGATTCTCTCTTTAATCTCGAGGACTCAAACTTTGCACACTTGTTTACTGATAGAAGACGGCACTGCGAAGCCAGCACTTATATAAACAATCCTAGGAGATTATCAATGCTTGTCCATCACGTTTCCTGTTTATTTTTCTGGACTGCTTTGGAAGATACGTGCTAAATTCGTTTTGAACAGTAATAATTAGCAAAATTTGTAAAATACTTGCTTATGTTTAGAATTGCGTATTAATTCCTAAAGGACTTTCGTTCCTGTTTTCTTCTTATATGATTTGCTACTAAATAATACCCATTTACTTCATCTAGTATCAAGATTTCTTCCTTTAGTTTATTATTTGGTACACAATTTATGTAAAACTTTGTTGCACAATTAACATATATATACATGGTCATTTGGTTTCTAAAAATTCTTCAAAATGCACATCGCACTCATTTAGATTAGTTTGGATGAAAATATTATTTCATCACGGTATATAGAATAGAATCTCCTTTTCCTTATTTCCGAAATAACTTTCGTATTCCTAATTTGAATTTGGCGTTGACCTTATTCAGTAGTAGTCTTGTAGACGGATATATTCCTCGTCAATATCCCCCTCGGGGCCTAAAGATGGGAGAGCCACACACAACGTTTGCAACTGTACGCAAAAGCTGGTCTTGGAATTATTGATGATTGGTCTCGATATTCCGACACCACCCTTTGACCATACCCAACAAGACAAAGAGAACTGACCAAAGAATATGATAGGAGTGGAGCATTTCTACCTTATTTCATTGAACCTTCGTCACAAGAAAAGCATCAAGATATTTAAATATTAAATCACAACTTTCTCAAATAACTTAAACTTTTGGATCAGTTCACAGTGATCTTATAAAAAAACTCACATGATATCAAATTAAGAAATCTTCAGTTTGTATTTATGGAGTATTCATGAACTTTATATATCAATATGTGACCTATCTTGAGGATTGAAATATTTTGATTTCACTTTTTTAAGAGGAGCGGTTTTTCTGTGGATTATTCTCGGTCCTATCAACAAACAAAGGTTTACCAAAAGAAATTCTGTAGCTTTTCAAGATTCCGAGCTCTTTGGTTTTCTTTTTCCATGCTTAGGATTTGAACACGAGCAGAGGCTTATATTTATTGCCGTCATGAATTTGTTCTTGTTGTACACGGCCCCAATCAATCTTCATGAAGTGTTATGTGGCTTAGTCCATTCTCATAGCGATTTTTGAGCTCTGAAACATGGTTGGGTTATTGATGTAGTCATGTAAAGCAAAGAACCGCTCAGTTGTCCATTCAGAATGTGCGAAATGTCATTTGGTGTTTATTCATGTTGTAGCAAAGGCATGTCCAATTGTTTTGCTGCTGAATAAGGGACATATTTCAAGGAGTAGAAGATTTCTCTGTTCTTTTTTGTGGTGAATATTCTTTTGGTAAGTTTTAGTAGCCAGAACAATTGTTATTTGTTGTCTTTTTCTTGTTTTCCCTGAACATAGATAACGGTAAATTGGAGGCAGGATCAAGATTTACAACTTAAGCACAACAATCTAGGGCTCAATCTGGATACAGTTAATGGAAGATGGAAATAACAATAAAATTAATGCTAATATACTCATTTGCTGACTATTGTGATGTATATGAGTGGGTGCCTAAGGTAGGGGACCGTTGCTTAAATATGTAGTGTGAACAAGTTTTAGTCCTTTGAAATATAATACTCTGTTTTTTTATTTCCCCAAAATTGAATTATCCTCAAATCATGCAAGATCACATGCCGGTATTAGATAAAGTCAAATTAAAAATCCCTCAATTTCATCTATCTTGTTTCCATTTGAAAAATGAACAAATGTAGGATTAGACATCAAAAGCGTGCTTCCTCGGTTTGTAGTACTGTAGGAAAGAAATGGGACCCAAGTATAATGCTATAATTTAACTTTATGCGCCATAATATATTAATCATCGTACTCAATTTCATTTATAACTATAAATTTGTGAACGGCAGCACCGTAATCGTAACTTGAAAATATTAACACTTAATAATTAAGTAATTCTAAATGACAAGTTAGTAATCATCCTTCAAAAACCTCAAAATTTCATTTATTTTTATATTTTATATTTTATTTTTGGTCGAAAAATTTCCTTTATTGAATTTCCTAATATTTTATAACTTTTGAGGAAATACTATAGAATAGGGAAGCTAAATTTATTGTAAACTTTGTTTGCTTATTCTTAGTAATTTAGCTCAATGATAATAACATTTCCTTCACATTTTGTAAATTTAAAAGCCCTAGCAGTGAGTAATTATTTCCATGGATCATAATTTTCCATAATCAATTGCAAGGTTGACAATTCATAATCATTTTCTTCTAAACATTTAATCAAGATCCCCCCACATGTGCCCTTCTCCAAAAAAGAACAATCCTCTGTCACAAATGACGGAAAAGTCTCAAAAAACTGTCCAATCATAGATATATCCTCTTTTATCATGTGGGATCATGTGTCCATCTCTATCACTTATTCAGAAGTCGGAATGACCGAATCGAACATCATTAAATGCGGTAAAAGGATCTCATCATCATTTCATGTTGTGAGGGCGTAAAGAATTGATTTACTGAAAGAAAGACAAAATTGTCGAGAGAGAGAGAGAGAGAGAGAGATTTAACTATTTATGAAATCGGATATGAAAGACTAAACTCTCATTCCTTTCACTGCTGTTCGCAACAATAACCTTCAGAGAGACAGACGATAATTGCTAGCAAAGAGATAGATTGGGGAGGCAAGTTGGACAGGTTCTTGGTTCACTTGAGCTTAATTCCCTTGGAGAATCTTGATTGCCCAGTTTTTGACTTCCTTGACCTTTGGTTTAAAAGCACTGATTAATCCTGTTTGTGCACTTGCTCGAATGCCGGTCTTGCAAAACGTGGCAAAGTGCTCACAGTTGTTATTCAAAAGGTCATACTTGCCGAAATTATCGCCTTCGTGAAGCTCCCAAGCTTTGTTTATTACTTCCTTGGGTGATTTGGTATCAAGTAAAATCGTGCGGGTCCCCCTCCATGTCAGCCAATACTCCAGTAGTGGCCGCCCATACACGTATGAATGGAGGGAATGGAGCTTCTCGCCTTCTCGTCGGAAGGTATCAAGAGAAGTCTTATCGACTCCCGTTCTTGTGAGATGAATGACATTGCCTTCTCCAATGTAAATTCCTATTAGAATCAATAGTGAGTACGTGCAATAAAGAAAAAGAATCAGTTATCCAAATCACCTGTAGCAAGTAGTTACCACATAATCAGCTAATTTATATGGAATGAGAAGCAAATAGATGTGAGTGAGAGAATATTGTCTAAGTGAATCGTAATATATTAGTCTATGTGTTGGAAAATCAAAGATTAATAGAAAATATACTTCGATGATGATGAATCACAAAGTTTCAATGTTTTACGTGATTTAATTGAAGGACATTTTTATACTGACTAATTTTGACTATTCCGGAAATGTGAAGAAGAATATCCACAGAGAGAGACGACTAAAAGAGGAAAGACGTTACCCATCCATGGGTAACTGCATTGGTTGAAAGTCTTTCCCTCATCGCTGAGGTTGAGAATTCGAAATCCACAGTTGCTAGTGATTTAAATGGGGGGAACTAGCGGTGGGTTGCTGGGTTAGTCTCCTCAAGGTATAGGGGCCCGGCCCTCGGGCATGGGTAGCCCGTGGTGGATTCCTCGATTAAAAAAAAAAATAAAAAGAGGAAAGACGTTGAGAGAAGAAAGAAATAGGAGAAACCATGGATATCGGATAATTTTCTATCATTTGACATCAATAGCTCTAAGTGTTTTTTTGTCTTTTTCCCATGTTGGTCGGCGCCGACGGGAATCAGAGATTGCCAAAACGGACAAATGAGTGCGTCCCATAACAGAGGCTAAATCCTGTGGGCAAGAGCGACACTTGAGCAACCTAGTCATCAGCTTGCCACATGGTAATCAGCTTGTCCTCTAAGAGCTCGTCGAGGATCCAAAAAGTGAGAAGCGGCGAAGGTGAAGATGAGACCGTGGATGGGGAGGGCGATGGGGAGGCTGAATGAGCAACTGTGGAAATGGAAGAACAAAGAAGGTAAAATGAAAAAAAAAAAAAAAAATCAAGTGTGGGTAAAACCGGCAACTTAAGGACCTGTTTGATAACGTGCCAAATATTATCTAATTATATTCTTTTGTTCCTCAAAAAATAATAATAATAATAATAACAAAAATCTATTTGATAACAATTCCAAAATCAAGCCAAATTATATTCTTTTGTTTTCTCTTTTCTTTTCTTATTGTCCTTCTCTTCTTTTCTTTTTCTATTCTCTTCTTTTTCCTCTACCCAATTGCAAAAACAAAATAAAATAATTAAAAAATTAAATAAATTATGAAAAATATAATAAAATTATAACATAAAATTATATTAAAATACATTAAAATTACATAATAATTTTTTATTAAAAATATGATAAAATTATATAATAATTTAAGGGTCATACCAATTACATTTCTATTCAAGAAATAAAAATTTGGGGTAGTTACTAAATACCTTCAAATGATCGAAACTCATTCGAGAGAACAAAATAAAATAAAAGTATTTAAAAAATTATAAGAAATTTTAAGTCATAAAAATAAAAAAATTTAAGGGTCGTACCAAACGCATTTTTATTCCGGAAATGAAAATTTGAGACAGTTGCCAAATATCTTCAAATGATCAGAAACTCGTTCAGAGAACAAAAAAAAAAAGTCATTTCTAAGTGGAAATTGTTCTCGGAGACATAATAGTTATACGCACCCTAAGCAACATGGTCATTAGCTTGCCCTCAAGAGCTTGTTGAGGACCTAATGAGTTGAAGAGCCGGTGAAGGTGAGGATGACGCCGTGGATGAGGAGGCCGGATGGGCGACTGTGGAAATGGAAGAACGAAGAAGGTAAAATGAAAAAAAAAAAAAAGTCCTTGAGAGCTTGTCGGGGAACCGAAAAGAAGAAGACAAGGGCAAAATTGATAATCACTGTGTTGAACTATCAGGTCAAGCACATACGGATACTGTCCTTTGGCAAAATGAACAAAAACAAATAACGATTTAGTCGAGCAGCTAACGATGTTACGAAAAAATGATAAAGATCAATGGAAAAGCAAAAGAGGATGAATGGCCAACCGTGATGCGAGTAGAGGCGAAACCGCCGATAAGTGTAAATATGATCCCCATGATTAAGCTCTTCCTGTCTGACCGTGGTCCCCCAGAGTAGCATCCATAATGTGATCAATTTGTTAATGATCTGAACCGCCATTTTATCCCTTTGGGGTCCTTCCGAAGTCTCTCGTGCTTGATGAGCTGGTCTAAGATTAGCTTTGACACGCCTGAAAGAGCGAGCGGAATAGGAGTGCACGGAGGAGCTTCTGATTAACAAGGGCGTGATGAAGCTCTTGCTGCAGGCTAAGCGCTGGTAACGTCTGGAAGGTAGTCAGCTTTCGGTCTCTCTGGGATCGATAAACACCTAAAGCTTCCCGTGAGGGATTCTTAGCACTGTTGGGTCCAGACGAACAGGTTTCCTAGATGGAGACTTAGGAGAGGATTTGAAGAATTTGGGAACCCAAATCTGGATTGATTATGAGTGGACTGAATGAAAAGGTACGTCGGGTCTGGTTTGATGATATGTGAGAGAGAACAGACGGAGCGGGTCTTGTCACCCGTCGGAAAGAAAGAAAAACAAAGATACCTGGTTTACACAAAGGTAAGAGAACAGACCGAATTCGGCGAGAGAGACGGATTTATTTTCACACAGGTGAGAGCACAGGCAGACTTCGGCGAGAGAGACGGACTTTTAGGGGCTTAGGAACTCAAGTAAAGCTTGTCACCCGTCGGAAAGAAAGAAAAACAAAGAGACCTGGTTTTCACACAGGTGATGGAACAGTCAGACTTCAGCGAGAGAAATGATTTATAATGGCCTAGAAACTTAAGTGGGTTTTTCACTCCAGGTAAAGAAAGAAAAACCTTGTGTGCTTTGACGGAATAGGAGATGACGTGGGTTTTCATTGATCGAGACTTGGGAGAGGATTTGAAGAAGATAGGAACACTAGCGTTGTGTCTATTTTACAGAATACAATTTCAGGAAAAACATTTTCCTCATTTTTCGACATTTGATTGGCTTAGGAAAATGAGTCGATGGAAAATGTTTTCTTAATCAACTGGAGAACATTCTCCTACCAAAGCTTAAATTCAGGAATATGATTTTCCCTTTCAAAGAATTGAAAACGTTTTTCAAATCTACCAAAGCTTAGATTTGATGCTTGGTTTACAAACAATTGTTCATATAAAAATATATTTATAAAAAATTTGAATTTTATATATATTTTTTTTTTTTTAAAATTCGATTTTTTATTTTTATTTTCTTTCCTTTTTCTTTTGCTTCTTCTCCACGCGTCGGCAGCCACGAGGATGGCTGGTGAGCTCTAGTCTCACCAAATGGGCAAGCTCACGGCCTCCAGTAGTGGGCCTCATGCTTGCCTAAGGCTAGTGAGCTTCAAGCCTCGCCAGATCAGGCGAGCTCGTGGCCTTCAGTGGTGAGCCTAGAGCCTCGCTAGTTTGGGCGAACTCACAGCCTTTGCCAGCGAGCTGGTGAGGCTCGAGCCTCACCACTAGAGGCCGGCAAGCTTAGAGCCTCACCAAATCGGGCACTCTAGCTCGCCCGATGCTAGTGAGCTTGCAGCGAGGCTCGAGCTGCAAGTAGTGAGCCTCAAGCCTTGCTCAATCGGCGAGCTCGCAGCCTCCGACGACTGCTCGAGCTCGACCCTTGTAAGCTAGCCGATGACAAACCGCCACAGGAAGCAAAGGAGTGAAGGATAAGAAGAAGGAAAAGAGAAAAAGAAAGAAAATAAAAAATAAAAATAAATTAAAATTAGAAGTTTTTAAAAAAATTGAAAAATTCTTTTTTTTTTGGCTAAGATAAAGTGTGAAATCATTTTTTATGGGATCCAAATAACGGAAAGTATTTTCAATTATACATTACCAAATAAAGGAAAACAAACCGTATTCATGGAAAATGCTTTCTGAGAAAGTACTTTCTTTTATCATTGAGTTTTCTGCGAAATGAATGCACCCTAAGTCTTGATCAATACCGAGGAGGCTAGAACAAAAGGGTACCTTAGGTCTGGTTCGATGATGATGATGAAGATGAGAGAGATATCAAGGAAGAGCAAGAGAGCGCGCTTGAATATGGCCGGTTGGTGAAGGAGGGAGTGCTTTCATAGGCGAAGAATAAGTAACGAAAAAAAATAATAGAGGAAGACATGGACATGTTGCAATGGCCTCCCTCTCGTCCGTCTGTAGTTAAGTATTAAACGAAAAAGAGCAAGTGGGTTGAATAAGGCTTGGTTTAACTGGTGATACTGACCCATTGCTCTCTCTGAATTCAACCAATACCTTTTGCTTTTCCTCCATACACAATAGCATGCGGGAGATGATCTTAATCAGGGTTTAATAGGAAACAATTTTATTATACTTGTGAAAAAGAGTAGGGTTTCAAGTTGGTTTCTATATTTACTATCACGCGAGGCGATGTCTCAATGATGATAGATAAAAAGGTCTCGAAAAAAGGACCTCTCTACAATTTGCGAGATCTGGAACTTTGACGCTATCAGCGTACATGCCCACTTCCACCTTTCTCCAACAAAGGAAAGATGGAGCTATAATATTACTCTACTTTAGTCACCTCAAATCAAAATGCTCCAAAACTACTTTAGTTGTCGCTACGGATTTCTTAAAACTTGATTATCCTCCTAATAGAGAGACGAGAGAGAGAGAGAGAGAGAGAGAGAGAGAGAGAGGGTTTCTTTTTGTCTTTTGCCCTTATTGTGAGACAGCGAAAGGAAGAGGTCCCAGACTCACGTTTATTTAAAGATGGGACCCGTTGACTTTGGTGGTTCCATAGTTTCTGGGGCTTTTCTTCGACCAGAGATTCTAGATGGTCAAAACTCCTGCAATCCCTTTTATTTCAGAAGTTCCATTCGACTTGGTCTAGATTGGGCATCAAAGATTCCAGCAGTATCCTTCGTCCGTTGGAAATGCTACTCTACACTCGTACTGAAATAGAACGGATCGGTCCTATACCTCAAAATTTCCTTAAATTGAAAATTGATGTACTATTTAGCCATCCATCCAATCAAACATCATAAGCTAAATTTGATTGACGAGTCCCAAACATAAAAATCCCACCACTAATAAGATAAACAAGAGAGGTACGCATCAAATATGAAGACAACGAAGCGATTGAACGGAAAGAGGAGGATGTCGGTTTTCAAGGCCTTCCTCCAACTAGAGGTAAGTCAACAACTTGAATCGTCTGCTGCTTATAGAAATGTCATACTAGGGAATCTCGAACGGCCGTAAACAGAACTAGGCGGAATGAGGTAGGTAGCTAAGTGTAGGTAAAGAGAGAGAAAATCGGATTTGGATCGGGGAAATCTTCCAAAAAACCTCACTAACAGTTGGAGGACGGTAGTAGAAAGCCATAACAACACCCTACTACCACATAAACTTAATAATGGCATGAGTTCTCTCTTTAAATCACATCATATTGGAGCTTACATCTCATGCAACCAGCCATTTTCACTCCAACAATTTACGTTCTTATTGTGTCTGGACATGTTCGATTGATGCTTCATTTAAGCTTTTCAGTTGGATCTTGGTCATCTTTGTTTTGAATCGGACTCAATTTGGCTGTAGATTTTAAGCTTTGGATGGACGTCCTTGTAAGTGAATGCGCACAATCTGATCCATTTCTCTTAATCTCCCATCAAACATGAAAATGTGTGTAAACCCATTGATCAAAGATAGATGGGAGTGGTCCAAAAATATTACACCTCATCCCATTGCTATTGTGTGATTGTTTTCATCTCTCTAGTATGTAATTACGGCAATAACAACTTATCATAGCCTAAACACCCACTCACTGAACTCCATCACCTTCTACAACTAGTCAACATTGAGCACTATAGATAGAATATCATAAGGACCTTGTCAGAGTTGGAAAAATGGGCCAAGAATAAGAGAGAACTTGTAATTTGTTTTTTTGTATACTTATGTGTATCATTTACATTGTATGAGTCCCTATTTATAATACATTGAATATCTAACTAAGGAAAAAAAAAAAGAAGAGAGAAGATACATCAAATCAAATCCAATCACAGATTGACATAATTAATCAAATATAATCTCCTGTAATCTTGGATTGATCAATCATAATCTTCAGCTTAATCCTTGCGTATCTCCAACATGATCCTCACATATCTCCAACACTCCCCCTCAAGCTGGTGGCTGATTTATATCCAAGAAGCCCAGCTTGCTTAGTAAATATGCGTGTTGTCTTTGACACAATGGTTTGGTAAAAATATCAGCGGGTTGTTCCGTGGTTCCAATTCCATTTGTCTTGATTACTCCTTGGATCTTGTCTCGAGTGTAGTGGTAGTCTACTTCAATGTGTTTCGTTCTCTCATGAAAAATGGGATTTGCTGCAAGTTTGAGCGCTGCATCATTGTCACAATATAAGTTCATTGGCCCTTTGACTTGTATCCCAAGATCTGAAAGCAAGCCTCGTATCCAAACTATTTCACAAACGGTTTTAGTCATAGCTTGATATTCAGCTTCGACGGATGATAGAGATACAGTGGATTGCTTCTTCGTCTTCCACGAAAGCAACGACTTTCCCAGCTTAATACAAAAGCCAGTGATTGATCTCCAACTCATGGGGCATGTGACATAATCTATGTCACAATAAGCCGCCATTTCTAAATTGCAATCTCATGAGAGGAGTATTCCAAGGCTTGGACATCTCTTCAAATATTTTATAACCTTCAAGGATACATTCATGTGAGATTCCTTTGGGTTATGCATGAATTGACTAAGTGTCTGTACTGCAAAACATATACCCGGCCTAGTCATGGTGAGATATATAAGTTTCCCTATGAGCCTTTGATAGCGGGATGGATCTTCAAGTAGAGGGTCATTGATCTTAGAAGATGATCTAGCGTCATAGTCAATAGTAGTAAACTTGATGTTCTGATTGATAGGAATGACAGCTGGTTTACATCCTAATAAGCCTGCTTCTGATATGATCTCTAACACAAATTTTAGTTGACGAAGAGAGATTCCTAGTTCTAAACGAGCAATCTCAATACCAAGGAAATACTTGGGAGGTCCCAAGTCTTTAATACGGAAGCTAGAGTGCAAATATTCCTTAAGTTTTTGATGCCCAATTCATCATTTCCCATAATAAGTACGTCATCAACATATATATCATCAGATATATTGAAGACGTACATTTTGTCCAAGAGAATAAGGCATAATCATGCTTGGATTGCTTGAAACCAATGGCTGTAAAAGCTGAAGTAAACTTTGCATACCACTGACAAGAAGCTTGCTTGAGCCCATAAAGGGACTTATGGAGATGACACACTCCAGACTCCCCCTTGTCGCCGTAATCCCGGTGGAAGATCCATATATATTTCCTCATCAAGATCTCCATGAAGAAAAGTATTGTGGACATCCATTTGATGTAGTTCCCAGTCCCGGAAAGTGGCAATGGAAAGGAAGGAACGAACAGTGACATCCTTTGCGACCGGAGAGAATGTCTCGTGATAGTCAAAACCTTCACGTTGCGTAAAGCCTTTTGCCACTAAGCGAGCCTTATAGCGTTCCACAGAACCATCAGCCTTGTACTTGATCTTATATACCTATTTGCAGCCAATTGGTTTTTGATCAATAGGTAATGGAACTATATCCCATGTCTGATTCTCTATCTAGGCATGCAATTCAGCTTCCATAACCTTTTGCCATCATGGATCATGAACGGCCATATCATAGGATGATGGCTTTATTTCTTCTGAGATACGACTAATGACGCACATATGCTCCGCAGATAGGCAATTGAACGAGATATAAGAGGAGATAAAATATAGGGTACTTGATGAGTTGAGAGACGCACAACATAATGTTTTGTCCAAGTTGGGGGACAAGTGATCCGTCCTAATCATTGTGGAGGAATATGATCAGATGTAGGAGATGATATCTCAGAAATAGACTGAGAAGACAATCGTTCCGAATCCAATTTCTCTTCAATTGGCACTGTAGACTCTATAGCTAAGTACTCTAGGGTAGGTGGAGAAGCTGCATTGTTTTTTATCACTAGAGAAGAAGTCGGGACATATATATAATGGGTATTAAGTGATAAATCTTCCTCAAATAGAAAATTTCTATTTTGCTGATATGAACTTGGAGGTTCACATGAAGATGCCTCATCTTGAAAAGGGAAATCATCTTTATGGAAAACGACGTCTCTACTTATGAAAAAGTTACCTATCGATGGCTCAAAGACACGATAACCCTTTTGGAAAGTTGGATAACCTATAAAAATGTATTGTCTGGCTCGGGGACTCATCTTGTCACGAGGACCCAGGGCAATAACATAGCATAAGCAGCCAAAAACTCTAAAGTGATTAATTTCAAGCTTCTTTCCAAATAAAACCTCAAAGGGTGTGTGTCCATTGAGAACCCTAGTTGGCATGCGATTGATCAAGTAGGCTGCTGTGACCACACAATCTCCCCATAAAGTCTTAGGAATGAAAGCTTGAAATTTAAGGGCACGTGCAACTTCCAAAATATGGCGGTGTTTACGCTCAACAACCCCATTTTGTTGAGGTGTATAAGTGCATGTACTTTCATATAGAATTCCATGAGAGGAAAATAGGGATTGACAGTCATGACTAGAAAATTCTTTCCCATTATCTGTTCGAATACGTTGAATGGATTTTCCAAACTGATTTTTCGTTAAAGTAAAAAAGTCTTTTAAGTGAGAAAGAGCTTGACTCTTTATCTGCATAAGAAAGACCCATGTAGCACGAGAATGATCATATACAATAGTGAGAAAGAAACGAGACCCATCACGATGTGGGGTATGATAGGGCCCCCAAATGTCTACATGAATTAATGAGAAATTTTATGTAGTTTGAGATTTGTTCGTGGAAAAGGGGGCACGTGATTACTTTGCAAGGGGACAAACATTACATTGAGGATGTGGAAAGCAAGCATCATGACCAAAACGTCGATAAGAAAGGATAACTTTATCATTGGCAGCAACGTTACACAATGATTTTTGATTCACAGAAATACATGATAAATCAATTTTTTTTGGAAATTTTGTCCAAAAATACAATCCTTGCGAAAGACTACCCAAGCCCATCAGTTTGCTAGTCGAAAGGGTCTGATGAAAAAAAAAAACAAGTGTCAGAATTGAAGAGGATGCGGCATAAATTATCCTATAAATTATCCTCATAGGCCTTTGATATTGAGATAAGATTGAACTCAAACTAAGGGATATAAAGCACATTTTGAAGGGTAATGGAAGGGTTAAGATTCCTTGTCCCTATTTTTGTGACATTTGTGGTATTTCCGTTTGGAAGTTTCCCAGTGACAAGGGAATATATTTATGAGTATGGGAAAATAAATTGTCATAACAGTTAATGTGGTTACTATCACTTGAATCAATTATCCATGCATCATGAGAAATAGAGCTGAGACAAAATGAAGTACCTGAGAAGCTTGCCCTTTTATCAGGTATTTCCAGCTATTTCAAGGCCCTCATGATTTGCTGATACACTGATTTTTAGTAATTAACTGATTGATATTGTGCCCAGTGACTTGATTAGCCAAAGATTCCTTCTTTCCATTCTCCCTGGGTTTACCATGTAATTTCCAACAGGTTTCCATCGTGTGATGAGGGCATTTGCAATAGTTGCAATACTATTTCCCTTTTCCTTAAGTATTTTCCTTCAGGGTTGATGTGGCATTACGAGGACCATAGGATCCCTTAAAAGAAGATGCTCTCATGCCATGTTGGGAGCCATTAGATTCAGCTGAAACATTAGCTGAATAATAGCCATCAGATCTGAAACGTTGATCTGGGCCGTCCATCCGAAAAAAAAAAAGTAGGGTTCCCTTCTTCTTGTTTCTTTCTTGCAGCTGCTCGTGGGGAGTTCTCTCCATGGAAGCCGAAGGACTACTCGGCTAGAGAGAAGATGTGCAAGGAGCTGCTGGTCGGCGAGAGGACAAATCCGGGGGTGGCGAACGCTGGTGAGGGGCTGCCGATCGGTGAAAACCCAAATCCAAGGGCAACAAAGGCTACTCCATCTCTGGTTCATGCATGCCCAGCTGCTGCCATCCTCTGGCTCTCCTCTTGGACCGCTAATTGGTAGATCCACCCAAGCGGTGGCAGCTCCATTGCAAGTATTTGCGACCTGAAATGTGAGTAGATTTCATTTAAGATTAGTAAAAAGTGAGTTGCCTTTTTCCTTTCTCGTATGGCCCAATATTGTTGAAGGGTTTCCTCCGGTCCCTCAAGCTTCTCCTCAGTAGCCTCGAGTTTGTTCCAAAGGGCTGAAAGCCGGTTGAAACAAGTTGTAACGGACTGATTTCCTTGCTTTAGTTCAAACATGGCTTGGGTGAGCAAGAAAATCTTGGCCCGGTCGAGTTTTCCATACATCTTGCGGATGCTATCCCATATTGTCTTCGAATCCTCGGTTGGTGGAAGTCCAGCGGCCACCTCAGGAAGGCCATGTTCCGTCGATGAACCCGTCTTTGTCTTTTGTCACCAACACCCACCGAAGATCTCGAGTCCATGTATTGTAATTTTTTGGTCCAATCAGCTTTAAAGAGATGAGCCATAGCTTGGGGCCGTCGCCCGGCAATGTGTAGAGTGAGTCGCCGAGCTTCGGTCGGCCGTTGCTGGTTGGAACGATGAAGGGCAGAAACTTGAGTCCCACGTTCGGGTAAGGATTTGCTCCCTAACCCGACAAAGAGGATTCAGGTCTCGGGCCTGAGCCCACCCGGCCTGTCCTAGCATTGTGAGGAATCTAACCTCCTTTAGTGAGCTAGGCTCCAGAACTCGAAAATCCTTCTCCAGATGTGTCATACGAAGCCCATGGTTAAATTGACCCAATTTCCCGCAAGCCCTAAAAAGGGAACCACGGGATTGGTGGCCATTGAGCTGGGCCGGAAACGTTTGCTAGAGCAAGAACTAGATTAGCATTGTCTTGTGCTATCGAATGCGCCTCTTCAGCTGGATTAACCAAGGCCGGATTTCTACTTTGTGGTGAATTTGGGTTTTCTTCTACTAGAATGTTTCCTTCGCTATTCTTGGCCATGATGAATTCCTATTGTCGGCTAATTCGTTCTTTGCAAAAAAAAAAAAAAAAAAAAAAAAAGAGGACAGAGGCAACTCGTGGATTTGCGGAAGCTAGGTTGGAGGGGGTAGCTCTGATACCATGTTAGAGTTGGAAAAATGGGCCAAGAATAAGAGAGAACTTGTAATTTGTTTTTTTGTATACATCTATGTATCATTTACATTGTATGAGTCCCTATTTATAATACATTGAATATCTAACTAAGGAAAAAAAAGGAGAAGATACATCAAATCAAATCCAATCACAGATTGACATAATTAATCAAATATAATCTCTTGTAATCTTGGATTGATTGATCATAATCTTCAGCTCGATCCTTGCATATCTCCAACATGATCCTCGCATATCTCCAACAGACCCATATCACATCTCTCCATAGGTGACGTATGAGATGTCTATATAAATAATATAACAATTTATACACAAACATATTATGCTTGTAAAAAGAGAAGGTTTGAGAATGAAGTTATCATGTATGTTTACAGTTGTATATTATAACCGATGGGTCACAAAGGTGAAATGTAGCTTCAACATTGGACAAGGTTTGAGAAGGTTTTCATGTCCATAGAAATGCCTGTGCTCAAAGAAGACACAAATTTAGTTAGTTTAAAGAAAAAAAAATTAGAGTTTTGCCGGATTGCAATTAGGTGTCTTGATTGCAAAATTACATATTTGGGTACAAGTGGTGAATTGGAACGTTTATGTAATAAGTAAACTTACCCTCGTGACCCAAATACCAACCTTGTTAGAGTATGTCTGCATAAATAACATAACAATCTTTTTCTAAGTGACTATATAATGGAAATTGTTTTTCTAGAAAGTACATACCTATCTAAGAAAGGTGTCGTGTGTGTTTGTGGTTTGGTTAGGTAATTTGTTTATTGCCCGTGTTATGAGAGAAACTTCTCGTCGGCATCGGTAAAGCACAAAAACGTGGCCACGCCCAAGAAAGATATAGTTGAAAGAGAGCCGTCAGATTTGACCGGGAGATCGTTAAATGAAGACAATTAATAATGGCATGAGTTCTCTCTCCTAAATAATACAATCTCGTAGGTACATCATCAACAACAAATATATATCTAGAGACGTCTATGTGAATTCTTTTAGTGACTACTTGTTGTATCTGTACATGTCAAATTGATACAACATGTAAGTTTTTCAATCGATCTTGGTCATTTTCAGTTTGAATTGGACTTAATTTGGTAGTGGGTTTTAAGCTTTGGATGGACATGCTTGTAAATGTGGATGTGCATGATCTGTCCGTTTCTCTCAATCTCTCATCAAACATGAAATCGTGTGCAAATCCACCGATCAAAGATAGATTGGATGTGATAGCCTGGGTTTTTAGAATTTGTTTTCGATTATATAAATCGGGCATTTCATCGACACGCCGATAGTGACATTCTCTGAGTTGATCACTCATGAGATAACTAGACTATCTGAGGAAGTCATTAAGAGATTTTAACGCAATAGACTTGAGAATTCGACTAAGAATCGAGTACTTGACCGTGTTGATCTGCAAGGATCATTATGGCACCGTCAAAAATCGATCAAAGATCGGAGAAAGGTCGATTCGATTGAGATATGTGATTAGTGTGTGGGTGATTCCACCTAATTGCAAAATTCTCGTCGAACGACACTAGACCGATTTTTCTGTCATTTATGTACCCGGTGTCCATATTTGAAACCTCGAGATTTTTACAACAATTGAGAGTCGCTAATGTGTTGAAGATGCACTATGTGACTCGAGATAAATCGATCATGGGTCAATTACACCAAAAATTCCTAAAAACTACCCGATAGATTAGGTCACGCTAAAATCGCACTAGATTGAAATTAACCACAAATTTGAACCCGATTTCATAAATTGAAAGTACTGTCATGTCACGATCTATTTTAAGAACATCAACTCATCTTCCGAAAATTTTTTGGAGATTCCGAGATTTTTACGGAAAATCGTTTCGAACGGTTCGAAAAATTAGCGGAAATTCGGATGGGCCAAATTAAAGGAAATTTGGACTTTCAAGCCGAGCCTTTGGGTATTGGAGACTTGCAGAAAATTGTATGGGATTTTTTTCATCGAAATTGGACCTCAATTTGGGAAATTGAGTGAAGAAATTGAACCTAAAGAGTGAAATTCGGAATTTTGGCATGGGGCTACAATTTGGACATTTAAATTGACTCAATTGTGAATTGATTTTCAAGAAAGAATTAGGAGGGGACATGCCATCAATGGAGGGGATAAGTTGTGGACTTTAAGCTTTTTTTTTCAAGCTTCTCGTGCAAGCTACCTTTGCCGACTTCATCTCCATCTATCTCTACCTTGCTTTCATTTTTATTTCATCCAAAGCTCAGCCCTCACCTCACAGAATTTCTCAACACCAGCTCTTTTTGTGGATCGTCCATCTTCACACTCGACTTGTCAACCCTCAGCTGCCGAAGCTCCCAAGGTTGAACCCTCTCCATGTGTCCAAATCTTCGATTCTTCAGTTAACTCCAGTGCCTCTAGAAGACCACTGAAGCCTTGCCTGCAGCAGCCCGTTGAAGACCATCGATTTCCCCTCTACAACTATCCCCAAACCGCCAACACTTGCAGCTCCACTCACCGAAACCCTACACCGCCTCTTCATCCATGACTCAACATCAATGCCAGCAAAGCCCCCCTCCCCCAAAACCGAGTCAACCTTTGCCGTGAAGTCCCTACCGTTGACACATGCTTTGCTTCGCTTCTTCCCTCTTCGCACGCCATCTACCATCCCAAGCAGCCCGTCGAAACCGCTTCTCCCCTTTGCTAGTGCCAATCCCACATCGAGCAGCCACCTTCCTCTGTCCTTTGCTTCGTTGGGCCGTGCAGCTCAGCTCCATCCATCGCGCGTCTTCGGCCCAATTTCAGTCAGGCCAGCCGTGGGCTTCAGCTTCAGCAGCCCAACTTTGGCCCGTCAACCCAACAGTCCAGTTCAGTCCATCAAGCCCGTAGTTTTGAAGTCCAATTGAAGCCCAAGAAGCAGGCCCAAGCCCAGACCAAGCCCAGCTTTTTGCTATGGGCTTGTAAGGCCTTTGGGCCCAGCCCAAGTGTCCGTCGACACCGTCGAAAATTCAAGTTTCGGCCACCGTCGCGCCGTCGTCATGGTGAACCGGTTTCCGCAATAAACCAATGAGCTTATGCACTAAACTCTTCTTAGTAGACTAATGACGTTTAAGGGGTGTTTAGATTTATTTAAGTGTAATTAGTTTAATCATTAGTTTATTTAGTTAAATTAGGATAGTTAGAATTATTAATTAGGTGGTTAGATATTATAGTTAATTAAGTTAGTATGTTGTTATATAGCTATGATGCTTAGAATAATTTATTTAGCTCAATAGGTGGTTAGATTAGAATTATTTAGCCTAAGTTAGCATTTTTAGTATTTAATGTATTTATTTAATTAATTTTAGAAATTATTTAATTATTAAATATTTTCCGAAAATTAGACCGAGATATCTGGTGACTGGAATTTTGTGTTAATTGCAATGGTGTGGTTAAATTCTACAATTGAGTGTTAATTTGTGCAAATTGAGTGTTGATTGGAAATTTGGTTAATTACTTCAAAATTTATGAATTTTGATATTTATTCGGAAAATCCTGGGTGTCGGGTTTTAACACCGAAAATGGATTTTAAGTACTATATCAAATAGTGGGGTTTGAAAAAGAAAAGTATCAGTTTTCTAGTTTGAATAGACCGTGTATCCACACACGATTACTTTTAGGATTTTTTTTTTTTTAATACGAAGAAAACATGTCGGGATCACCATTTAATGGAGGCATTTGAATACAATGCACAGTGTCCTCAGCCGAAATTGATTGATCGTGTGTTGGTTAAAGAGAAACCGTCCTAGTGTTTTAAGCCGGACATTACTAAATCCTACTTTCGGGTTACCCATGTATTAGGGTAGCGGATCATAGTAGATTCTGGACCTAAACTCCTTCGGGATAGCCGTCAATGTGACGTAGCTGTGCTCTATGGGGAAGAGATGATGCTTGGCTATGCTAGTAGACTGCCAAACATGGAAGTCGGCAGTGCCTTGAGTGGCTTAATTAAAAATTGGAACGCATGATTGTCTGGGTTTGATGTGCCTGATTATGAGACAAAACTGTGTGGCATAGTATGGGACGTGTCCTAATGGTTTGGCCTTATAATCGAGACCCTTATGATTAAATGAGTTGTTGAGGTGTTTCAATTGTCATGTGCATTAATTATATGCATTTGTGTTATGAATTATACTGACCTGCAGGGTGGATCTGAGACGAGGTAAGTCTCTGTGATTGCGTGGTTGTGTGGTTAGGACGCCTGAGGCATATTACCCTCCTAATCGGGATTTAGAGCATGAACTCACTAAGATTTATATCTCACCTCGTCGTGGGCTAAATTTTCAAGGTCATCGAGTGGAGGACCTGGAGCTGAGAAGAGGTGATCTAAAGTGTAGGTCAATTAAAACCGTTTCTTTTTGGAAAGCCAATCCTTGTAGTCTTTTGGTCATAGACCTTGTACATGACTCTATGTGATTATAAAAGCATGTTTGTTTTGAATATGTGGTCCCGCTTTTCTATCCCGAGATGATTACTATTAGGGGATTTATTTTTGCTTCTGCATGTGCAATAAAACAAAAAGGGTCGATGACTCTTCTTGGGAAGTCGCAAAATATTATTGACTAGAGAAGGATGGGCACGCGCTTGGGGTTCGGGGCGTGACATTGGAGTGGTCCAAAAATTGAAGAGCTTTCATTTTGAGATGATTTTTGTAAGGAGGTCTACCAATTGATCTTTCGTGGAGATATGACAAACTCGTTGTCACACCCCAAATCCTATAGGGATAGGAGTAATGACACGGCCGTCCTTCTATGCGAAAGACGTAATCTCAAACCACCAAAATCTAAGTCTCGAAATCCCCATCAATAGCACTTTCGCTTTAATGATTTGAAAAACACAAAAGATGAATAGAATGAGCAATCACAGCCTAGTGAGTAATGCGTATATCTTCTAAGTAAATCGAGCACCCATTATGCATATTTATAAAAATAAACCAAACTCATTCAACTCAGATCCAAAATATAACCCACCTATAATAAGAGAATAAGTTACATATCTTTCAACATGTGTGTGTGTGTGTGTGTGTGTGTGTGTGTGTGTGTGTGTGTGTGTGTGTGTGTGTGTGTGTGTGTGTGTGTGTGTCTATATATATATATCCATTTCACAATAATATTAAACAAATAATTTCATCAAAATCACATGCCAATGGTCTATTCCATTGGCCAATCGCATACTCAAATATCAACCGCAGTCACATATAATGCTTGGTGACAATGCGACCAAACTTCCCCTAGGCCCTTGGCAAGGTTTCCATCTAAGTCAACAAGAATATCCTAAATTAGTATTGAGCAAAAATATCAATGCACAACAACATCCTCCACAATCCATAAAAACAAATCCATAATTCAATCCAAATATCACAATGTTTTTCCGAAACTATTTCATATACCAAGTTCATGAATCAACATATACATACATACATACATACATACATACATACATACATACATATATCCTTTCATGACAACTTTCCAAAATCATTTGGCAGACAAATCATAACTATCAACTCGTAGCAAATGCCTGATCTAGATTTTATGCAACAGACGTGCTTTTTTATAATTTATAATATATCAAATCATTTTAGTGCTTTCAAGACATGGGTTTAGAAATTCATTCACAATATAGCACTACTTACTTGGAAATGCCTCAACCAAATAACATGTAGCTAAACGAGCCGAGAATCTCTTGATCCTAACAATTAAATGAGAATCAATGTTAAAGCTAAATAAAACTCTATCTCAACTACAAAAAGTCTCTACAATGCCTAAATGCTAATAAAACAATTCGTACGCACTAAGAAATTGCTCAACCAAAACAATTACATAAACCTAAATGCAATGCGAAACTCAATTTCGAAATCCTAAAATTTCACTCAACTAAACACTATTGCTTCAAATCAAACTCCATCAAACCCCACGGTTTTACAACAATATAATCTACCATTTCCATGAAATCCCAAAACTCCACAACTCAAAAGTCAGATTTCGCGACTTAAATTTCACTTAATTCCGAATTTAAGCCTTAACTCCAAAAATTATCCTAATTGGATGAACAAAGAATACAAACACTTATTGGGCATTGCAGTACAAAGTTAAATCAGCTTGGCGAGGCCCTTATGATGACTTTTAAACCCCCTTTTTACTGCAAAATCCCTCTTTTCTTCTTCCCCTTTCTTGTTCTTCTTTCTTTCCTTTTCCCCTTTCATTTCTCTCTCTCTCTTTCTTTTCCCAAGCTGCTCTCGCTCTTTCCCTTAAGCCAAAGGCCCACTTCCCCTATTTTGTTGACTTTTAAACCCCTTTTTCCCTTTCATTTTCCTTTTTTTAATGTCGGTTCCCACCAAAGGCAAATGTTACACTTGTAACGGGCCCTTAGCAACCCAATCTCACTTAAAGTGAATGTCAATGGATATATGTTTCATGGGGAGTGAAAGACCAGATTTGCACGTAGATAAACAGCTCGGATGTTGTTGCAGTAGGTGCTGGCGGCCGGGGGGTGGCGCCGCATGATTCCACCGTGTCTACTATCTTCCATGAGTATGTCCCCCGCCATTTTCTCATGCGTATTTAATCTGAGAACTATTTAAAGTTCACTCCTCTCCCAAAAGGATAAAGGGAGGGAAAAGAAAGGGATTTTAGAGAGGCGCCCACTCATGACTTTGCCTCAGAACATAGAGTCCAACTGCGTCACCTTCACCAAATTTTTTGGGTGTCCTTGGCAGAAACTCTACTGACAGCAACCAACGACTCTTTTATTTCTTCACTTAAACCACATAATTGGCAAAGAAATTAGATGGTTCTTGAACAATTCAATTTTCGAAAACCCTCCTATTCAAGAAAAGACACATAATTTTAACCTTTAAATCATGAAGTAAGATAAAAATATATGTTTCTCTTAAAGAACAATGCAGAACAAGCCTAAAAGCATAACATAAAGGGTGTGGTTTCTCCAACATATGGGTTCTGAGAGGGAATAGTGTGGCTACTTTTGCTTCAAGTTGGATAACATCCAACTAGTAAGTCATTCATCAAAAAAGAAAAAATGCTCTTGGTGTTACAATTTGCAGAGCATGAACAGAGCATCTCCTCAATACTTTGCAACACCAGAAACCTAGTAGTTACCTACTTTGAGAGAAATCCAGTATGTGAACCAGAATAGGACTCTTTACAGAAAACAACCACGGTCAATCTGATATACTTATCCACCATGCTAATGGCGATTTGTCGTCTGTCAAGCATATCTCATAGAATCAAACCAGATGAGCAAATCTCGTTACCTTGGAAGTATCGAAGCATGTACAGCTACAGAGCATCAAGTTGCATCCTTTTGGCTACTACCATGTGAAAATAATGCCCATAAATGAGACTTAGCTGCAGGAAGCAACCAATATACGAAAGAGTAAAGACAATAGATTGGCAAATCTAAGAACAACTATTTAGTTGCAGAGACCATTGCTTTAGCAGAAACACTAGGCAAAGCTCAAAGGAACTCTAATTAAACGTCACTAGAAAAGAAATATAGCATGTACTGCAAAACCTAACTATTCAAATTACCAAAACAATTAAGAAGAACAGGAAGGAGAAGAATTATTTTGCACAGAAACGTATCTAATCAACTTTGCATCACAACCTAAAGACAGTGCTAAGTACTTAGATAGATGCAGCACATGTTGTCCTAAAATGGCTTGTCTGGTTGCAGCGACTACAGTGCACAACTCATTTCACACGGCCTCGATCTTCTGCTCGGACATGCTTCTTTCTTGGCCTTCCAGGTGGATGCAGTGACTTATGAGGGTTGATGATAATCTCGACAGATCTGTTGGCCATATTGCATTGTGCTTCTACTTGGAGATATGAACCAAAATCTACATACCCCTGCCACTGATTTGGATAGAGCATCTCAAGTTTATGCAATATATGCTAGAGTGCAACCAATCTCAGATTAAGCAACAAGCGTTAATGGAAAGGGACTACTTAACAAACTTCTTAGGCCGTTCTTTAGCATCTCTGTACTTCTTCACAATAACACTAGACAATGCCTTCTGATTGCTGGCACCTAGACCCATATGACAGTAAGTCGAGAAATGTTCACAATTATTAGCAATAACATCTTAAGTACCAAATCCATTGCTCCTAATAAGCTAATAAGCAACCTCGACAACCTGTATAGGGGATTTGTCACAAGAAAAGGGGCTGCAAGTTCCTGCATTCTTCAGGAGATGGCCAAGTCACGGTATGTCATACATGAAGTAATGGATGGAATGAAGCTTCTTGTTGTTGCCTTAACATAAGCAATCGAGGCACGTCTTAACGACCTTGCGGCAAGTGTTTTCCAAGTAGCCACATACTAGACAGGCGGGCACAATTTTTGGTTTGACTCTAGAAGGTGAGAAGATGGTCTCCTTGCCCTCTGTCCTGGTGAAGTGAATCACATAACCGTCTCCCACATATATTCCTAGCATGTTTAGATACAAATTGGTGAATTATGAAACACTTAATAAAACTACATATTTTCCTAAAAGATGGAATTAAACCACCAATAGCAATAGGATCTGGGTTACATTTGCTAGCAGCAAGATGAAGCAGGCCTTTTGCACAATAGGCCTTCAAATAACTTTACACTCAACTTTCTTTTTCTCGGTCATAAACTTTCTAGTGAACTTGTAAGGACCTATAAGGACAAGACGAGCAAAACAATAAAAGAACAAAAAAAGCTATAACACCAAAGAAATCACACGAATTATTACAGTAGTTTAAAAGAATGTAGGAATGGAATCTATAAACCAAAAAGTACACATTTGACTCAGAAAAGGCATGTAATTTATGCATCTAACTTCAAATGTTAATCGTAGTTCTCAATTGGCGTTACCGTCTTCCATTTTCGTTGGGTCTATTATTCAGCAAATTCCACCTCATGGCCTTGCTTTTGGGCCAGGGGAGACAGAAAATGAAGCTTAAAATTTGATTTTAATCAGTCTGAAAAGAAAGCTTCGCCCAATTAAAGAAGAGAAAAGAACCCAATTGAGAAATAATAGGGAAGAAGATATCTCATTAGCAAGCAATAGAGGGGCTGAAGTGTTATAATAAATATGATCCCACTATTGTATTCTCAATTGTATTCTGATTTATTGCCCAATTTATTACCTACGTGTATTACGTGATATTTGCCCGTTAATATATTACCATAATTGTCCTGATGGAAGATATTGGTAATGTACTAAACGGAATAAAAACGTAAGGTCGTCTAGTTCAAACCATAATCACTACAGAAAACCACACCATCGGGTTTGAGGGGTATTGACTAGTAGAACAGGACGTGCAGATCTGGTGTTCCCCATATTGCAGATCAATTGCGCTACGTGGATCCTTGAAGGTTTTGGGTCTTCTACTTTTGCAAATTTCATCAATGGCCAGAGGTATGTTGATCTTTACGTTTCCGCAATTCGATCCTGAATTCTGTATGAATTTATCTATTATTGATAAATCGGGATCGCTAGGTTTTAAGTTTATATTTAATCTAACAGTTGGTATCAGAGCATGTTTATCTCGGCCTTGGTGAAACCTTTTGGAATTTATTTACTTTTTCATTGAATTATGTATTAGGGTAAATTCGGATTTTTATTGCTTGGTACAAAATTTTAAACTTCCGGTCAAATTCGGGCACCCCACCACGTGATAATGAATCTGCATGATCTCACCGCCATTAGGAAGAAAAACCCTTAAATTTTTCGGCATATTATTGATCGTCGGAGGTTAATCGAGCGGTGAAATTTTGGTGGTTAGGATTTTTTAGGGCAGATTGTTTTAGGCTTAATTATGGTCAATATGTTGGTTGTTTTTGCCGGATTTTGAAATTTTTCATTTGTCCCGATGTTCTCTTCAAAACCCATAAATCAATTTGGTCGGACATGGGCTGTGGGAGGAGACCCAGGCGACGGAACGAAACTAGTCGCGGCGGAAGAACAGTGGAAGAAGAAAGCCAAAAAGAAGGTCTCGGGCGTGTGTCACACGCGCCCGAGGGCTGCAGCGGGCGCGTGCAACGCACGGGCCCAAGGATCAGCAGCGGTGCGTGCAACGCACGTGCCCGAAACGCACGCGCCCGAAGGGGCGCCCCCGCACATTTCGGAAAAATTGCATCTTCTGCCCTTGCCTGAATAAAATTCCGATTTTGCCCCATGGGGCGTGGAAATTTATGATTTTGCCCTTTGGGTGTAAAATTCCTGTTTTGCCCCTTATAAGTAAAATTCCAATTTTACCATTTTTGCATGTGATTTTACTGTTCTACCCTAAGGTGCAATTTTATGAATACTTTTTCATAAAATTAAATGTCTAGTGATTCATATATATTTAATTAATTAAGGATTAGCCACAACATCTTTGATTATATTAAATTATATACATTAAGAGCCTTGGATCACATATAGTCAAAGACAATAATTGTAATTATTCACATTAATATTATGAATTTTATCCCACAAGAATTTTCAATATATTAATGTGATTAATTAGGATGAAATATTACTTTATCTTTCTTAATTTACCCATAGGGATTAAGGAAGGGAATATAATTTGATAGTTTCATCATGAAGTAATTATGAATCAATTTAAATTAAAAACTTTGCCCACAGGCAGTTTGGCAGTTTTTGATGTTATGTGATTCATATTTTATAGCATGTTTTACATTGGTAAAATATGATTTAAGTTTATTAACCTCAAATACATTAATACATAAGTTTTCTTTGATTATGATGTAGTCTTACCACCTACGATTAGCTTTGGTATAATTGTTCCCGAGCTTAATGGAAATAACTTTAAAGAATGGAGAGAATTAGTTCTTCTTCAATTGGGGTGCATGGATCTTGATTGTGCTCTAAGGTCAGATGAACCACCTGAACCTATTGAGAATAGTACTCATGTTGAACATACTCGTTATGCTCAATGGGAGCGGTCCAACCATCTCAGTGTAATGTACATAAAGACAAAACTCTCTGCTAGCATTCGTGGTTCAGTCATTCAACATAACAATGTCAAGGAATTGCTGGAGGCTATTGATGCACAATTTGAGTCTTCAGAGAAGGCGCATGCCATGACCCTAATTATGAAGTTCTCATCATTGAAGCTTACCAGTGTAAGAGGTGTGCATGAGCACATCATGAAGATGAGGGACATTGCAACTCAGCTGAAGAATCTTGAGGTTGGGATATCAGAATCCTTTCTTGTATACTATATCCTAAATACTCTCCCACAAGAGCATGCCCCTTTCAAGATCTCTTACAACACACATAATACTAAATGGTCAATCAATGAACTCATGACCATGTGTGTTCAAGAGGAAGAGAGGCTGCTTATGGATAAAGGAGAAAGTCCTCATATGGCAACAAAGGATAAGTATAAAGGGCAAGGCAAGCAAAAGTGAAAAGGTAAGATGCCTCTACCTCCCCAAGCTGGCATTAAGAAGGAATCCAAGTGCTTCTTCTATAAAAAGAAGGGGCACATGAAGAAGGATTGCGCCAAATTTAAGGCTTGGCTCAAAAAGAAAGGTAACCAACTTGCATGTGTTTGTTATGAAACTAATATGGTTGATGTGAGTCACAACACTTGGTGGATTGATTCTGGTTCTATAATCCACATTTCGAATTCCTTTGCAGGGTTTTCAGAACCAGCGGAAACCAGTGGGAAATGAACAAGGCATCTATTCGGGAAACAAGATGCGCTCAAGTGTGGAAGCTATTGGGACATGCAAATTAGTTCTCAATAGTGGTTTTGTTTTAATTTTAGAAATGACCTTTTATATTCCTAGTTTTTCTAGGAATTTAATTTCAATTTCAAAACTTGTACCTTTGGGATACTCCTTTGAATTTTCAGATTCAACATTTAATTTATCGTATAAATCTGAAATTGTTGGGAGTGGTATTTTGTCTGACGGTCTCTTTCGAATTAATTTACAAGACAATGCCATTAATAATGCGATGCATGTTCATGACAATGCTGGTATAAAACGATGTGTTGTGAATGAGGATTCCTCTATGTTGTGGCACCGGAGGTTGGGACATATCTCCATGGATAGAATTAAGAGACTAGTAAATGATGGAGTACTTAATACTCTAGATTTTACTGATTATGACACTTGTGTGGACTGTATAAAGGGAAAACAAACCAACAAGTCAAAGAAAGGTGCTAAGAGGAGTACAGAAATATTATAAATCACACATACAGATATTTGTAGTCCGGATATGGACTCAAATGGTCAAAGATACTTCATTTCTTTCATAGACGATTATTCGCGATTCATGTATCTCTACTTGCTTCGTAATAAGCACGAAGCACTAGATGCCTTTAAGGTATTTAAAACCGAAGTAGAGAAACAATGCGACAAGCAAATTAAGATCGTGAGGTCAGATAGAGGTGGAGAATACTATGGTAGATACAATGAAGATGGACAAGCACCTGGTCCATTTGCGAAGTTTCTTGAAAAGCATGGGATTATTGCCCAATACACTATGCCTAGTTCACCGAACCAAAATGGTGTTGTAGAAAGAAGAAACCGAACATTATTGGACATGGTGTGGAGTATGCTCAACAACTCCAAACTTCCTAAGTTTTTGTGGACTGAGGCTCTTAAAACGACTATGTACATATTAAACTGAGTTCCAACCAAGGCTGTTCCAAGGACACCTTTTGAGTTATTCAAAGGTTGGAAACCGAGTTTGCGACATGTATGTGTTTGGGGATGCCCATCTTAAGTAAGAGTCTACAATCCACAGAAAAAGAAGTTAGATCCAATGACTATAAGTGAGTATTTCGTTGGATATGCCGAAAAGTCCAAAGGATATAGATTTTATTGTCCATCTCATACCACTAGGTTTGTGGAATCAAGAAATGCTAAATTTCTTGAGAATGATTTGATTAGTGGGAGCGATCAATTCAGGGACTTTGTTCCTGAAGAAGATTATTCAAATACTCAACCTTCCACCTCGATCTGGATTGGTTGTTGCTTACAACGCCCCTTCAATTCAACCGGTCGTTGAGCAACCAATCATTGAAGATCCACAACCTGCTGATATTGATCCGGTAGACCCAATTGTTCATCAATTACCAGATATTGTTGAGCTTCCAGTTGAACAACAAACTCCTCAGGAGGATGTTGATGCAACATTAAGAAGGTCTACTAGAATGAAGAAATCAGCAATTCCTAATGACTATATTGTGTATCTTCAAGAATCTAACTATAATGTTGGAACTGAAAGTGATCCTGAGACATTTTCACAAGCCATGAGTTGTGATAAATCCAATTTATGGTACAATGCTATGAAGGAAGAGATAAATTCTATGGCATCAAACGAAGTCTGGGATTTAGTTGAGTTGCCTAATGGTGCAAATGCCATTGGTTGTAAATGGATCTTCAAAACTAAGAAGGATTCATTAGGCAATATTGAGAGATATAAAGCCAGACTCGTTGCCAAGGGATTTACTCAAAATGAGGGAATCGATTACACAGAGACGTTTTCTCCTATATCAAAGAAAGATTCTCTTCGTACTATTTTGGCATTGGTTGCTCATTTTGATATGGAATTACTTCAAATGGATGTGAAAACGGCATTCCTAAATGGAAAATTGGAAGAAGTGGTTTACATGAAACAACTAGAAGGATTCTTTTCTAGTGCTGGTGAGCATTTGGTATGCAAGCTTAAAAGGTCTCTATATGGCTTGAAACAAGCATCCCGCCAATGGTACTTAAGATTCCATGAGGTTATCTCTTCATTCGGTTTTATAGAGAATGTCATGGATCAATGTATATATCAGAAGGTTAGTGGGAGCAAAATTTGTTTCCTTGTCCTATATGTAGATGACATTTTACTTGCAACCAATGACAAGGGGTTGTTATATGAAGTGAAACAATTTCTCTCTAAGAGTTTTGATATGAAGGATATGGGTGAAGCGTCTTATGTCATTGGCATTAAGATCCATAGAGATAGACCTCGAGGTATATTATGACTATCTCAATAAACCTATATCAATAAGGTCTTAGAGAGGTTTCGGATGAAAGATTGTTCACCAAGTATAGCACCCATTGTGAAGGGTGATAGGTTTGATTTAAATCAATGCCCGAAGAACAATTTTGAAAGGGAACAAATGAAGAACATCACATATGCTTCTGCTGTAGGAAGCTTGATATATGCTCAGGTTTGCACTCGACCTGACATAGCTTTTGCTGTAGGAATGTTGGGAAGATACCAAAGTAATCCAAGTATGGACCACTGGAGAGCTGCAAAGAAGGTGATGAGGTACCTTCAAGGAACAAAGGGACACATAGACTGACGAACAACTTGGAAGTAGTTGGTTACTCGGATTCAGACTTTGCTGGCTGCATTGATTCCCGTAAATCAACATCGAGATATGTTTTTATGTTTGCTAGCGGAGCTGTATCCTGGAGGAGTGCAAAACAGACCTTGGTTGCCACTTCCACTATGGAAGCAGAGTTTGTTCCCTGTTTTGAGGCTACCTCACATGGTGTGTGGTTGAAAAGTTTCATATCGGGGCTTAGAGTTATGAATTCCATTGCTAGGCCATTAAGAATATTTTGCGACAATTCAGCTGCAGTTTTTATGGCTAAGAACCACAAAAGTGGTAGTCGAAGCAAGCACATCGACATCAAGTATTTAGCCATCAGAGAACATGTTAAAGAGAAGAAAGTGGTCATAGAACACATATGCATTGGATTGATGATAACTAATTCTTTAACTAAAGGCATGCCACCAATGAGTTATAAGGATCGTGTATCCAGAATGGACATTGGTCCAATCATGTAAATTTTTCTTTATATAGAAGAATTTGTGAGACTTTTATTCATTTATAATGTTTTTCTCAATACAGTTGTATATATTCAGTTATTATGAGAAAAACAATTACGTTTGACCTGGAGTAAACATAAGGTTTATTCATTAAGTTATTTGATCATATATGGACTGATAAAATACATTGTGATACACGGAAGATAATACTTGCTCTAAGAGGACTCATCGCCGTGATTCATGTGTTTTATTTCAATATGAAGTTTATGTGGGTTTGGGTTAATAACTCATTTGATGGAATATTGGGATCGAGTGGGAGAATGTTATAATATGTAATATATTTTATTATTCTGAATATGATCCCAATATTGTATTCCCAATTGTATTCTGATTTATTGCCCAATTTATTACCCACGTGTATTACGTGATATTTGCCCGTTAATATATTACCATAATGGTCTTGATGGAAGATATCGGTAATGTAATAAACGGAATAAAAACATCAGGTCATCTAGTTCAAACCCTAATCACTACAGAAAACCACACCATCGGGTTTGAGGGGTATTGACTAGTAGAACATGACGTACAGATCTAGTGTTCCCCATATTGTAGATCAATTGTACTACGTGGATCCTTGAAGGTTTTGGGTCTTCTACTTTTGCAAATTTCATCAATGGCCGGAGGTATGTTGATCTTTACGTTTCCGCAATTCGATCCCGAATTCTATATGAATTTATTTATTATTGATAAATCGGGATCGCTAGGTTTTAAGTTTATATTTAATTTTGACTAGTCTAACATGAAGAAGTACTGACCATTTTGGTGACTATGGCCGGAAGAGCCATTTCGCCCCGTTCTAAGAATGTTGATGTGGTCACTAGGTTTTAAATATTTAATCTAACATGAAGAAGACGACCATTGACTTCCATAACAGGTTGATGTGGCCCTTTTCAAATCTCGGTTCTTTCGAACTCTCTCTTATCACTCTTCAAAAGACTTGCCTACGGAAGACGCACTGCAACCCAGCATAAATATACAGACTATGCTATGAGATGATCGCAATTCTTGGCCATCCAGTTTGGTTCTTACTTTACTCCGGGCGCCTAGATGAGATGAAAATGGTCCAGTCAATGAAACAATTCAGTTTCTTCCTCTCCACACAGTCGAACAACACTAGCCGCACACTCCTGAAGAAGATGTCCCAATGAAGGTGAAAAACGAGTAACTATTTCTTTTTTTATATCCAATTCCATCTGCTTGGGAGGATAATAGCTAAAGGAAAGTGTTAAAAAAGTCATAAACCTATTATATTTATACTAATTTAGTCTTAAATCGTGTCAATTTAATCTTAAACCTTTATTATTTTGTGTCAATTCAATCTTAAGTCCTTTAATTATGCCAATTTAATCATAAACTTTTTGAATTAATGCCAATTCAGTCTTAAACATTTTGAATTGGTACCAATTTAGTCCTCCCGATTAATTTTGGTAGAATATTGCTGACATGACTACCGACCAACTTACGTGACACCACAAACACCAACGTGGATAATTTTTAATAATTTTTTAATCGGAGCCCTTATAGGGCTCGCCCTCGCCAAGCGAGAGTCAACCTCGTCCAAGCTAGATTTGGTAAGGCCAACCCTCACCAAGCTTTGCCTCGCCACGGCCAGGGGAGGCTAACCCTCCCGGCCATAGCCATTGGCCAATGGCTGATCACCAGCAAAAGGGAGAAGAAGAAATGAGAGAAAAATTCAGAAAAAATAATAAAAGATTGAAAAGTTATTAAAATATTATTAAAATTTGTCAACATTAACACCGATAGTGCCACTTAAGCTAGTTAAAATCCATTCTAGCAATATCCAGGTAAAATAAGTCAAATGATTAAATTGACACCAAATCAAAACTTTTATGACTAAATTAGTATTAATTCAAAAGGTTCATGATTAAATTGGCATTATTAAAAGGTTTAAGATTGAATTGGCACCAAATCAAAAAGTTTATGATTAAATTATTATCATTAACAAGTTTAAGACTAAACTAATATCAATACAATTGATTTAAAACTTTTTTTATACTTTTTTCATAAGAGCTACTTCTTTTCTTTTTTCTTTTTTTAATCAGTGTTGATGAGCAAAATTGGCACAAGGCTCACTTATCTTTATGTCCACATCCTTCCGAGGGCTCTCAACTCCTATTTTTATTCTCATATTATTCTCGAATAAAG
This sequence comes from Eucalyptus cloeziana, assembly GCA_014182715.1. NCBI lineage: Eukaryota > Viridiplantae > Streptophyta > Magnoliopsida > Myrtales > Myrtaceae > Eucalyptus > Eucalyptus cloeziana. Next base: position 46,358,922 of record CM024641.1, on the reverse strand, counting down.
AATACCAATTTACTTTCTTTTTTTATTGTACGGAAGTTCTTTCCTCCAGATTTTTATTTCTTATTTCATGCCGAAATTTGTGTATGACTTTGTTGCACAAGTGCCGTGGACGGTCGATTTGTTTTTCAAAAAAGTCTTCAAAATACATGCTGCACTCATTTATTTCCAAATTAGCGTACTTTTTTCCCTTTGAATTTGAATTAGGCATAGGATTCTTGTAGATGCTTATAAACCTTGGGACTTAAATAAGGGTGACAGCTCTAAGGTGAGTCAATTCTTGACCTGAAACTTGAAACCGAATTGGACAAGGTCGGTTCCCTGTTTGTGAAACCAGGAATCGGCCCACTCGGTCCTAGAATAAAAATTCATGTTTTTGTTGTTTTTATTTCTTTGATTTCTTCTATTCCCTATATCTTGAACTCCAAAAGTCTAGTATTGCGTTTTTCTTACATTTAGTGATATTGCTTCAACCATCTACTAGAGCAATTGTACCTTCATTATGTTCCAATAAATTCAATGGTTTTACTTTCCTTTTTATTCTTTTCTACATCAGTTTTTGTTTGTCCCTTGCATATGCATCTTCTTGGTTACAAAGCTTACAAAGCTACAAGTGGGAGTTTCCCAACATTGAAAGAAAAAAAGAGCATTATTTTCAAATTTTCGTTAAACAAATGTTTACATTATCAGGGTTGCAATATTAATTGGCGATCGACCAGTCCTCCAATGGATTTTGTAGCCATTACTTTATTACAGGGTGTCAAATCAATGTATGTTTTTTCTTTTTTTGTCGATCATATCAACATATGTTAAATAATATACAAATGCCTATACATGGACAAACAAATTTGTGGTCATCACTCTATTTCTGTTGAAGGTCAGAAAAAAATGCCACCAAGCATCTCTACTCTTTAAGATTAAAAAAAAATTATTAAAAAAGAAAGCATATCGGTCCGATCCAGGTGGTTCGGTTCCAAACTTGGAATTGGGAATCGCTTGAAATCAGCCTGCTTGGTCTGGCTCCCGAGTTGGTCGGGTTTAATTTGAGCAAAGACAATGATGAGAGAGAGAGAGAGAGAGAGAGAGAGAGAGAGATGGAGGAGGAGGAGGAGGAAGACGATGAAATAGAGAGAGGGACAGGGTCAGGAGTGGTCATGAGATCATCATCCTGGACTTCTATTGCCATGCCTCATTTGGACCACCTATGTTTACTTTTCAAATCATAAGATTTTCCAAATTTGCAGTTAATGATTTTGCTCATGGTTACGACGTGTAAGGCGTTAGTATACTTCAAGACTTTTCATCATTTAAAAAATAACAAAAACTGTCATAATTGATAAGATATACCCCCGTAGATGGACAGTTGAGATAAATGTCATGCAATTTATCAAGACCTAACTTAAAGCTGAAATCCATTCCATGATTTATTGATGGCCTAGGCAGGACTTTCACCACCACCTTTATGCCCGGTCCAAAACTAACCCCCAAATCCCTCATTAACTCAATGAGCCAATCTATGGAACCGCCAATTCTTCAAAGGCAAGTATGGATCGCCAAATGTGCCTTGCACATAAATGGGTTAATTTGGATCGGATCATTTTCGTCCTGACCCGACAAAGTGATCTACTTGTGAAAGATGGATGAAGGTAAAAACAACAATAAGAGACCTCTAGTTTATAGGAAAATTTATGATTTTCTTTTAAGTTGTCCAAACGGCTGTGGCTTCAAAGGCCCATGGTCCAATTATTGGACTCCTTCTTCTTCTTTTTTCCTCTTGGGCCAATGCTTAAGACCAAAGGGATTGTGCTTGGCACATAACTTTGGGAAAATTGTCTAAAAATTCGTAAACTTATTGTATTTTTACCAATTTAGTCATAAATATTTCAATTTTATCAATTGAATTTTAAATATTTTTTAAATTTTACCAATTGAGTCCATCTAGTCAATTTTGACCATATTCATTGATGTGGACGTTGGCCATCCCATATGGCATAGCTGGCATTAATATGGATAGTTTTTAATTATTTTTATAATTTTTTATTTCTTACTTTTTTTCCTTTTTATTTTTTTTTTTCTTTTTTTTTTTTCCCTTCCTCCTCTAACTGGTTGCTAGGCCTTAGTGGCCGACCAAAGGCAATGGATGGCTAGGAGCTAGCCCTTGATGAGGCTCACCCGAGGCTTGGCAACCAGTTAGAGGAGGAAAGGAAGAAAAAAAAAAGAAAAAATAAATAAAAATCGAAAATCGAAAAATATTAAAATATTAAAATGTTATTAAAAATTGTCGAACGTCGCACCAGCCGTTCCATGCAAAATGGCCGACATCCATGTTAGTGCATTCCAACAAAAATTGAATGGATCGACTTGATTAGTAAAAAGTGAAAAGGTTTAAGATTCAATTTATAAAATTAAAAAGTCTATGACTGAATTGCAATAAATTTAAAATTTTATGGACAATTTTCCCCACACAACTTTGTCCAAATGGGCTCAGCCCAACACGAGCCCCATTATGCCATGTCTAGGCTAGCACAACTTGTTGACCATTGATAATCCCGACCAATGTTTCCAATTAGTGGACAATCTATCTTGATGCATCCAAATGCATCCAAACCATTTAATTAATAAAGTCCACACACAATCAATATTAAACGCAAGTCAACGGTTAAGATAGGATCTAGTAGACTCATTAGAAGGTCGGGTTAGGTCGGGTTGGGTTGAAAATGACCAACGCAAAAAGACCAAACTCGGCCCAACCCATATTCTCAAAACACTTCCATATTGAAAGTGAAAACATACGTTCCATGGAAAAGGAATTACCACCATAATAAGTATTTCATATTACGTATACATGAGACGATCAATAAGAGTGTCAAAAGTTTGTATCTCAACTTTTGTGCTGTGTAAGACTCTTGAGGAAAAATGTTCCTCAATTAAGTGTCCTTATGACTCTTACTTATTCTTAAGATTTCTATTCAATGTTTGATATCTTAGAATGTTACCAATGATCATGAATTGATTCGATCTAATTGAACATTTTTACAAAAGCAGGTTGAACTGAAATTGAGAGTTTCAAGAAAAAAAGAAAATCGAGCTTGGGATGTCACATTCTAGTTTTGTATTCACTAGTCAATCAATTCTAATTAGTTTGGGATAATCATAATTATGAATACAATATATCATAATTAAAAGAGATCGAGAGAGATATAAATATGATTGATCGATTTATGGTACTACATACTATATCTACTTAAAAATGTTATGCCCATTTTTGAGCTGTTTTATATTCCTGACAGATATATGGTAACAAGCTCTTGAAATATGTTGGTCACACGAATTATTTGCTAGTATAAATGTTGTAGAGAGGAGAAAATAGAATTATGTTCAACCTATCATATGCTAGTGGGAGATGACAGGTTTTATAAAAGGAGTTGGGTCTCGGCCTGTAACTCATAAATGGCTCATAAGAGAGGGTGGTTATTTTTATGTAAAATAGGTTGCTATATAAAAAAGAACGTTAAAAAGAGACAATAGAACATACATTCTTTAAGTTCTAGATTTTAGAAAACTCTCTCTCAAGCAAAACAAACTCTGAGGCTTCAATTGACGATTGAAGGTTTGATCCCTCTCGAAACTGCAATAGCATTTAATTCATGGAAAATAAGGTACATCCGGCTTGGTTATGTGCCTATGGATCGGTATTACAAGTATCTTCAAGCATGCTTCTATATCTGTTTTTTAGTGTTACTTGATAGTTCGAGTATCTGTTTCTATTATGAATCCATTTTCATCTAAATGAATCGTATAACCATATTATATAGGTACTAATATTAATTCTGAAACACACAAATGCGATAGAATATATTCCATAGGTATATGCCTGGTCACAGGCATTTCATAAGCTTAGCTAGGAACTTCTAGGTGCGAGTAGCTAAGATAGATCAGTGATATATTGAAGAATTTGTATGTTCGTACATGAATGTAACGGAGGCTGCTTTTAATGGGAAGTTCGGATTTCATGTATTGTGAATGAAATTGTATGAATAGATACTGGAAAATACTTGATCGACCACAACACTACAGTTCTCTTTATACTTGAGTACGTTATGCTCGGGCTTGGTTTTCTTTTGTTTGTAATTTGTAATTTCTCAATAAATTTAAAAAATTAGTAAAAACTCATGGAAATAGAATTTTATTTATACATAATTCATCATAATTTTCACAATAAGAATCACACAAAGTCTTATTATAAAAAACATTTGAATATCAAAGACAAAAGGTGAGTACACATTACATCAAGAAACAAAATATGATGGTTCAAGGTTATACTTGGTCTAGTGGTCCGGATATATGCACACACTACTCCTGTTGGACATGCACACCCATGTTTGATGGCAAGGATGCCATTTCTGTGGCAATAAATGTTCACGCGACCTGTGGGTCACGGTAAAAACTCTTTTAGCTATGTTTGGACGCTACATGAAAATCTTTCAATCTCTAGGAATTTCCATGCGTCTTCTTACTTGGTTGGTCACCCAAATCGGATGCATTTTTTCGTACAAATATCATAAATAATGAGGGAATTTTATATACAAAGTGGAAATTTATTAAAAAGTCAGACTTTCTCATAATATGCGAGAGGGATGAAGGTGAGAAAGAGAAGAAGGGGCCTCTAATTTATTGGAAATTTTAATAATTTTCTTTTAAGTCGGCCAGACAACCATTGGACTCACTTTTTCATCCCCAGACCAGTGCCCGAGAGCAAAGGGGCTGTGCCCGCAATCCCCCTTTTTCCTAATGGGCCCGGCCCAACAATGGCCAGATGGTGACGTGCGTGAGCCCACGAGGCCTGTTGGCTATTGCTATTCTCTACCACCGGTTTCCTACCAATGGAGAATCAATTTGGATACGTCCAAATGCATCTGAAACATTTAATTAACTAAGTGCATACATACTTAATTCACATCTTGTCCTGATGGATATAGGCAGGATCAGTACCACTTCCAGAGGGAAAAAGAGGTCAGACCCGGCAAATCTTGGCCATCAATGGGTCGAAGGCCGAATGCAGGAGTTCAAGATCATGAGAATTAACATCGATAGCATAAAGAATCAAGACGAAGTAGAAGTTACGGAAAAAGGGATAAGCCAATGTACGATTACACTTCGATGACCATAGCGAGGAGCTATGCCGAAGTCAGGCTACGTTTATGAAAGAGCCCCCGATCCTACACCAATGTAAAGCACTGGAGATGCCGTGCTGGAAGAATTTCAATTGAGCAAGCAAGATGAACCATTGAACAAGCTCTTGTCCACCGAAGAAAGAGATTCCATCGTTATGCATAAGTCTACATCACTCCCACAAGCGAACAAAGTTCTCGAGCAGAACAGGAAAGTTCTAAGCTTCGACCAGAACTTCTGTTCTGCATATGAGGGCGGCACGTCAAAGAAAATAGCCACGGAATGATGGTCCGGTTGACCAAACTTTGGCTGGAAACAGAGGTTGGGGCATGGGCTGGACGACTCTCTTTTCAATGCGAATGACTAAGGAGTAAAAGAGTTTCAAAACTTGGCTACCCAACGGCTGATTCTGCTTTACAGGGAATCAGTGTAGGTTGACATAAGGAAGAACTGAAGATCTGGTTGAGTCTAATCAAATTTCTCTCATCTGTGTTGCCTTCTTCACGTTTCTTCAGGAACTTTTGGCAGCTGTATTGAAGCACATTTATGACCTTTGCACTTGATTGCCAATGACACTCCAGTCCCAACTCCAGCGCGATGTAAATAAAATCCAATAGATGGAGTCCTAAAATCATAGACAATTCGAATAGAAGATCCTTTAACTCTTGTATCCTGTGAGTGAGCTATATCATAAGACCAACACACTGATTTCTCTGAGCAACGAATCATCGAAACCATGCCAACAACAAAGGAAGAAAAGGCAAAAAATCGAACAATTCAATGCCCTGACGCAAAACATGGAAAAGACTTGTGGCGTAGGAGCGCTGCTAGATCTTCCTAGAATCAAGGTTCTGCATAGTATCCGTGAGATTGGTTTGAGGGTGGAAGCATCAAGAAAGTTGACTCATCATTTCACTAAACAAGTGCATGAGCATGAGCATCGCGGCCATTTTCAATTGTGCTTCTACTTGAAGAAGATATGAATCAAAATCTACATTCCACTACTTCTGACATGGATAGAACATCCCGAATTTGTACAAAACCTGCCAAAATGCGAGAAATCTCTGAATAAGAAACAATTGCAAGTGGAAATAAGACTTCTTTCCAAACTTCATGAGCGGTTCTTCAGCTCTCTGTATTTTATCAAACAAGCATCATAAAAAGCCGTCTGCACACTAACACATACACCCGTTTGACAGTAAGTCGTGAAATGTTCACATTTATTTCCAGTAAGATCATACTTACCAAATCCATTGCTCCTGAGAAGCTCATAAGCAGCTTCAACAACTTGTTCAGTGGATCTGGTAAGAGAAAGGGTGCTGCAAGTTCCTGAATTTTTCAGGAGAAGGCCTAATTGCAGTGCGCCATACATGAAGTAATGAAAGGAATGCAGCGTCTTGCCACCTTGACGGAAGCAATCGAGGCACGTCTTAATGAGTCCGAGGCCAGTCTTTCTCTGGTACCCACATTCTGGACAGGCAGACACCGTTTCTGGCTCGACCCTGGAAAGTGAGAGGATGGCCTCCTTGCTTTCTGTCCTAGTGAAGTGAATCACATAACCACCCCCACATATACTCCTGGCATGTTTCAATACAACTTAGTGAATAACAAAACACTCGATAAAACCATAGATTTGCCCAGAAGATGGAATTAAACCACCGATAGCAGTAGAATCTGGTCGTAGCAAATCATTGTAAAACAGGCCTTTGCACCATGGGCCTTTGAATAACTTTACGCGACTCTCTTTTTCTTGGTCATAAACTTTTAAGGACCTAAAAGGACAATACAAGCAAAACAAGAAAAGAACATAAAAAGTGATAGCACCAACAAAATCACATGGATTATTACAGTAGTTTAACAGAATGTAGGAAAGGTATCTAGAAACCAAAGGTATGCATTTGACTCAGAAAAGGCATGTATTTTTCGTAGTTAGCTTCAAATGCTTATCGTAGATCTCAACTGGCATCACCATCTTTGAATGAATCCAATTGAGAAAGAACAAGGAAGAAGAGATCTCATGAGCAAACACTGGAGAGGTTGAAGAAGACTGACCATGGTGACTATAAGAGATGTATCGCTTATAAGCATAGATGTGATCGCCAGGTTTCAGATCATTTGGGTCGACCTTCTTCCATATCAGCTTCATTCCTTCTTCAATATCTTTCTTGATCTTGTTCATCATTTTCTTTGTTCACCTCCATTTCTTTGGACTCTCTCTTTACTCTCAAAAACTTAAACTTTGCACACTCGTTTGCTGATAGAAGATGGCACCGTGAAGCCGGCCCTTATATAGACAACGCTAGGAGATGATCGATGCTTGTCCATCAAGTTTCGTGCTTGTTTTTCTGGACTGCTTTGGAAGTTACGTGCTAAAATCGTTTTGAACAGTAATAATTAGCAAAATTTGTAAAATACTTGCTTATGTTCCTTAACAAGTTGTAATTCCTAAAGGGCTTTCATTCCTATCTTCTTCTCGTATGATTCATTACTAAATATCACCCATTTATTTCATCTGGTATTGAGATTTCTCCCCTTAAATTTCTATTTGGTACCCAATTTATGTAGAACTTAGTTGCACAAGCGACATTTATATACATGGTCATTTGGTTTCTAAAAATTCTTCAAAATGCATGTCACACTCATTTAGATCGGTCTGAATGGAAATATTATTTCATCACGGTGTATAGAATAGAATCTCTTTTCCCTATTTCTAAATTAACTTTTGTGTTCCTAACTTGAATTAGGCATTGACCTTATTCAGTAGTAGTCTTGTAGACGGATGTATTCCTCATCAATATCCCCCTTGGGGCCTAAAGACGGGAGAGTTACACACAACCTTTGCAACTGTACGCAAAAGCTGGTCTTGGAATTATTGATGATTGGTCTCAATATTCCGACATCACCCTTTGACCATATCCTACAAGACAAGGAGAACTGACCAAAGAATATGATAGAAGTGGAGCATCTCTACCTTATTTCATCACACTTTCGTCGCAAAACAAGCATCAAAATATTTATATATTAAATTACAACTTTTTCGAATAACTTAAACTTTTAGATCAGTTGGTAATGATTCCATAAAATCTCACATAATATCAGAGTGGAAAGTCTTGAATTTAAATTTTGAAATATTTATGAATTTTATATATCAATGCATAAACTGGCTTAAGAACTAAGATATTTTGATTTCACTTTTTTAAGAGAGGAACAGTTTTTCTAAGATTATTCTCAGTCCTGTCAGCAGACAAAGGTTTACCTAAAAAAAAAAAAAAAAAAGTCCGTAGCTTTTCAAGAGTCCGAGCTCTTTGGTTTTCTTTTTCTTAGGCTTTGAACACGAGCAGAAGCTCATTTTTATTGCTGTCATGAACTTGTTCGTGTTTTACTCAGCGCCAATCAATCTTCATGAAGTGTTATGCGGTTCGGTCCATTCTCATAGCAAATTTTGAGCTCTGAAAAATGGTTGGGTTATCCATGAAGTCATGTAAAGCAAAGAACTGCTCGGTTTTCCATTCAGAATGTGAAAAATGGGTCATTTGGTGCTATTCATGTTGCAGCTAAGGCATGTCCAATTTTCTTGCTGCTGAATAAGGGACATATTTCAAGGAGTAGAAGATTTCTCTGTTCTTTTTTCGGTGAATATCCTTTTGGTAAGTTTTAGTAGCTGGAACAATTGTTATTTCTGGTCTTTTCTTGTTCTCCCGAACATAGATAACAGTAAATTAGAGGCAGGATCAGATTTACAACTCAAGCACAATAATCTAGGGCTCAATCTGGATACACTTAATGGAACGTGGAAATAACAATAAAACTAATGTTAATTTACTCATTTTCTGACTATTGTGATGTATATGATTGTATGTCTATGCTAAGGGACTGTTGCTTAAATATGAACAAGTTTTAGTCCTTTAAAACCAAAATTAAATTATCCTCGGATCGTGCAAGATTACATGTCAGTATTAGATAAAGTCAAATAAAAAATCCCTCAATTTCATCTATCCCGTTTCTATTTGAAGAATGAGCAAATGTAGGACTAGACATCAAAAACGTGCTTCTTCAGTTTGTACTACTGTAGAAAAGAAATGGGACCCCGATATAATGCCGTAATTTAACTTTATGCACCATAATTTATTAATCATCATATTCATTCTCATTTATAACTAATAACTTACATTTGTGAATGGTTGAATGACTATAAAGTCTGTAATCGTAACTTGAAAATATTAATACTCAATAATTAAGTCAGTATAAATGACAAGTTAGTAATAATCCTTCAAATATTGTAATTTACCTCAAATTTTCCTTTATTGAATTTCCTAATATTTTATAACTTTTGAGGGAATACTATAGAATAGGCAACGTAAATTTATTGTAAACTATGTTTGCTTATTCTTAGTAACTTAGCTCAATGATTATAACATTTCCTTCACATTCTGTAAATTTAAAGGCCCTAGCAGTGAGTAATTATTTCCATAGATCGAAACTTTCCATAATCAATTGCAAGGTTGACAATTCATAATCATTTTCTTCCAAACATTTGATTAAGATCCCCGCACTGGAAAAGAGCAATCCTCTGTCACAAATGACAAGAAAGTCTCAAAACCTGTCCAATCATAGATTTATTCCCTTTTATCGTGTGGGATCATGTGTCCATCACTATCACTCACACAGAAGTCAAAACGATTAAATCGAACATCATTAAATCCGGTAAAAGGATTTCATGATCATTTCATGTTATGATGGCATAAAAAATTGATGTACTGAAAGAACGACAATATTGTCAACAGAAAGAGAGAGGGAGCTGTTATAGAGCGTGATTTCACTTTTTATTAAATTGGATATACTGCATATGAAAGACTAAACTCTCATTCCTTTTACTGCTGTTCACAACAGTAACTCTCAAAAAGACAGACAATAATTGCTAGCAAAGAGATAGATTGGGAAGGCAAGTCGGACAGGTTCTTTTCTCACTTGAGCTTAATTCCCTTGGAGAATCTTGATTGCCCAGTCTTTGACTTCCTTGACCTTCGGTTCAAAAGCACTGATTAATTCTGTTTGTGCGCTTGCTCGAATGCCGGTCCTGCAAAACGTGGCAAAGTGCTCACGGTTGTTATTGAAAAGGTCATACTTGCCGAAATTATCGCCCTCGTGAAGCTCCCAAGCTTTGTTTATGACTTCCTCGGGCGATTTGGTATCGAGTAAAATCGTGCGACTCCCCCTCCATGTCAGCCAATACTCCAGTAGTGGCCGCCCATACGCATACGAATGGAGGGAATGGAGCTTCTCGCCTTCTCGTCGGAAGGTATCAAGAGAAGTCTTATCGACTCCTGTTCTTGTGAGATGAATGACATTGCCCTCTCCCACGTAAATTCCTATTAGAATCAGTAGTGAGTACATGCAATAAAGAAAAATAATTAGTTGTCCAAATCACCCATAGCAGGTAATTACCACATAATCAGCTGATTGATAGGGAATGAGAAGCAAATAAATGTGAGTGAGAGAGGATTGTCTAAATGAATCGTAATATATTAGTCTTTGTGTTGGAGAATTAAAGATTAATAGAAAATATACTTCAATGATGATGAATCACAAAGTTTCAATATTTACGTGAATTTAATTGAAGGACGTTTTTATACAAACTAATTTCGACTGTTACGGATATGTGAAGAAGAATATCCACAAAGAGATGACCGAACGAGGAAAGATGTAGACATCGGATAATTTTCTATCATTGGATATCTACAACTCGAATTGTCTGGAGGGAAAATCAAATGTTAGCTTCTCACTGTTGTAAAATATTGCGTTACAAATATATATTAGAGAGAATAGAGAGAGATTAAGTAGAGAAAGCAAATAAATACCAAAAATAGTAGAGAAAGCTAGACACCAAAGATAGTAGAGAAAGCTAAAGGAGAAATTTTTATTTTCACTATTTTATTTTCTTTTTCTATCACTCTAATCACTATGACAAAACTAAGCTCTTATTTATAAGAAAATAAGGATGTACTTTTCATAAATGTCAATGTATTAAATAATACATTTATTGGATAGAGAGATGAATATTCATTGGATAGGGAGATGTATTTAAAATGTAGGATACAAATGTACCATAATAGGTATATTAAACAAGATGAATATAATGAATATTCATTCATGTATTATATTTATTCATGTATATTATAATACTCACCACTTTTTTTTTTTTTTTTTATAAGCATAGAGAGGGGGGAAGGACCAATGAGTGGGTCATACAACAAAGGCTAAATAATATGGGTAAGAGCGGACACCTAAGCAAAAAGTCATCAGCTTGCGACATAGCAATCAGATTGTCCTTTCAGAGATCGTCAAGGATCTAATAAGTCAAAGAACCGGTGAAGGCGAAGATGAGGCCGTGGATGGGGAGGCTGAATGAGCAACCGTGGAACTGGAAGAACAAAGAAGGTAAAATGCCTAATTAGTAACGTGCCAAATAATGCCTAATTCTATTTTTTTATCTCCTAGAAGAAAAAAACAACAAAAATCCATTTTGTAACTTTTTTGTTTTCAAGAACAAATTTGTTCTTAAGAATAGATTTGGAACAGAATAAAAAAGTAGAAAAAAAGTTAATTCTTTATTCTAAGAAATAATTTCAGAATCAAGCCATGTTCTTTTATTTTCTCTTTTCTTTTCTTATTTTCCTTCTCTTTGTTTTCCTTCTCTTTTCTCTTCTTTTTCCTCTAGCCGGTCACAAAAATAAAATAAAATAATTTAAAATTTAAAATAAAATTTTAAAAAATGAATAAAATTATACCATAAAATGCATTAAAATTACAATAAAATTAAATAATAAATTTATATTTAAAATATGGTAAAATTATATAATAAAATTTAAAAAATATTTAATAAAATAATTTAAAAATAAAATAAAATATAATAAATTTATTTTATAATTTTATAATAATTTTATTTTATAATTTTATAATAAATTTTAAAATTTTATAATAATTTTATTTTCAATTTAAAAGATAAAAATGTAATAAAAGTATTGAAAAATTAAAAGAAATTCTAAGTCGCAAAAAAGAAAAATTTAAGGATCGTACCAAATGCATTTCTATTCATGTAATAGAAAATTTAAGCAGTTACCAAACACTTTCAAATACTCAGAAACTCATCCAGAGAACAAAATAAAAAAGAATTATTTTTTTAGCAGAAATTAGTCCTGAAACAAAATGGTTATACACACCCTAAGTGACATGGTCATCAGCTTGCCCTTGAGAGCTTGTTGAGGACCCGATGAAGAGCTCGTTGGGGACCTGATGAGTCGGCGAGCTGGTGAAGGTGAGGATGAGGCCATGGATGAGGAGGCCGGATGGGTGACCGTAGAAATGCAAGAACGAAGAAGGTAAAATGGGAGGAAAAAAAAGTCCTCGAGAGCTTGTCGGGGAACCGAAAAGAAGAAGACAAGGGCAAGATTTATAATCGCTGTGTTGAACTATCAGGTCAAGCACATACGGATACTGTCCTTTGGCAATATGAACAATAACAAATAACGATTTAGTCGAGCAGGTAACCATGTTACGAAAAAATGATAAAGATCAATGGAAAAGCAACAGAGGATGAATGGCCAACCATGATGCGAGTAGAGGCGAAACCGACGATAAGTGTAAATATGATCCCCAGGATTAAGCTCTTCCTGTCTGACCGCGGTCTTCCAGAGTAGCATCCATAATGTGATCAATTCGTTGATGATCTGAACCGCCATTTTATCCCTTTGGGGTCCTTCCGAAGTCTCTCGTGCTTGATGAGCTGGTCTAAGATTAGCTTTGACACGCCTGAAAGAGCGAGCGGAATGGGAGTGGATGGAGGAGCTTCTGATTAACAAGCGCGAGATGAAGCTTCTGCTGCAGCCTAAGCGCTGGTAACGTCTGGAAGGTAGTCAGCTTTTGGTCTTTCTGGGATCTATGAACACCTAAAGCTTCCCGTGAGGGATTCTTAGCAGTGTTAAGTCCAGACGACCAGGTTTTTCTAGATGGAGACTTAGGAGAGGATTTGAAGAATGTCGGAACACAAATCTGGATTGATTATGAGTGGACTGAGGGAAAAGGCGGGAGAGAAATGATTTATAATGGCCTAGAAACTTAAGCGGGTTTTGTCACTCCTCGGAAAGAAAGAAAAACCTCGTGTGCTTTGACGGAATAGGAGCTGGGGTGGGTTTTTATTGATCGAGACCTGAGAGAGGACTTGAAGAAGGTAGGAACACTAAGTCTGGATCGATACTGAGGAGGCTGGAACGAAAGGGTACCTTGGGTCTCGTTCGATGATGATGATGATGAAAATGAGAGAAAGATATCAAGGAGGCGCAAGAGAGCGCGCTTGAATATGGCCGGTTAATGAAGGAGGGAGTGCTTACATAGGCGAAGAATAAGTAACGAAAAAAAAATAAGAGAGGAAAAACATGGACATGTTGCAATAGCCACCCTCTCGTCCGTCTGTTGTTAAGGATTAAACAAAAAAGAGCAAGTGGGTTGAATCAGGCTTGGTTTAACTGGTGATACTGACCCATTGCTCTCTCTGAATTCGACCGATACCTTTTGCCTTTCCTCCATGCGCAATAGCATATGGGATGATCTTAATCAGGGTTTAAATGAATTTACATTCGAACTATTTGATTGTAATTGTGAAAAAAAAAAAAAAAGGGTTTCAAATAGGTTTCTATATTTACTATCAGGGCAGGCAATCTCTCAATGAAGATAGATGGAAGGTCTTGAAAAAGAAAGACCTATCTACAATTTGAGGATCTAGAACTATGACGCTATCCGCGTCCATACCCACTTCCACCTTTCTCTAGCAAAAGAAAGATGGAGCTACAATATTACCTTACTTAGTCACTCCAAATCAAAATGCTCCAAAACTATTTTAATTTTCACTACGGTTCTTAAAATTAATTATCCTCCTAAGAGAGAGAGGGGGGGTTTCTTTTTTTTTCCTTTTTTTTTGGCGGGGTTTTCTGGAGACAGGGAAAGGAAGAAGTCTTACGTTTATTTGAAGGTGGGAAGACTCCAGAAGGTCAAAACAGATGCAATTCCTTTTATTTCAGAAGTTCCATTCGACTTGGTTTAGATTCGGCATCAGAGATTCCAGCAGTATACTTCGTCCGTTGGAAATGCTACTCTACACTTGTACTAGAATATACCGGATTGGTCCTACACCTCAAAATTTCCTTAATAAATCGATGTACTATTCAGCCATCCACCCAATCAAACCTCATAGGCCAAATATGATTGGCGAGTCCCAAACACAAAAAAAACCCACAACTATTAGGATAAACAAGAGGGGCACCCTTTGAGTTTTTTATCGCGTCAAATTAATAATCTTCACCCATTAATTGCATGTCCAATCTCTCTTGATGACGTTAGATAGATTTCCCGGCTTTTTAGTGATGATGTTCGATAGATTATCAAGATCATCAAGAAAAAATGTGCAACTTCAAATTACAAGATTTCCCGATTGAGATATTATCCATTGCACACCATTCCGGGAGGCCATCGACAGTAATGAATCTACATCCACCATTACGTGGGGAGCATCACTATAAAAAAAGACAAATGTTCTAAGCCGCTTTAATCATGTCAAAATGGCGGCGTGTATGATAGGGAATCCAGATTGGAATATCACTCAAATCATCCGTTGACGACTTCTCCAACTAATCTATTTTCTGCCTACCCTTGATTAAACCGTTGCGAGCACTGAAAATCGTCATCCCTCTCACACGTAAGCAAGCGGCGGACATGGTCGCTTGCGCAGTTAAGTTTAATCATGACAGAAGAAGGTCACACCAGATATGAAGAACAAAGAAGCGATTGAACGGAAGGAGTAGGATGACGGTTTTCAAGGCTTTCTTCCAACTAGAGGGAAGTCGACAACTTGAATCGTCTGCTGCTTATAGAAGAGATATATTTATTCATGACAAATGCTACAAATGTCATACTACTGCGGAATCTCGAACGGCCGTAAATAGAACTAGGCGGAATGAGGTAGGTAGCTAAGAGTAGGTAAAGAGAGATAGAGAATCGGATTTAAATTGGATCTTCCAAAACCCTCCTACTATATAAACTTAATCAATAATGGCATGAGTTCTCTTTTTAATAGTGGGATAAAGAGAACCATCATAAACAAAAAGCAAAAAACTATTCCAAAAGTTTTATGGCGGTAGGCGGCGGCCAACAGTGGTGAGGGCTGGCAAGCGACGAAGTGGCAGGCAGACGGCGACGATGAGTAATAGTCGACTGATGGTCGACGACGACGATCGACGGTGACAATCGACCGACAAGGGCGAGCGGCAGGCGGTGGTGGGCGGACAGCAGGGGCAACGGCGAGGGGCGAGGGGCAACAAGGAAGAAGAAAAGAAAAAAAAAAACTTATTTCTAGAAATTGTTTTTGAGAACAAGAAACTACTTTTTTTTTACTTATTGTTTATGTTCCAAATCTATTCTCCAGCCACTTTTCTATTTTAGAGAATAGAAAAATTAATTGACTTCACCAAGCGAGTTTCTGTTCTTTTTTTGTTTTAGAAAACAAAATAACAAAAATTGAGAGAAATAGAAATGTTACCAAATAAAGCCTTTGTTTCTCCGTAGGCTCTATGCATCCACCATTCTCTGAATTCTGCAGCAATTTGACATGAAAGTTGGTTGAAAAGACCACTACCTTTTCCCGCTGCAAATCACATCATATTGGAGCTTGCATCTCGTGCAACCAACCATTTTCGCTCCAACAACTTACGTTCGTATGGTATCTGGACATGTTCAGTCGATGCTTCCTTTAAGTTTTGCAGTTGGATCTTGGTCATCTTCGTTTTGAATTGGACTCAATTTGGCTGTACATTTTAAGCTTTGGATGGACGCCCTTGTAAGAGTGAATGCGCACGATGTGGTCCATTTCTCTTAATCTCTCATCAAACATGAAAATATATGCAAACCACCAATCAAAGATGGATGGGAGTCGTCCAAAAATATTACGCGTTGTCCCATTGCTATTGTCTTATTGGTTTCGTCTCTCTAGTATGTAATTACTACAATAACCACTTACCATAGCCTAAACAGCCACTCACCAAACTCCTTCACCTTCTATAACCAGTCAACCTTTATTTATATATATAATCATAAGGACCCCTATCGTGTCTTTCTATACGTAAGTTCTGAAATATCTATATAAATAGTATAATAGTTCATACTCAAACATATCATGCTTGTAAAGAGAGAAGGTTTGAGAATGAAGTTATCATGTATGTTTGTAGTTGTAGGGAAAAGTACCAAAAAAGTCTAAACATATTACATTGGTACCAATTCAGTCCTAAACTTTTTAATTTGACCAATTCAGTCCTAAATTTTTTAATTGGACCAATTCGGTCATAAACCTTTTAATATTTGTACCAATTCAGTCAATCCGGCTAATTTTGGCCGGCCGACGCTTACGTGAACGTCGGCCAGTGGCCAGACGTTGACATGAATATTTTTATGATTTTTTCGATTTATTTTTTTTTCTTTTTTCTTTTCTTTTTCCCTTTTTTTCTGCCTTCTTCCCGGTGAGGCTCGCCGGCCACTAGGCAAGGGCCGCGAAGCCCTCGCCCGCGACCCTCGCTTAGCCTCGCCCAGGGTCGCGAGCGAGGCGACTTAGCCTAGATTTGGGTGAGGCCAGCCTCGCCCTGGCCTTGCCGCAGGCGAAGGCAGCGTCGCCCAGATCTGGGCTAAGCCACCTCGCCTATGGCCCCGGGCGAGGGCCGCGACCCTCGCCGACGGCTGGCAAGGGCTGCTCGGCCTCGCCCGGGGCTGCAGGCAAGGCTGGCCTTGCCCAAATTCGAGCGAAGCCGCCTTGCCGACGGCCCTAGGAGAGGCCGGGCGAGGGTTGCGATCCTCGCCGACGGCAGGCAAGGGCTTCACAACCTCACCCAGTGGCCGGCAAGCCTCAAGGCAGAAAAAAAATAATAATAATAATAAAAATCGAAAAAAAAATCATAAAAAATCATAAAAATTGCCATGTCAACGTCCGGCCACCGGCCGACGTCCACATCAGCATCGGCCGGCCAAAATTGATCGGATGGATTGAATTGGCACCAATATTAAAAGGTTTAGGACTCAATTAGTCCAATTGAAAAGTTTAGGACTAAATTGATACCAATACAATAGGTTTATGACTTTTTTGGTACTTTTCCGACAATTGTATATTATACCAATGGGTCACGAGGGTGAAATGTGGCTTCAACATTGGACAAGGTTGACAAGGTTTTCATGTCCATAGAAATGCTTATGCTCAAAGAAGACGCAAATTTAGTTTAAAGAAAAAAATTAGAGTTTTGCCGAGTTACAATTAGGTTGCCTTGTTTGCAAAATTACATATTTGGGTACAATTGGTGAATTGGAACGTTTATGTAATAAGTAAACTTACCCTCGTGCGTGTCTATCACAACAATCCTTTTCTAAGTGACTATATAATGAGAAATTATTTTTTCTAGAAAGTACATCCATGTTGTCATGCGCAACCCATCTAAGAAAGGTGTCATGTGTGTTTGTGGTTTGGTTAGGTGAATCTGCTTATTGTCCGTGTTATGAGAGATTTCTCGTCGGCATCAATAAAGTTAAAATAGGTAGCCTCACCCAAGAAAGATACAGTTGAAAGAGAGAGCCGTCGGATTTGACCGGGGAAACCGTCCAGAACCTTATTAAATGAAGATAATTAATAATGGCAAGAGCTCTCCCTCCTAAATAATACAGTCTCGTAGGTACATCATCAACAAGAAATATATATCTAAAGACGTCTGTGTGAATTCTTTTAATTACTACTTATTGTATCTGTACATGTCAAATTGATGCAACATGCAAGTTTTTCGGTCGATCTTGGTCAATTTCAGTTTGAACTTGACTTAATTTGACTGTAGGTTTTAAGCTTTGGATGGACATGCTTGTAAATGTGGATGTGCATGATCTGTCCATTTCTCTCAATCTCCCGTCAAACATGAAATCGTGTGCAAATCCACTGATCAAAGATAGATTGGAGTGGTCCAAAAGTATTGCACTTCATCCTATCGGTACCGTGTGATTGGTTTCGTCTCTCTAATATATAATAACTATGACAACCACTTTCCATAGCCTAAACATCCACTCACCGCACAAAATAAGAGATTTCGTATTAGCACAAAATCTATCTTGCTGAATTTGAGCAATTAATCATTTGGTTAATTTCTTCTTCTTTTTTCATTTTCTTTCTTAATCTCAAAGGGAAAGTTACGTGTATCATGCGACAAACCAAGACGCCATGCGATCTGAGCCTTACCATGAGGATTTATGTCCTTTTTTTTTTTGTTTTGGAAAAGAAATGAGAAAGATGTGATTGGATCTATGTGATGATGGTAACAAAGATAGAATTGCAGAGTCAAAAGAGTAAGTTTCATTGAGTTTTGGACAATATATGCACACTCAAATATTTGTTTACAAATCAAAAACAAAATAAAAGATAATTAAAAAAAATCAAATATATACAGTTGAGTGTTGTGGGTTGTTAGCCAATTTTAGAGATCACAATTTGAGTTTTTAATTGGGAATTCCATCTCTTTATTACACCCCTGCACAATGGAGGATCCATTAGATATGCCAATCTTGGCCTGAAAATTGAAGAGCTTTCATTTTGAGACAATTTTTGTAAGGAGGTTTACCAATTGATCTTTCGTGGAGATATGACAAACTCGTTGTCACACCCCAAATCCTATAGGGATAGGGGTAATGACACAACTATCCTTCCATGCAAAAGACGCAATTTCAAACTACCAAAATCCAAGTCCCAAAATCCCCATCAATAGCGCTCTCACTTTAATGATTTGAAAAACACAAAAGATGAATGGAATGAGCAACCTTAGCCTAATGAGTAGTACATATATTTTATAAATAGATCGAGCATCCATTATGCATATTTATAAAACTAAACCACAACTCATTCAACTCAAATCCAAAATATAACAAACCTATTATAAGGGAATAAGTTACATATGTTTCAACATATATATATCCATTTCACAATAATATCAAATAAATAATTTCTTCAAAATCACACGCCAATGGTCTATTTTGCTGGCCAATCTCATACTTAGATATCAACCGTAGTCATATATAACGCTTGGTGACGAGTAACCAAGGCCTTGTTTAGTAAAAAAAAAAAAATTATGTTCCTTGAAACAATTATTTCTGTTCTTTTGTTCTAAGAAACGAAAATAGAATAGAAACTTATTTGGTAAAATTTTTCTTTCTCAAGAACAAAAAATCTATTTTTTTGTTCTTGGAAATAGATTTGGAATAGAAACAAAAAGTAAAAAAAGTAACTTCTTGTTCCTAGGAACAATTCTTAAGAATAAAAAGAACAAAAACAAAAAATTTATTTTTTCTTCTCTTCCCTCTTTTTCTCTTTTCTTCGTCTCTTTCCTTTTCTTCTTCTTCCTTTTGGCCGGTTGCTAGCCTTGGCCATGGCCGACGTCGGCGACCGGCCAAACGAGGGCCAGCAACCTCGCCGAAGTGTCACCAACCCCCGACGATGCTGAGCCACGGCGAGGCTCATCGACCCAAGCCTCACCGATGGCTGGGCAAGCTCAACCTCACCGATCCGGGCGAGGTCGGGCCAAGGTGAGGTCGAGCCTCGCGCAGCCACTGTGAGGCTCGACCTCGCCCAGCTAGTCACCAACTACCATTGTGGCCAAAGACCGGCCAAAGAGAAAAAGAAAAAAGAGAAAAGAGAAAAATAAGAAAATATAGTAAAAGTATTTAAAAAAAAATTAAGAATCTTACCAAACACATTTCTATCCTGGAAATAAAGAATTTATAGAGTTACCAAACGCGTTCTTTTGCTCAGAAATTGTTTCCGGTAAGAGAATCAGAAAAAACCGTTTATAATAAAAAAAATTTCCCAAAATAGAAGCGTTACCAAACATGCCCCCAAGCTTCCCCCTTCACAAGGTTTCCATCTATATTGCCCGTGACTAGTCCATAAGGATATCGTAATCTAGTTTTGAGTATCAACATCAATCCACAATGACATCCTCCACAATCCATAAAACCAAATCCCTAATTCATTTCATATATCACAATGTTTTTCCCAAACTATTTCATAAACCAAATTCATGAATCAACATATATGTACATACATACATACATACATACATACATACATAAACATAAATCCTTTCATGACAACTTTCCAAAATTATTTGGCAAACGAATCACAACTATCAACTCATAGTAAATGCCTGATTTAGATTTTATGCAACAAACATGCTTTTTTATAACTCATAATATATCAAATCTTTTTAGTACTTTCTAGACATGGGTTTAGAAAGTCATTGACAAGATAGCACTACTCACTTGGAAATACCTTAACCAAACAACACCTAGCTAAATGAGTCAAGAATCTCCCGATCCTAACAATTAAATGAGAATCGTTGTTAAAGCCAAATAAAACTTTATCTCAACTATAAAAAAAGGATAAACTACGCCTAAACGTTAATAAAATGACTCCTATGCGCTAACAAATTACTTAGCCAAAACAATTATTTAAACCTAAACACAATACAAAACTCAATCTCGAAATCATAAAATTTCACTCAACTAAACCGTTGCTTCAAATCAAACTCCATCAAGCCCCACGGCTTTACAACAACATAATCCACCATTCCCATGAAATCCCGAAACACCACAACTCAAAAATTGAATTTCATGACTTAAATCTCACTTAATTCCAAATTTAAACCCTAATCTCAAAAATTATCCCAATTGGACAAATGAAGAACACAAACACTTATTGGTCATTGCAGTACGAAGTCAAATTGGCTTGCGAGGTCCCTGTGATGTGCACACGGAAAATCCCTCTTTTCTTCCTTTTCTTGTTCTTCTTTCTTTCCTTTTTCCCTTCTTTTTTTTTTTAATGCCGGTTCCCACCAAAGGCAAATGTTACACTTCTGACGGGCCCTTAGCAACCCAATCTAACATAAAGTGAATATCAATGGATATATGCTTCATAGGGAGCAAAAGACCGGATTTGCGCGTAGATAAACAGCTTGGATGTTGTCATAGTAGGTGCTGGTGGCGGGGGCTCCATGATTCCACCGTGTCTACTATCTTTCGTGAGTACGTCCCCAATCATTTTCTCATGCGCATTTAATCTAAGATCTGTTTAAAGTTCACTCCTCTCCCAAAAGGATAAAGACAGGGAAAAGAAAGGGATTTTAGAGAGGCGCCCACTGATGACTCGCCTCAAAACCTAGAGTCCAACTGCGTCACCTTCACCAGATTTTTTGGGTGTCCTTGGCAGAAACTCTATTGACAGCAACCAACGACCCTTTTATTTCTTCACTTAAACCACATAATTGGCAAAGAAATTAGATGATTCTTGAACAATTCAATTTTCGAAAACCCTCCTATTCAAGAAAAGACACATAATTTTAACCTTTAAATCATGAAGTAAGATAAAAATATATGTTTCTCTAAAAGAACAATGCAGAACAAGCCTAAAAGCACAAAACAAAAAGGGTGTGGTTTCTTCAGCAAATGGGTTCTGAGAGGGAATAGTGCAGCTGCTTTTGCTCCAAGTTGGATAATATCCAATCGGTAAGTCATTCATTAGAAAAGAAAAAATTCCCATGGTGTTACAATTTGCAGAGCATGAACAAGGCATCTCCTCAATACTCTACAACACCATAAACCTAGCATACTTATCTGCCATGCTGATGGCGCTTTGTCGTCTGTCAAGCATATCTCACAAAATCAAACTAGATGAGCAAATCTTGTTACCTTGGAAGTATCGAAGCATTTACAGCTACAGAGTTTCAATTTGCATCCTTGTGGCTATTGCTGTAAGGACCCAGGCCTCCCACTATGTAATATTGTCCATTTTGGGCCTTCAGCCTTCACGGCTTTAAAACGCGTTACACAGGTTAGAGAAGGCAAGCCTTATAAACTAGCCCATGACTCCCCCCTAAGCGACGTGGGACAAGAGAGGGACCCCTTCCATGCACACATCTGGGGATCAACATGCGGACGCACCGCCATCCTTCCTCCCCTCGCACCGCCACTTGGGCCGTCACACTCTTCCCTCCTTGGGAGCACAACGCCCCCGCTGTGGCTGTCACACCCCAAAAACTCCAAGGAATGGGAATGACATGGCCGTCCTTCATCCCGAAGGACGCAGCCTCAAACACAACCAACAACCTAATATCAACTTATATATATCAAACCATATATATAAATATCAGATAAACCATCAAATTGGTTGCAACATCAGAATTTTTATAATCCACCAAAAGAAGATATGCATTTAAAACTTAGACACTCCAACCACTAGCAAAGATCATGTGCACCACTTCCTTAAACCATACCAAAAGAAAATAAAAATAGAACTCCCCAAAAGTTTCCCACCAACAGCGCTCTCGCTTTATTTGCCGCTAACCGAGGAACCTGAAAAGATTAAAGGAGGAATGGGATGAGCAACCACAGCTCAGTGAGTAGTACATATCTTCTAAGCAGATCGAACAACCACTATGCATGTATACAAAGTAATACCAAACTTCATAACACCAACTCAATATATAAAATGCATATTGAATCTTATAAGAGTTATTTCTTATCATCAAAGTTTTATACAAATATGGAAAACTCATTTAAATCGCCATCAAAAGTCAAGTATCAATGGTCGAATCCATTGAATAATCTCCATCAAAAACACGTATCAATGGTCTATCCATCAACTAATCTTTTGCTCAATAACTAACCATGGTCACGACACAACGCTTTGTGACAATGCGACCAAGATTCTCCCCTTGGCAAGGTCTCCACCTACAAAGTCAATGGCTAGGCCCAGAAGGACATCCTAAACCTGGTATGCATACCCCAAAAACCCCTTACTAGGTTCATAGTCATATTGAGCATAAATAACCATTCTCCAATACCAGAAATCCAATCCATAAATCAATATCTTAAACCAAACAAATAACATTTTGCAACATAGCCCATCATCCATTTTATATCCATTTCTCAAATCATCATAAATCTTTCCATAAATCAGTCGCAAAGAAATTTCATATATATTTATCCAAAAACCTTGTATAACATGCTTTTCAAACATTCAATATCAACTAAAGGGTAGCAATTGCTCGATCTAGCTTTTATGCAATAAAAATGCTCTTCTCGATTCAATATATATACATATATACTTTAAGACATGATTTTATAAAACCAAAGAAGATATAGTACCACTCACCTCGTCGCCATGACCAAACGACGAACGATACTTGTATCGTCGAACTCAAGGCCCTATCAAATAACCGAGAAATAATGTTAAAATCTAATAAAACTCTGTTTCAACTATGAACAACTAAATTACGCCTTAATTCTACCAAAAGGACTTCTACACGCTAACAAATCGCGTAATGATTGTTCAAGCCATTCGCAACATGGAGTTTAAGCGCAAAACTTGATCGCGCCTTAACTTTATCTTCCGAATCCCGATCCGAACATACTTATAGTCAATAGAGAGCCCTTGACACATATTACAAGAATCCCAACTTGACCGTCCCAAAATCAAGCCGAAAAATGACAAAATACAAGCCTGAAGCTGCTGGACGCGTACTGTTCACTGCACGCGGGAAACTTTGAAATTTTGTTTCGGACAAACCATAAGCTCAAATCACGATCCGTAAAATCCCATGGCTCCACAACAACCTAAACTACCATTCCTACAAAAATACACAGCTCAACGACTCCAAAATCAGACTTCGCCGCTCGATTTTCCAAAAATTTCGAATCTGAGCTCTAAATCCAAAAATTACTTCAATCGGACGAACGAGGGGCCTAATCTCTTACCAGGTGCTACGCTATGGAGTTGAGTCAACTTGGCAAAGCATCCGAGGCGTGTACGTGCCAAAACCCCTTTCCTTTCTTCTTCTTCTTCTTCTTCTTCTTCTTCTTTTCTTTCTTTTCTTTCTTTTCTTTCTGGTTGAGGACCCCTCAACTTCTATTTAACCGAACCCTCTCCCCTCTCCTTTTTGCTTTAATGACTTTTCAGTTTCTTCTTCAGTTTCTTCTTTTGGGGCCTTTAAAACTTCTTTTTCTGTTTCTTCTTTTGGGGCCCACTAGCCTAATGTTACAGTGGCCCCACACACGGTTGGGAGTCGGCTCTAATACCACTTGTAAGGACCCGGGCCTCTCATTGTGTAATATTGTCTGCTTTGGGCCTTCGGCCTTCATGGCTTTAAAATGCGTTACACAGATTAGAGAACCCAAGCCTTATAAAATAGCCCATGACTCTCCCCCTAAGTGATGTGGGACAAGAGAGGGACCCCTTCTCTGCGCATGTCCCGGGACCGAGGCGCGGACGTACCACCATCCCTCCTCCCCGCGCATCGCCGCTTGGGCCGTCACAACTGCCATGTGAAAATAATGCCTATAAATGAGACTTAGCGGTAGAAAGCAACCAATATAGGAAAGAGTAAAGACAGTAGATTGGAAAATCTGAGGACAGCTATTTAGTTGCAGAGACCATTGCTTTAGCATAAACACTAGGCAAAGCTCAAAGGAACTCTAGTTAAACGTCACTAGAAAAGAAATATAGCATGTACTGCAAAACATAACTATTCAAATTACAAAACAACTAAGAAGAAAAGGAAGAAATAATTATTTTGCACAGAAACGTATCTAATCAGCTTTGCATCACAACCTAAAGACAGTGCTAAGTACTTAGATAGGTGCAGCACATGTTGTCCTAAAATGGCCTGTCTGGTTGCAGCAACCACAGTGCACAACTCGTTTCACACGGCCTCGATCTTCTGCTCGAACATGCTTCTTCCTTGGCCTTCTAGGTGGACGCAATGACTTAGGAGGGTTGATGATAATCTCGACAGATCTGTTGGCCATATTGCATTGTGCTTCTACTTGGAGATATGAACCAAAATCTACATACCCCTGCCACTAATTTGGATAGAGCATCTCAAGTTTATGCAACATATGCCAGAGTGTGAGCAATCTTAGATTAAGCAACAAACGTTAAATGAAAGGGACTACTTAACAAACTTCTTGGGCCATTCTTTAGCATCTCTATACTTCTTCATAATAACACCATACAATGCCGTATGCTTGCTGGCACTTAGACCCGTATGACAATAAGTTGCGAAATGTTCACAGTTATTAGCAATAACATCTTAAGTACCAAATCCATTGCTCCCAAGAAGCTGATAAGCAACCTCGATGACTTGTTTAGGGGATTGTCACAAGAAAGGGTGGTGCAAGTTCCAGCATTCTTCTAGTGATGGCCCAGTCACAATACATCATACATGAAATAATGAATATAAGAAGCTTCTTGTTGTTGCCTCGACAGAAGCAATTGAGGCACGTCTTAACGACCCTACAACAAGTGTTTTCCAGGTAGCCACATACTAGATAGGCAGGCACAATTTTTGGTTCGACTCTGGAAGGTGAGAAGATGGTCTCCTTGCCCTCTATCCTGGTGAAGTGAATCACGTAACCATCTCCCACATATATTCATGGCATGTTTAGACACAACTTGGTGAATTATGAAACACTTAATAAAACCACAGATTTTCGTAAAAGATGGAATTAAACCACCAATAGCAGTAGGATCTGGGTTACGTTTGCTAGCAACAAGATTAAGCAGGCCTTTTGCACAATAGGCCTTCAAATAACTTTACACTCAACTTTCTTTTTCTCGGTCATAAACTTTCCAATGAACTTGTAAGGACCTATAAGGACAAGACGAGCAAAACAATAAAAGAACAAAAAAAAAAACTAGAACACCAAAGAAATCACACGAGTTATTACAGTAGTTTAAAAGAATGTAGGAATGGAATTAGAAACCAAAAAGTACGCATTTGACTCAAAAAAGGCATGTAATTTATGCATCTAACCTCAAATACTAATCGTAGTTCTCAATTGGCGTACCGTCTTCCATTGTCAGTGGGTGTATTATTCAGCAAATTCCACCTCATGGCCCTGCTTTTGGGCTAGGGAAGACAGAAAATGGAGCTTAAAATTTGATTTTAATCAGTCTAAAAAGAAAGCTTCACCCAATTTAAGAAGAGAAAAGAACCCAATTGAGAAATAACAGGGAAGAAGAGATCTCATTAGCAAGCAATAGAGGGGCTGAAGAAGACTGACCATGGTGACTATACGAGCCGTATCGCCTGTAAGTGTCGATGTGGTCACCAGGTTTCCAAATATTATGGGTTGACCTTCTTCCATAACAAGTTCGTCATAGCCCTTTTCACCTTAGGTTCTTTCGGACTCTCTCTTTACTCTCAAAGACTTGCCTACGGAAGATGGCACTGCGACCTAGCATAAATATACAGACTATGCTATGAGATGATCACAATTCTTGTCCATCCAGTTTGGTTCTTACTTTTCTCCGGGCGCCTAGATGAGATGAAAATGGTCCAGTCAATGAAACAATTCAGTTTCTTCCTCTCCACGCAGTCGCATAGCACTGGCCGTCCCAATGAAGGTGAAAAACGAGTAACTGTTTCTTTTTTCATATCCAATTTCATCTGCTTGGGAGGATAAGAGCAAGGGGAAAGTGTCAAAAAAGTCATAGATCTATTATATTTGTGCTAATTTAGTTTTAAATTGTGTCAATTTAATTTTAAAAATTTTTACTTTATATCAATTCAATCCTAAGCCTTTTAATGGTGTCAATTTAGTCATAAACCTTTTGAGCTAGTATCAATTTAGTCTTAAACATTTTTGACTTGGTGTCAATTCAATTCTCCTAGCTAATTTTGGCAGGATATTGTTAATGTGACTACCGGCCAACTTACGTGACTCCACTAATGTCGTCGTGGTCAATTTTTAATAATTTTTTAGTGGGAGCCCTCATAGGGCTCGCCCTCACCAAGCGAGGGTTGCCCTTGCCCAGGCTAGATCCAACAAGGCCAACCCTAACCGAGCTCGATCTTGCCATGGCTAGGCGAGGCCAACCCTCCCAGCCAAAGCTAGTGGCTAGTGGCCAATCATTGACAAAAGGGAGAAGAAGAAATGAGAGAGAAAAATAATAATAATAAATTGAAAAGTTATTAAAATATCATTAAAATTTGTCCATGTCAGCACTGATAGTACCACTTAAGCTAGCTAACATCCAATCTAGCAAAATCCTACCAAAATTAGCTGAATGACTAAATTGACACCAAATCAAAATGTTTAAGGCTAAATTGGTATTAATTCAAAAGGTTTATTATTGAATTAGCACCAAGTCAAATGGTTTAAGATTATAGCACCATTTAAAAGTTTAAAGCTAAACTAGCATTAGTACAATTGGTTTAGGACTTTTTTGACACTTTTTCCATAAAAGCTACTTCTTTTTTCTAGTTTTTTTCTAATCAATGATGATAAGCAAAATTGGCACAAGACTCACTTATCTTTATGTCCACATCCTTCCGAGGGCTCTCAACTCCTACTTTTATTCTCATATTATTCTCGAATAAAGAATACCCATTTACTCTTTTTTGGTACGGAAGTTCCTCCCTTCAGATTTTTATTTCTTATTTCATGCCGAATTTATGTATGACTTTGTTGCACAAGCGCCGTGGACACATGGTCGATTTGTTTTTCAAAAAGTCTTCAAAATACATGGTGCACTCATTTATTTCCAATTTAGCATACTTTTTTCCCCTTGAATTTGAATTAGGCATAAGATTCTTCTTATAAGCCTTGGGAAAAATAGGGGTGATCAACTCTAAGGTGAGTTGATTCTCAACCTAAAACCTAGAACCAAATCGGGTAGGGTCAGTTCCCATTCGTGAAACCGAGAATCAGCCCACCTGGTCCTAGAATAAAAAATTCATGCTTTTATTGTTTTTATTTCTTTGATTTCTTCTATTCCCTGTATCTTGAACTCCAAAAGTCTGGTATTGCCTTTTGCTTACATTTAGTGATATTGCTTCAACCATCTACTAGAGCAATTGTACCTTCATTATGTTCCAATGAATTCAATGGTTTTGCTTTCCTTTTTATTCTTTTCTGCATCAGTTTCTGTTTGTCCCTTCCATGTGCATCTTCTTGCTTACAAAGCTTACAAAGCTACAAGTGGGAGTTTCCCAACATTGAAAGAAAAAAAGAGCATTATTTTCAACTTTTCATTAAACAAATGTTTACATTATCAGGGTTGCGATATTAATAGGTGATCGACTAGTCCTCCAATGAATTTTGTAGTCATTACTTTATTACGGGGTGTCATATCAACGTATGTTTTTTTTTTTTTTTTTCGTGAATCATATCAACATATGTTAATTAATATAAAAATGCCTATACATGGACAAACAAATTTTTTTTCGTGAATCAAGAGAGAGCCGGTGAGGGAGGGAAGCAAGTGAGGAAGAGGAATGACAAAGGAGGAGTGCCGTGCGTGTTTGAGAGAGTCAAGAGGAAAAACGTCGTGTGATTGCGGGAGTAAAAATAGAAATCAGGCGGAAAAAAAAAAAAAGTTTTGGACACCTACTTACAAAACCGGTCCGAGAATCGATTCCAAAACCGGTCCGAGAACCGGTTCCAAAACCGGTCTAAGAACCAGTTTCCGGGTGGGTAATCACTCGGAACCTGTTCTCGGACCGGTTTAAACCGGTTTCGAATTTTGGGAACCAATTCCCGGACCGGTTTCAACGGGAACCAGTTCCCGACCCTATTTTCCGAGTGGGTCAGTCCGGAACCGGGTATACCCAATCCGATTGCACACCCCTACTTGTTGACCATTGATAATCCGTACCAATGTTTCCTATTAGTGGAGAATCTATTTTGATGCATCCAGGTGCATCCGAACCATTTAATTAATAAAATCCACACATATTCAATTTAAACACAAGTCAACAGTTAAGATAGGATCTAGTAGACTCATTAGAAGGGTGAGTCGAGTTGGGTCGGGTCAGGTCAACAATGACCAACCCGAATAGACCAAACTCGACCCAACCCATGTTCTTAAAACACTTCTACTAAGAAAACATACTAAAATCGAGGTGAGAGTGCGAAGTGAGTAAGAGTAAAAGATAATGAAGAGAGTCGTAGTGGTGAATTCAATCTAAGTAAAATGTAAATCCATTCGTGACTCATTTATTAAATATAATTAACTCATATAATAATTCAACCCATTATATATGAGTTAAGAAACGAGTTTATGATCAATTTTGATTAATCTAAATCCTGGTTACAGATTTTGAGTGCATAGAAGAAACTTTCGGTCTAGAGTTGGAAACTTTCTGCTCTACATTCTTCCCTGACAAACATGCATTGAATGCGGACAGTCTTGTACCAATTTAGTTTAATCACATTTCGCTGTCTCTTGAGCGTTCTCCAAATTTTCGTATGAGCTCTCTCGAATCGAGCATGTCGCAGTCCATCCATACATGCAACCAACTAATTCTTAAAACCCAAAAAAAGTTCTTCAACTCGGAGAGTTAGTATGGGTGTTGGGGAGGAAATGTTCCTTAAGACATTCCATGGAGCTTAATTTTGAAAACAGATAATTACAAAAAAAAAAAAAAAAAGTCTCGGAAACTTAGGTGAGATGTATTAGCTAAAGCAGACTAATTTGCTGATGAACATTGGCAAGATGAGTGCCACTTACAGAGCAAAATAGAGGTCAGACCTGGCAAATCTTGTTGAACGATGGGTCTAAGGCCGAATGCCAGACTTCAAGAACATGAGAATTAACACAAATAGCTTAAAAGCATCAAGAAAGTGCAGAAGTTAGGAAGAACGAATAAGAAAATGTACAATTGCGCTTCAATCGCTGTAGCCAGAAGCTATGCCACAATCAAGCTACTATGTATGTAATAGCCTCCTTTCCTAAACCAATGTGAAACTCTGGAGAAGGTGGAAGAATTTAAATCGAGCAAGTAAAGTGAACCGTTCAACAAGCTCTTGTCCACCGAAGAAAGAGATCAAATCGTTATAGGTAAGTCTACATCACTAGCACAAAGCAGAAAAGAAAAAATATATATATCGGAGCTGGACACTCTTCTCTTCAATGCGAATGGCAAGAACAAAGGAAGCAAAAAACAAGGCTAGAACATCACGGCCAGTTTGCGTTGTGCTTCTACTTGGACATATGAACCATAAACTACATACGGCTACTACTGAGTTGGATAGAGCATCTCGAATTTATGCAATGTACGCCAGAGTGCGAGCACTCTTAGAGTAAGCAACAGTCGTTAATGTAAATAGACGACTCGACAAACTTCTTGAGCCATTCTTTACCATTTCTGAGCTTCTTCTCCAAAACACTATAAAATGCCGCCTGCTCGCTGACATTTACACCTGTCTGACAGTAAGTCGCAAAATATTCGCAGTTATTAGTAATGACGTGATAAGCACCAAATCCATTGCTCCCAAGAAGCTTAGAAGCAACTTCGACTACTTGTTCAGGGGATTTGTCACAGGAAAGGGTGCCGCAAGTCCCCGGATTCTTCAGGAGATGGCCCCATCACGGTGCGCCATACATGAAGTAATGGATGGAATCAAGCGTCTTGCCGCATCGACGGAAGCAATCGAGGCACGTCCTAATGACCCGGCGGCCAGTGTTTTTCCGGTACCCACATTTTGGACAGGCGGACATGGTTTCCGGTTCGCCTCCAGAAAGTGAGAGGCTGGCCTCCTTGTTCTCTGTGCTAGTAAAGTGAATCACATAACTGCCTCCCACGTCTATTCCTAGCACGTTTAGGTACAACTTAGTGAATTAT
Organism: Eucalyptus cloeziana; assembly: GCA_014182715.1. Taxonomy (NCBI): domain Eukaryota; kingdom Viridiplantae; phylum Streptophyta; class Magnoliopsida; order Myrtales; family Myrtaceae; genus Eucalyptus; species Eucalyptus cloeziana. The sequence continues at coordinate 46,328,011 of CM024641.1, read as the reverse complement.
GAGACACATAGTAAAACCACAGATTTGCCCCAAAGATTGAATTAAACACCAATAGCAGTAGGATCTGGTTTAGGTTTGCTAGCAAATCAACACAAAGCAGGCCTTTGCACCATAGGCCTTCGACTTTACATCAACTTTCTTTTTCTTGGTCATAAACTTTCTGGTGAACTTGCAAGAAATTAAAAGGACGATACGAGCATAACAAGAAAAGAACACAAAAAGTGATGGCACCAAAGAAATCATCGGAATGATTACAGTAGTTTAACAGAACGTAGGAAATGAATCTAGAAACCATAAAATGGGGTCTACTCTTGATTTAAGATTATTGCTTTTTTCCTTTTCTTCGTTTTTGGTTTTTTTTCCCTTTTCTTTTTCCATTTGAAACAAAATTTGTGTACCCCTTTCTAAAAAAATAATTATTTGTTAGATAGCTAACTAATTATTTGACAAAAAAAAAAGCTAATTATTGTGTTAATGATTTGTATATTTCTTTTTTTACTAGGATTTAGTACACATTTCATTTAATTATAACTTTAGTATGTGTCATTATGTTGTAATCCGTGTATTTTAACAACTTAATTTTCTTTTTGTTCAGTGAATTTAATAGTCAAATTTCTAGTTATTTATTATGTAAGCATTAAATATTTTGAGTGACCATCAACGGTTCTTTTGTTTATAGCAACATATTTCCAAAGGATAGTTAATCAAACGAGTTTCGATCTTTCTTCTTTGATGTTCAATAGAAATATTATGTCAGTCATGATAATTATCTCCCTAGTCACAACTAAGAAGACCATATATGTCTCTCTTTGAACTTTTTATAGAGACAACATAACCTTGAGCAAGAAGATGCATCTGCACACTACTCAAATGATCCTCTTATGTTAGAAAATTCCCAGGTCAAATTTCAAATGAACTTGTTGACATGATTAATTGTTGTTTGCCATTCATAGTTTTATCATCAATAAATACACTTAAGCAAAAAAATAATATTGTTTTCAATAGTGACTGCACTACAAAAAATAATATAATGAAAAATGAGTAGATTGTGTATAATGCATGCATGTACCATAATATTGAAGTCGAAAAATTTACAATCATGAGGATAATCTGGGAAATAAAGTAAACAATCTACAGATGGAACTAACATTTCTTTAATATGATAAATGATTAGTGCTTGCTTATATAACAATAATATAGAATAAGTTCAGATGAAGACAAAAGTGAAGGAAGTGTTGAACGTAATGGGTGTAGAAGAAGCGACTAGGGTAAAAAAAAAAAAAAAAAAAAAGCTATATGAAAAGGACGTGGATAGTCTTGTCTTTTAGTAAAATTCAAATAAAAGATAAAGAAGAAAAAAAGGCAAGAAATAATCTTAAATTAAGTGTGTGGAAGTCAAAATATTTACGATTGTGGGATAATGTAGGGAAATAAAGTACAAAAATGGAACTAACATTTCTTTAATCCAATATATGATTAGTGCTTGCTTATAAAACAATAATGGAAAATAAGTTCAAACAAAGACAAAAATGTTGAATGTAATGGATGAGAAAGAAGCAATTAGGGTGAAAAAAAGTTATTTAAAAGGAATGTGGGTAGTTTTGTCTTTTAGTAAAATTGACATAAAAGATAAAGAAGAAGAAAAAAGACAAGAAATAATTTTAAATCAGGAGTGGGGCCTATCAAGGGTATTATAGTCAATTTAATGTGAAAATGGGTTTAGGAGCCAAAAAAAATGGTGGAAATAGCCAAGCCTTCTTCTATTCTCCATATCTTTAACTCGAAAAGCCTGGCATTGCCTTTTGCTTACATTTGGTAATATTGCTTCCACCATCTACTAGAACAATTGTACTTGCATTATGTTCCGATAAATTCAATGGTTTCACTTTACTTTTTGTTCTTTTCTGCATCAGTTTTTGTTTAGCAAAAGTATATCGTAAGTGCCAAAACTTAGTACGAATGGACACTTAAATACTAAAACTTTCAAGATGTACATTTAAGTGCCATTCTTTTTTTAAAATTGGACACTCTAGCCGCAAATCCAACATTGCATTATTTTTTAAAATAAAAGTACTCTACGTGATTCACCAGAGTTGTCTACTCAGTAATCAATATGCAAAACGACGTCGTCTTCATGGTCCCCAAATTAAAAACCCTAAATCCAGTTACTACGTACTAGCCACCATGACCACCAGCCACCACCACCAACCATCATAATGGTGGCGGTGTGCCGCTGCAAGGTACTGGTGCTTGCACTAGCTTGCACCAGCTTGCACCAACTCCTAGACCTCAACAACAACAACTGTCAAGCGACTGTGAGTGAACAACAAGCGGCGACAGAGCCTTAACAAGAACAACGACTAAGCATGAAGACTCGAGCGTGAGAAGGACGGCAAGCATGAGATGGATGATGAGCGTGAGACAATGCTTGATTCAATACACTAAACAATGTCGTTTATCAACCATGTCAAAATGACATCATTCAACGTTCACCCTGTCCATATGGATAATGATTTTTAAAATAATTGCCACGTTAGTAAAAATACTTGCCTAAAAATGTTACGTCAGCAGTTTGGTTGGAAATTCGATATCAGCACTTAAATGTACATTTTAAAAGTTTTGGCACTTAAGTATCCACCCATGCCAAGTTTTGGCATTTTCGGTATTCGACATTCATTTTTGTTTGTTCCTTCCATATGCATCTTCTCAATTATAGAGCTGCAATTGGGAGTTTCCCAGCATTAAAAGCAAAAAAAAAGAGCATTATTTTTTTGTTTTTCGTTAGATAATTTTTTACATGATCAGGATTGCGGCATCAATTGGTGATCGACTAGTCTTCTACTAGATTTTGTAGTCATTACTCTATTACATGACATTATGCATCAACATATGTTAATAAATATAAAAATACATATATGTGGAGATATATTTGTAGTCATTACCCTATTTCTATTGAATGTCAAAAAGAAATGCAACCAAGCATATGTACTCTTTAAGAAAAAAGGAATTATAAATAAAGGCTTATTGGTCCGGTCTGAGCAGTTCAGCTCCACACTTAGAATCAAAAAACCGTTGAGAACTAGTCGGTTCAGTCCAGTTCCTAGATTGGAACCATACTATGCTTGCTCCTAGGCTTAAAGATGGGACCGCAACACTTAGATCCTAGCCAAGGAAAGGCTAGTCTTGGAATTTTTTAAGATCAGTTTCGAGATTCCGACAACGCCTTTTGACAATGCCCTACGAGACAGAACTGACAACGTAGGATCCATTTGGATTGGTGTTCCGCGAGACGTTGCCGTCTCTTGGCATTTCCGATTCTCAATCAAATCATCTGGCTTCTTCAAAGGGGAGTCACTTTAGCAGATTCGCTCCCCGTCAATATATTAACGAATTCGGACCTGAGCAGGTCCTTAAACTGCTCATGGAAGTAAAGGCGGGAGAACCACCTTGGGGTGGGTAACCCCGTACTTGCTTCCTCAGCCTCCTCCACCGGCTGGCTAACTATAGGTGGGGGAACATGGGGGCCCTGGCTCATGAGGAACCATGAGGTCAGTAGCAATGTAAATTTTTTTTTTTACTTTTGTCACTAGCGGTGGTCAGGATGCTAACCTCCTTCAGTGGAGAGGCTACCTTGGGACCACAAGACGTGGGTGAAAAACCCACAGCTATTATGGCTGGCTTGAATGCCAAGTTCTCCAACCGAACGCCATAGTAGTTCCCCTGGTTGGAGAACTTGGCAGATTCTCTCCTCAACCATGGAGCACGATACAAAGGGAAAAAGCCACCAAAAACCCTAAATTTTGTCAAAGTGACAAATTTACCCTAAACTTTTTTTTGTGACATGAAAAATCCTAAAATTTGCTAACCGTGACACATTTACCCCAAACTTTTATTTGTGATACAAAAACCTTGAACTTTAATTTGTGTGACATATTTACCCCAAATTATAAGGGCATTTTGGTCTTTTTACTTTTAAAAACTTTTTTTTTTTTTTTTTTTTTGTTTTTCTTCCCTCCGCCGGCGTCCGGCGAGGGCCACCCTCACCGGCTTCCCTCCGCCATGGCCGGTGGAGGGAAGAGAGAAGAAAAAATAATAAAAAATAAAAATAAAAAACAGAAAAAAATAAGACAAAAATGCCCTTAATGGGGTAAATGTGTCACAATTTGCAAAGTTGTGGATTTTTCATGTCACCAAAAAAAAAAAATTAGAATAAATTTATCACTTTGGGCAAAGTTTTGGGTTTTTAGTGGCTTTTTCCCCGATACAAAAGAGAAAAATATAGCATTTCTACCTTATTCAAACAAGCCTTCATATTAACCACTGAGGTTTGCTTCAGTGGCCACTCTTTCAACTTGAAAGGGAAGGTGGGGGTTCAAATCCCTACAAGGTTGGGATGGAAACGTAGTTTGAAGTGGGTTTTCGGCTCACGCCCGCAACGAGGCAGGGCAAAAGTTTGAAAGTGAGCGTTGGAATAAGAATAGGAATAGGACCAACCAAAAAAAAAAAAAAAACAAGCCTAAGCCTTTGTTAACCAGTTTCACAATGCGTGTCGTTCATGCAAATAACAACACCGCCAAAATGCAAATGCCCCAACTCCAAGATTCCACCATGTCTACTATCTTTTGTGAGTGCGTCCTCACGCATTTTCTCATGCACGTCTAATTTGGAATATTGTTAAAGTTCTTGGGTCAAGACAAAAGGACAAAGGGAGAGAAAAGGAAGGAATTTTAGAGAGGGACCCGCTCATGTTTCTGCCTCAGAACTTGTAGTCCAACCGGCTCACCTTCTCCTGATTCTTTGAGTGTTCTTGGCAGAAACTCTACCGACATCAATGGACGACTCTATTATTTCTTCACTTGACCGCATAATTGGCCCAAAAATTAGATGGTTCTTGGACAATTCAATTTTTGAAAACTCTCCTATTCAAGAAAAGACACGTATTTTTGGTCTTTAATTCACAAAGAAAGATGAAAACAGATGTTACTCTGAAAGAGCCACGTAGAGAAAAAGCCTTTAAAGCGGAAAAGAAAGAGGGTATAGTTTCTGCAGTATACAGGTTCTGAGAGGGAATAGCGCCGCTCAATTTTCTTCAAATTGGATAACATCCAACCGGTAAGTCATTCATCAGAAAAGAAAAATGCTCTTGGCGTTACAATTTGCAGAGCATGAACAGGGCATCTCCTCAATACTCTACAACACCAGAAACCTAGTACTACCTGTTTTCAAGAGGAATCCAGTCTATGAATCAGAATAGGACTCATTACAGAAAACGGCCACGGTCAATCTGATATACTTATCTACCACGCGGATGGCGCTTTGTCAACCGTCAAGCATATCTCACAGAATCAAACAAGATGAGCAATTCTTGTTACCTGAAAGTCGAAGCATGTACAGCTACAGAGCATCAGGGTGATAATGCAGATAAATCAGACTTAACTGCAGGAAGCAACCAATATGAGGAAAGAGTAAAGATAGCAGATTGGCAAATCTGACAACAGCTATTTAGTCGCAGAGACCATTGCTTCAGCAGAAACACTAGGCAAAGTTCAAAGGAACCCTAAACATCACTAGAAAAGAAATATAGCATTTACTGCAAAACCTAACTAATAAAATTACAAGAACAATTAAGAAGAAAAGGAAGAAGACGAATTATTTTGCACAGAAACGTATCTAATCAGCTTTGCATCACGACCTAAAGAGAGTGCTAAGTACTTAGATAGGCGCAGCACATGTTGTCCTAAAATGGCCTGTCTGGTTGCAGCGACTACAGTGCACAACTCGTTTCACACGGCCTCGATCTTCTGCTCGGACACGTTTCTTCCTTGGCCTTCCAGGTGGACGCAGCGACTTGGGAGGGTTGATGATAATCTCAACAGATCTGTTGGCATTAGGATCTCCATCAGTTAATTCCTTCCAAAGTGACTTATCAGGAATTGGATGTATGGTTTGTGAGTAGGTCTTCCGGTAAGTGGCAACTGTGAAACAACTCTCTGTAAACCGGTGCACATTCTGCCGACATGAAAGCAGGGCGGCTACAGCATGAGCACAAGGCAAACCGTACAATTGCCAACCTCGACATAGGCAACAACGATTGCGAATGTCCACTATGTTCGTTCCTTCATGGGATATAACTTCAAATTCGGCTTCATTAGCACGGAGCACCTGAAAGGTTCGTGCACGATCTAGAGCCTCAGCAACCCGCCTTTCAGCTGAAGGCACAAGTATTGAGGTCCACTGCATGCTGGTCTCTCGGCGTTCATTGAACCACGTCATGAGCTGCCTCCGAATACATTCCATCATCTGAATTATTGGGAGGCCAGAGGCTTCTAAAATCCAAGTGTTGAGAGATTCAACAATGTTAGCTGTCAAATGTCCAAACCTCGTTCCCTCAAAATAGGCAGTTGCCCACAAGCGAGGTGGAATTCTTCGAATCCAATATGCAGCATCCTGCGAGATCTCTTCAATCTCCAAGATCTTAGCCTCAAACTCAATTACAGTGAGAGCATATGCGGCTTCCCACAGGAGGTTGACAAGCATCGTGTTGTTAAACTCTTTACGGAAGCTCTCACTCAAGTGGCGCATGCAAAACCCATGAAAAGCAGTAGGAAAATTTGCTTCAACTCCATCCACAATACCTTTCTGCCTGTCCGACAAAATTGTGAGCCTCGGCATATTTTCTGTGTTGATCTCAAGCAAATTATGGAGTTCAGATAGGAACCACATCCAATTATCATCATTCTCCTCGTCAACCACACCAAAAGCAAGAGGAAACAGGGCTCCATCCCCATCAAAACCAGTAGCAAGAAGCAAAGTACCGAGATACTTGCTCTTTAAATATGTCCGATCAAGTCCAAGTAATGGTCGGCAGGCATTTAGAAAACCATAGATTGATGCTTGGAAAGATATGAATAGGCGCTGAAAACAATTATCCGCAGTATTTCCATAAACAGATGCTATACTCCCTGGGTTTGTCCGTTTAACCTGGTCACAATATTGTGGAAGTAAGCGATACCCTTCTTCGAAGGAACCTCGCATAGCTGCCATGATACGCTCTTTCCCTCGCCAAGCTTGTTTGTATGACAAGGTGATGCCGTGAACACGATGGATCTCCTCAAGTATTTCTTTTGGCTTGCAGTTAGGATTCTCCTTTAGGCGTTGTTCCACGGAGTTCGCAACCCATTGAACCGATGCTTGTTGATGGCCAAGATGAGAAATTCCTCCACATGAATGATTATCATTGATGGTCCTAATAGTAAAAGTCGGAACACCTGGTAGTTTTGCCGCATGAATGCGCCATGGGCATCCTTCGCTTGCACATTTGGCAGTAAAACGAGTCTTGTCAGATTTTATGGTCTGAATTTCAAAATGAAGTGCAATAGCTGTATCTCTCAGAGCCCTCCGGCAGCTCTTGACATCAGGGAACTCCTGCCCTACTGATAGCTCATAGTTTGAGCTAGAAATAATAGTACGGGCTTGAATGATAGGACTGGAAACAAGTGCATGCTCAACATCCAAATCCTCTGCAGGTTCAATTGCCATTTCCTCGTTATGGTCTACTGCTAGCTCCAGATTCTCATCAAGTTCCTGATTTTCTGAAACTCCTAACTCATTGCTTTCTGATAATGCAAGCTCATGGCTCTGTGCAGGTAAAGCCAATTCATGGCCTTCATGATCAGGCTTCCTGTCCATAGCCAGCTCATTGTCATGCACATAGCCGTGGCCACTGCTTCCCTCAGCATCATGGTTTGGTCCTAAGCCCAATTCATGATCATGAGCATGTCCTAAACCAAGCTCATGCTCATGGGTCTGTCCCAAACCCAGATGATGCTCGTGGTTCTGTCCAAGTTCCAGATCATGGTTTTGGCTGAGTCCTATGTTATGATTATGTCCTGGCACGAAGTGCTGATTTTGTGCTAGAGCTACATTATGACTTTGCCCCAATATCAAATCGTGGTTAGCCATTGAAGAACGAATCTCAGTATATGAATAACTTCTCCAGCCACTCAACAAATGGTGACTTTAGCATTAGAAAGAGACTTCCGACTGTCCTGTAAATGACCTGCAAAGCAGACAACCGTCCTTGATTATAAAACAAACAACCATGACACAAATTTACCAAGAAAGCTTGCATGTATACAATCAGGGCATTAGGACATTCAAATGTACAGACAGTTCACCGAGTTTATGCTTCGTATTCAAAGATTGCCATGTGCAAATCGTAAATAAATACAGCACAAGAATCAGCCAATGTCAATGAAGAACAAGATCCTGCTCTCTCCCCCCCCAAAAAACACTCTCTTTTCCTTGCCACTCAAGGACAGGACAGTCAACAGACAGATTTTTGGCGCAAACAGAAAGAATGATAAGCACCAATAAATCCGGCAAGCATTATCCCGTTAACCATGTTTCCCCACCTCTTCCATCCCCGGGGGCAAGTCAATGGAACCGGATTAATTACCCATCCTACATCTCCCGGATTTTCGAAATCCTTGACCATATATGGCCGCAAAATTAAAAATTTAAGCGAGGAGCAGCCTATAACTCGATTGAAGCTTCAATCCAATCCATCCATCACGAAAGCTTCAAAATTCCCACTCAATAGAGAAGCGCTCGCAAAACTATAATCTCTATTGACCACTAAACTCACTAACCTCAGAACAAACACTCAACCGCAAGCTCTAAGACCCGAGCATCAGTTTCTCTATTTTTTAATAAAGCGGGAGAGTAAGCGATCAGTGTAATTCGAATCAAAAAGCTCATCACCAAACCAAACCAACCCAACCCAACACAACCCAATTCCAGAAAAACCTAGAACAACACACTAAACTGGCAATCACCTGAGAATTCAAGAACCGACCCAGCTTCGACGCAGCTCGGATCAACGGAGCCAGCCCCCATAGAGCCAGGAACCGGAGATGGGTCCCTCCAGAATCCGCTAAAGCAGCGACCTTTGACGACGGCGACCGCGGCGGCGACAGGCCGGATCGGAGCTAGGGTTTCGGGGCCCCGATCGAACCGGGAGGGCCGCGGGGATTTGAACAGGAGGAGAGACGGGAGGGAAATTGGCGGGTAAATTGGAGGAGAGGAGTGGGGAGGAGAAATATGGAAAACCCAAGGGGGAGAGATTGGGGAAAGGCAGGGGCAGAAGAGGGAGAGAGGGAGAGAGAGGGGCGCTGGGGAGGATGGGAAGGAGGGGAAATTATGCAGAGCCCTTGCTTTCGGGTGCGAAGGGAGAACGGGGCATTTAGGTCAAAGGGGAAAGGATGTTTAGAGAGAGGGAGGAGAGAGAGAAGGATTGTATGTCGAATCCTCGATGCCCTTGTGGATTTGGGTTTTGAGAATTTGATTTTTGGAATTGACTCTTTTGGGCCTTTCTGGTTGTGGCGTTCTTGGTTTTGGACCTCCCTATTCTTTAAGTGGGAAATTGTGGGGTTGGACTATGTTTGTCCTTCCCCAAAAGCTCATGATTTCCTCCTTTTTTCTCTCTCTTTTTCCTCCTATATTAACAATTAGTGGGGGGAGCATGTACCATCCATAAGATAATGGCAAAGTTGATTAAACCTTTTCAGGTCATGCGAGCCGCCACCGATAGAGCATAAGGATGGGCACCGAGCCCAAAAACATGTTAAAAAATATATAATCAACCTAATTATGAGTTATTCTATTTTAAATTTAGGGTAAAAGCCAAAAAAAAAAAAAAAAAACCTAATATGCCCACTATGGCATATTTATGTGGAACTTTTTTTGTGACATCAAAACTCCAAACTTATATGTGTGTGATACATTTATCCGAAATTTATATAATATGACACATTTACTCCAAATTTTTTTATGACACAAAAACTCCAAACTTATATCCGTATGACACATGGTGTCATTGGAACTTCAATAGCTATTAAGTACTTATTGGTTAAGTACCATAATAACCATTTAAGTTGATCTTGGATAAATGTGTCACATAAGTATAAATTTAGAAATTCAATTGAGTGATCACGTCACAATTGACAAAGTTTAGGAATTTTTTTGTATCTTTTTCCCTTAAATTTATTCACATTTTTTGTCAAATTTCATTTACAGTTTATTAAACTTCACTAGATCAAGAACTATAAATGTATAAAGCTAAACAAAAATGTACTTAATAAGTATATTTGGTTCAGATTGTAACATTTCATAAAGTTCTTTTTTCCTAAAAATGATACACATGAATCGCTTTGAAAATGTAGTTATGTGTAAATATTTTCATTATCAATAACAATTTATATTTAAATATTTGCATTTGTGATGAACAACTTTTAATATTATATTCATCCCCATTGATAAGTGATCCAAACAATCATTTTTGCATATTATTTTTTCAATTGTTACTTTTTTTTGACAAGAACAAACCGACTCAATATGTTTTGTTCAATTATATCCATTTACTCCGGGGGTGCCGAACAAAATTTGGGCAGATTTTTAAATTCCCTTCGTACCCTCTTCACAAAAATTTTAAAAACATCTTTAAATTTTCGGATCCCTTTTCATTCCCCTTATTTTCCTCCTATAACCAAACAGAACAATTACCGCATCATGAAGATAAATTAAAATTTTAATAGATTCAACCAATGCTAAAATATATTTAATCAATCCTAAGTTTTGGGATTCATTAGACCAATAAAAATGAATCACAAACCCATTTCCAATTCATAGATGATTATATGTGTTAGTTATATTTGATAAAGAAGTCATAAATAAGTTTAAACATAATAAGAGAGTTAAATGAGTTATAAATGGATTTAGAATAGGATTAGAGTAGGACCGATAAAAAAAAAAAAAATCTTTCTCTTTTGTCTTCATTTGATCCGCGCATTCGCTCCGCACTCTCGCTTCTATTTGAGTACGAGTTTTCCTTAATTAAAATAAATGTGGAAGTGTTATAATAATATTGATCAAGTTGAGCTAGCGTTGGATAGGGGTCAGGTGGGGTTAAGTTTGCGTTGGATATGAATTATTAAATTAGCATTGCATGGAAATGAATTTATTTGGATCAGCCCATTTTGGATCCGACCCGATTCACCCGTGTATCTGTGATCAACCAACGCAAAAAGGGCAGGTTGGCAAAAGCAGACGATGCTTTGCGTTTCTTCAGGGTTAACTTGTGATTCGGCTGAGCCCCTTCGCCTTCAACTCCCTGTTTCGTCCAACTCTTGGGGGGCCGCAGCGCGGACGAAGCATTATGCCGATGCCATCCACATAATCGAGCCAATGGGCTCTACGGGGAATATCCCGCAACGTTTACGTTCCCAGCATTCTGATAGATTGCCTCTGCCACTTGAAAATGTCTGATCCTGGATTTTTCGTTTCGACCAAAATGTTCAAGATTGGGCTCGAACCGGATGTGGTGACCTTTAACACTTTGCTCGACGGCCTCCCTGAAGAGGGTAAGATCGCGCGAGCCTTGACTGTTGGCAGAAGAAATGTGGGGCAAAGGTTTCAAGGCTTCATCTTGAAGGGATCGTGCACAACTGGTAATACTTAGCCAGCCCTTCAGTTGATGAGGAATTTGGAAGAAAGGGGTCGCGAGCTGGATGTGGTCATGTACACCACGATCATCGATGGTTATTGCAAGGAAGGACCGGCGCCTGGCGGCGGAGGCAATGTGGCTTCTTCAACTGTACAAGTCACCAGGCAATTCGACCAGATATCTTCACTTACAATACCTTGATTCATGGCTTATGCTGCATAGGAAAATGGAAACGAGCGAAGGCCTTGTTAGAGAAGATGATTAATGATGGAATCGGCTCAAATGTTATCACTTATAACTCCTTCATCCAAGGTCTATGCCGTTGTGCCCAATAGGAAGACGCTCAAGCTCTGTCGAGTGAGATGCTGAGGGGAGGAACAAGGCCCGATGATCGAACCTGCACTATTATTTTGGATGCGCTCTGCAAACAGGGCATGACTAATGAGGCGAAGTGCATATTTGATTCGATGATCGAGATGGTTGTTGGGCCAGATGCAGTTACTTATAAATCATTGATCAATGGTTAGTGCCTTCAAAATCAAATGAATGATGCTGCAATTATAATTTATTTGATGACTGCAAGGAAATGCAATCCTAATGTTGTGCTATAGCTCATTGATTAATGGGTACCGCATGGTTAAAGATAAGGCAATAAGTCTCCTTCAGGAAATATTGGAGAAAGGATTAGTCTTTAATGTTGCTGCTTATGGTTGTCTCATAGATGGCTTTTTCCTTGCTGGAAACCCTGGGATTGCAGATCAGCTGTTTTATAGGAGGCCAGCTTGCAATAATAGAAATCAACAAACTTGTGCCATCATGTTGGATGGTCTTTGTACATATGAACAAGTCAACAAGGCAATGGCATTGTTTTGACATGTGGAAGATGGCATGGAGGATGTTCATACAATCCGCTGCAACATCCTAATAAACGGCTTGTGTGAGGCAGGGGAACTTGGATGTGCAACGAACCTCTTCAACTCGCTGAATGCCAATGGCTTGCAACCTGATGTCGTGACATTTCAAGCCATCATAAAGGACTATGTAAAGCTGGCCAAATACGTGAAGCTTGTGAGCTACTTCATGATATGAGCGCGTAGGGATGCTCTCCAGATGGTTTTGCGAATAATATCATCGTCCAAGCACTCCTTGAAGACGGTCAGAAAGTGAGAGCAATGCTTCTTCTAGGCAAAGATGATTGAGAGAGGCTTTTCTGCAGATGCATCCACGGCTAAAATTTTCAGTGCCTTGTCCAACAGTACATTAGAATCCTGAAAGTCTGCACCGGGTACATAAACTTTCATGAATTATGAATTCATTTATAGTAAATAGCTAACCTTTATCTTGATGAGAGAAAACTGGGCTTGCTTCATCCATCGCTAGTAATTCTGCGTATGTTAGTTGAATTTATTACGAGGAAAAGAGCATAACGGTGTACAGAATGTAGTCCTTGGTTCATGTACTTCTCTTACTTTGGCCATATTAAGAGAGTTTCATGTGGGGACCTTTATATGAAGTCAACTCCAATTATGAACCCTGTCCTCAACACCCCCCCCCCCCACCATATTGAGAATCACAAGCTAGGGCCTGTCAAACATGAAAAGGCTTAAAACTAAAGTCAATTCACTATCTAGAGGTGGTAGAGTTTAAATTCGAAAACTACTTCCGTTTGCTTGTTGGGTACTGTTTACTATGGATTTAATGCCTGGTGTTGATGTCCTTGGAGATTCGAAAAAGAACATGTTCTGATTCGAGAAAAGAAAAACCAATACAAATGCAAGACTGACTGCACGTGTACGTAAATTGCTGGTTGAGATAGCGTTCTGCCTTTGAATTTGGAGAAAATATGAAGAGAAATCCACACCAGTTCTCGTGCATTGTGGCTATCCAGAAGTCCAGTGTTGGGAGATAAAAAGAGAAGCGGACTCTTTATCTGATGTAACCACTTTCTGCTAATTCTGCTTGAACAATGTGAATCTGTTCCTCTCCAGATGTCAAAACAATGTCATTGCCTCCTTCTGCAGACAGATCTGCGGCATCTCTTATATCACAATCCCCTAAAAGTTGCAGCTTAAGGAGTACTGTTTTTTGTCAAGATTATTGTCACGAAAGGTTCGTGTAAGCATAATTGACTACAGTGCAATTATCCCTTATATAATGTCATCCAGGAAGCAAAAAGTAACCTTAATTCATCTTTATTCAATAGCATGGGTAACTCATTTCGACAGTGATAAGGAACAAAGTAGTAGCTAGCACTTTTGCCTCAACGGTGTAGTCTGTGACAATGAAGAAAAAGATTGTGAATTTGATGGGCTGCTAGAGGATATTCCCTTTGATGTCGGTCTAGAGGTCTTGTTCTATCTTCAAATTGTCGTTTCTCTGGTTTTAAGATGACTTATCAAGAACAACTTCAACATTATAGTCAAACCTAGAGACTGATGTCTCTCAACCAAGTAATGATCAAACACTGAATCTGAGGAGGAAAGATTTTATGGAGCCTTTATCTGGGATTATGATTACTCTTTGGTTTCTTTCCTCTGATTTTTCATTTTAGTTTTTCCTTTCCGGATAAGTACCATTGAAGTTCTGTTCTGTTCTTAGGTCAACCATTCCTGTAGGGATGGCCATGTGGCAGATACTGTTGAACTGATAAAATAATGTTTCACATGAGTGATCGATCATCTAGTTTCATGTCAAGAAAGGATAGCATTCTTGCGGTGAAGCGATTCCCCTAGCAAAACTTCCATGAGCCTTATAAAAGCATATGGCAATGTTTTATGAAGATGTCGTAATTATTGGCTTCGCAGCATTGCCAATTTATTGCAATATACAAGTGCTCACTTAGCTTTTCAATTCACTGCTTCATGTTTTATGTATCGGATTTTGGCAATAACTACTTAAAGCCAACGAATGCAAGTCAAAACATGGGGTATATGCTGCTAAGCTAGTTCGTGGATTTGGGTTTCCTCGTGATGTATTAGATTTGTTAGACTGTTCAAATAATTTGCTTCTTTTAGACAGATTATGTGACCATAAGAAACTTTTTGAGGTGATGATAAGAGAGACCTGTTATCTATTGTGAACTGAAGATTTCTGCATACACTAGAGATGATTGTACTAAAGAGTATGATTTTGCCTTTAGCTTCTCATATCACCATCTCTTTTTTTTTTTCCTTTTTCTGCAGGGAAGTCTCGGGGACATCAAGTCAAACCATGTAAGGCCAGTCAAATGGTAAAAAGCAGGGACGGCCAAATAGAGAGAACATCAAAAGCCCCCACTCTCCACACACATGAGTAGGCCAGTGCCTATATCCTTGTTCAGCAGGGAAAAAGTAGGGTGAAACCGACACTTCGGGGAAGTACGCACGACCCAGCTACCAAAGTTTGGCGTCCATAAAGGCTGCTGTCGCTATCGCTTCGACTGCAGAATTAGTCTTTCGTGTGCACGCACCATTCGCTTTCGGACCTCTGCACCACCATGGCTCCTTTCGTACGCTTGCAGAGCTGAAGAGCTCAGAGAGAGGGGCCGATCCTTTTGTCGGTTGCGATATTTCGGTCAATTATCCCGGCTGATCAGATGCGTGATGCGGAAGCTACGGTTACAGAATCGGTTTTGAGAGCGTCGGACGTGGGTAGATCCTCGGATTAGTTGGATCCATTGCAATGACCGCGCTTGCAGCGTCGCCCACAACATGCCTGGAGCAGCACTTTCTGACATAGTTCATCTAGTAATGAGTAAGAGTAAACATAATTCCAGTATAGAATCGGAAATCTGAGAATCTCGGATTCTAAGCTATGTAGGGTAGCTTCAAATTTTAAAATTGAGAAATTTGTTCGTAAAAATCTAAAACCTAGGACGAGTTTTATGTTTTTCTAATATCCTATAGCATTAAATAGTAAGTGTGTAATAGGAAATCACTAGTAAATTAAGACTTTTACTTTATTAATATAAATTTTTATATTTAAATATGAATCGTGATCGGTGAATTATAGTAAATGATTGTCATTAAAGGTGATGATTCATTGCAATCATTTAATCAAGAATACAAGTTAAACATGGGTAAACTTTGGAACTAACTATGAAATCTATGACATGATAGGTTTTAGGTTCAAAAAATTAAGGAACATATTCCGACGGGTAAGTTACAGATTTTATGTAGAACCTAGAATCGCTCCCCCGCCCCCCAAGTAACAAGGGCAGAAAGAGTAGAGTTTCATCAAGATTTGGGGCACGGAAAGTTACTGGGTTTTTTTTTATCATTTTGTAATCATTTTGTTTATAGATGGATAACATGCTTTAGACTGCCCTGCTGTTGTTAGCATGGTATCGCTGGTTTGAAGAATGGTTGCTAGTTCATTCTGAAACTTGCTCCTTGAGAAACCAATAAGCAAGTAGAGTGAGGGTTGCATTCAGTATATCCAGGATTATTAAGCCAGAGAGAACCTATGGAAGCATGTGGCACCAAGCTTGTCATGCCTTAGGGGATCAACGGAGTCCAACTTAGAAAGACGTTATGCGGTTCTAATTTTCACTCATAACTTCGTTTCTAGAATTTGAAATACAAAAAGATTATGATATGAGGGAAATTTATATACGTCATGCAGACTAATGGTCATATATTATGAAAAATTCCAAGTGTTCCGCGTAAAAAGTCATAGTCTCATTCCAACATTTAACTCTTAGGGGATCAACGGAGTCCAACTTAGAAAGACGTTATGCGGTTCTAATTTTCACTCATAACTTCGTTTCTAGAATTTGAAATACAAAAAGATTATGATATGAGGGAAATTTATATACGTCATGCAGACTAATGGTCATATATTATGAAAAATTCCAAGTGTTCCGCGTAAAAAGTCATAGTCTCATTCCAACATTTAACTCTTACGTAAGGTTCAACACACTAAGGCTTTCAAAGGGATTCAGATGGAGAGAGAAAACCCTAGAGCAAAGGAGAAGAAAAATCGAAGAAGAATAAAAATAAAAATATATATAAAGGAAAAGAAAAATCCAACCAAAATTATTGAAGCAGGGGAGGCAGCAAGAGAAGACCAAAACAGTGAAAAGACATATCAAGTGCAGAAAAGTCTCAATGCAGATGTGGACCAAACAGAGCAGCATCTTTCCAATTCGCAGGTGAGAACAAATCAAAGCATTTAAGAGAGAGAGAGAGAGAGAGAGAGCCCCAGCCACACGTTATGTTAGAAAAGACACAAACCTTTTTACAATCCACCACCCTCTTCAGACATCCCATTCCATTGTAAAAAACATTCTTTTGAGAAAAAGAAAAATTGGGGACCCTCGAAAGGGCTTCCCTAAAGGAAGATAAAAGACAAAACAGAGGAGTTTTGTCAGATTGTCTGATGAAAGAGACTGGACCTAAGCGAAAGTGAAAAACCATGGGGGGATCCAGGGCAAGGCTCCATGAACTGATATTGGAAACTGGGTCGCCAAAGGACAAGCAAGCATGGCCTCTGTTTTGTTTGTTCAAATTTTTCGCTCCCCTTAGCTTATCTATCTAGATCTCAAATGACAATTTAGTGATCAGGGGATCACAGGACTAGTACATCAGCGACGACATATTAGACTAATTCATTTGATTGTTGAATGTCGCACCGAACAGTCACGAAGAACATCTAACGAGGTAATTCTTGCATCGAGCCTTCAACTCGGTCTAATATGTTCCGATGAAATGAACCCATCAAATTGTAATTGTGGTCGATATGATCTTTAACTATTTAAGCACACTTAGACCTTAAGTTTATTCGTTACAATGCAGGAAGTAAGTGCCAGGTCAAGTAACAGGTGTGTTGATGAGATGACATTGATTAAGATAGGACACCCAATTGAATGTGCATCGGGTTTTTTTTTTTTTTTGGTCAGTCATGTGCATCGGTTTACTCATCACTAGAGAGAGAGAGAGAGAGAGAGGCCAAAGATATCTCTGTCGTCTGCTCTTTTGGTTTCTTGATTCTCAGAGAGAGAGAGAGAGAGACTGTGTGCTGGTGAGTTTTAAGAGAAATACATCAGTAGCACCTGATGCTGAACTAGAAGCAGATCATAATGGCAGCTTATTACCCCAGCAACGTCACTACTGATCACATTCAACAGGTTCCCTTCTCACCGTCCCTGTCTCTTTGGTTTCCTCTGCCATTCTTTAAGCTTGTCTTCACCGAAGTGTTGGATTGGCGCGTTTTTAGTCTCGTCTTTCTTTCTTGTTTCTATGGAAGCATATTTTCCAATGGTTGCATTTCCTATGCGTGAAGCATAACTAAGATAGAAGTAGTTGTGGAATAAACTTCTAACAGAGTAATATAAAGCTCGAAAATCTTGTTCTTTTCTCCTTTTTTCTGCTAGTGCTAATGGTCGGTTATTGACTTGAAGATCTTCAGGACCATCTCCAAATCCTTCTTACCCCAACTTAGCACATCAGAAGGAGAAATTTTTCCCTAAAAAACGAAACTTTTTTGTTTTCTGCAGTAGTTGGTTTGTGCTATTGTGTCTTGTGGTACTTATGATCCTGTTGTTTCGCTTGAATGCATGCAGTACCTAGATGAGAATAAGTCCTTGATTTTGAAGATCGTCGAGAGCCAGAATTCGGGGAAAATGAGTGAATGTGCAGAGTAAGCAATGCCTTCATTTGCAGTTTACTAAGGTCCAGGTTGAATTGATTTGAAAGTCGAAGCTTATAATTTCATTGATATCGCTTTTGTATTGTTCTGCAGAAACCAGGCCAGGCTGCAGAGAAATCTCATGTACCTAGCAGCCATAGCTGATTCTCATCCACCTCCAAACATTCATCCACAGGTAAACTGAATTTATTCCAACCCGAGACAAATATTAAAATTTCATTAGTTCTAAACTTCTAATGAAGTCATCATGTTTTAGCACCTTGAGACACCTTGACCTCAATCTGGGGAACCCTGACTTTGTAATCTTGCAGTTTTCTTCGAGTGGTGTTATGCAGCCAGGAGCGCAGTACGCTCACCACCAGCAAATGACGCCGCAGGCACTTGCGACGATGCGATCCTCCATGCTCTACCCTCAGCAGCCTTTCTCTGCACTGCAGCAGCAGCAGCAGCAGCTCGGTGCGAGCTCTGGTGGAGGCACAGGATTCAACATCCTCCACAGCGAGGCAAGCCATTCAGGCATCGGCCGCTCTGTGTTCGGTGTCGGAGGTGGAGGATTCCCTGAGTTCGCCCACGCCTCGACAGGTATGTCGAGCGGGAGCAAGAACGACGTGGGCAGTGCGACTTCTTCTGAGGGCCGAGGAGCAAGCTCACTGAGCGGCCCGGGCGGCGATAATGGAGAAACCCTTTACTTGAAAGCCGCAGATCATGAAGGGAATTGAATGGTGAGGATGGCAAACGCTCGAGCCCCCTCGAGGCCCGCTAGTTACTTGCTTATTAGGCTTATGCGCAAGAAAGACTAATCGATTAGCTTTATGTTCTTCTTGTTTTCCTGGGTAGATGATGCATTGATGCTGTAAATTCTCTAGGTTGAATTGAATCGCTATGCGCTTCTGCTCTCGGTTGGCCTATTTCGTTTCTTTCCGTTGCTGAATGTGACATTTTGAATCTGCTCTTCTTGATGATCCTGACCTTTGAGCCTGAACCGAAGTTTGATCATGTGAACATAACTTAGCCCCGGAAAAGATTGACTCTGGCAAGTCTAGTGTAAGGAAGAGTCTCATCGGCCTGATAATTTTTTGCTGCAATTAGGATGATTATGACATAAAACAGAACTGAGCAATTTGCCATAACAGGACGAGAACGGAAGCCGGAAAATGGGTAGATGCGATGGGTCTATTTGTTCGACTTGTTGAACCATGAGCATCTGGGAGCTGCTTAGCCTTAATCAGCGAGTTGCAATTAGGTCCATAAGTTACTTCGGACATGTTAGAATCATATTGTTGCTTGATGACTAAAGAGGTCGGATTTGCGATGCTCAAACAGAGGTAATCAAGTCTCCAAGAGAAACTCGAACCATATCAGTTCACCCAAAACCAAATTTGAACACAAGAAAACAAAAGTGACAGGTTCAAAAGCCATAATAACATCATGTGAACTCCATCTAATTAGTAAACCTGAAGCTTTGCCAGTCTTGCCCGTAATTCTTTGACAATTCTATCACTCTTGCATCGTGTTCGTACGCTTTGATTTTTCTTCATTTCACCATGAGTATTAGAGAGCACTGTAAATTTGTGATGTTACTCAATAGGACACTTGCAGTTGCCATGCTCAATTTGGCAATAATCTCATTGAAATGCTGAATGCTGAAACAACTTGACTCTTAATAATACAGCAACGATTATCTTATCCACAAAAACTTATCATAAAAATTGAAATGGAAGCTAGTTTCTTTATCTGATCATACAAAGAGACATTGAGAATAAAACCCCGACAGCCCTTCTGAGCACTCTTTCCAGGAGAGACCTTCATCCAAGAGCCCATTGAAAGGCACAGAGTATGAAACATAATCTTGCTCCCCATTCTTCTGTGATTGCAGATTGCTTCGGCCTAAACTCCGGCTCCCATCCTTGCTGTACTCACAGAAACCCCCGGCGTCGGAGTCTTTGCCAGTCAGTTCCTGGACGATCGCACGGAACTCGGACGCATTGCTGGCCTTCACCATGACGGGGCTCGAAATGTACTTGATCTTCAATGGTTTCTTCCTGGCTAAATTGGTGGGTTTTTGGCTTTTAGCAATCTGGTGAAAATTGAGCTTGCCCATGAGTGATGTAAGTGGGGAGAAGGTATGGAGCAATATCTCTCTAATTTCACAGAAGCTTCAATTTATAGATGCTGTAGCTCATGGCGAGTCGAGCCACGAGAGTAAAAGATGTTGCCAAACAGTGACATCGAGTGTTGCTTCCAAGAAACCGGGGATCCAAGACGAGACAAAATTGGAAAAAGCAAAGAAGATGACTAGAGAGATTAATATTGCATGACCATGCAAATATAGCGACCAGAATTCCAAATTGTCTGCCCTCGTTCCAGCTTCCTCCATAGGCTTCTTGTCTTTATCAAGGACCTCTTTTTTTTTCTTTACATTTGACTACTAACAGTAGTGCTCAACGAAAAATCTGCATATACATAACATTATATTATGCATATCATATATTGTATAGAGAACCAAGCAACGGCGGCCCGTCGCTAACATGAAAAGTACATAAATGTATAGAATTTGGGATAGGATGGGTTAATTTCATTCACTTTCTAGAGTGATAATGCAATATTGTCATTATATTCATGGAGTGCGGGGTTCGGTGATGCTCGGATTTTGTCTATTTATGAATTGTCTTAAAGAGAAAGGTTGCGACAATCCAACTATATATAGAAGGTGGTATATTAAATTTGTGATGTTTAAACTCTGAAATCACAAGATGTTCCTAGCAAAAGAATAGTTAGCTAGAATTATAACTATGTCAACATATTCGATAATCGATGATTACATGCGCCTTTTAGTGTCGTATTTTAAGTACTGGAATCATCGTTTTGTGATAATTTTATGCAAGATAAAACGAGGGACTTGACGATGTTTATAGTCGTTGGTTTTTTCATCGTTGGTCTTCACCAAACCCACGTGCTAGAAGAACGTCGCTCTCATCAGTCAAAGATACAATTGCTAGTCTCCCTGACCGGATATGTAGAAACTAGAAAGCCTTTCTAGATTGATCCGATTGTTTGATTGATGATTTGTCATCAGAGTGGGTCCAGAATTCAATTGTCTAATCGATGTACGAATAGTCCTCATTAATGCATGTTTGATTTAATATTCCTAACATCCACGTATGTACGGTGAATTATGAATCGACTAGATAGGCATGAGAAAACTGTCGTAGGTATGTACGTAGACTTATGAATTGATTAGGAATTGATTTCGTTGGCAATGAAAATCACTCCTATAAAAATGAAAAGTGGTTTATGCTCTGGAAAATAAAAAATCTTCTTTTGGTTCGTTTGACCTCCATCATAATCATCAATCGACCATTCGAGCCCATTTGCCTTAGACTTGGGTGTCCAAGGTCAGACTTGGGTGCCCACGTGCTGGATCCAAGCTGTGGATTGTAAAGCACGAGCTTGCCAACCTTTGAACTGGGCGCCTCATCACTTGGTTCAAGTCTTTGCAGCGCCAAACCAAGGTCCCTGGGGTTGAATCCAAGACTCCGCGGTCGGTCTTAGGAACAGGATCGCGTTTGCTAGAATCCGAGACTCTTGATGTCTGGGTCCGAGGCTTTGGCTTGTCGATTCCGAGTTGATGTGAGAGCTTGGGGTTCTTAGCAACCGGACTCAAGTTCCCAGTAGCCAAACACAAGACCCTAGCGGGACCTTCATCCCAAATTATTCGGCCCGGGACCTAGGTGTTAGAATTGGGTCCCCGGTTGTGTCCACATCGCCGGGTCCCTGGGGGTCGGACCTGGGTGCCGGTTCGACTAATAGGACCTCCTTGAGCCAGACCTTTGTTAAGTCCAGGTCAACCCGGGTGCCGTTTCGAATGGACTTGGGTCCCCCAGCAGGTAGACACCCAAGACCCCGAAGCTGGCTTCGAGTCCCTAGCGGTCTCGCCGGCGAGATCTGGATTCGGCAGCTGTAAACCTCGATGCTTCACGTACGGATCACCAAACGCGTGAACCGATAACGAATGCATGCCCGGATTTTCCCATCCATATGTGCCCCCACCCCGAAAAATGCTACGTCCCTAGTCCGTCACCCAGGGATTCCTCGGTGAAATATTCTCCATCTAGAAAGCATTCTCGTAAAAAGAACCGGACCCAGAAAAGAATTCGTATCCAGATTCAAACGCGTGCCTGTCCATCTATCAACTGCTTCCTTTTTGCTGGACTCGACCTTCCTCACGATAATGTCATCATGCACTTCTCCCTCGAAAGGATATGCAACTCATGGAATTTCATTGAGGCACTCATCCAGTCACGTTAGGTACCTGTCATCGTTTCAATTCTTCCAAAATCATGTGCTTGGCTAAAACCCATACTGGCTTTGAGCCAAATACTTAACCTTAGATTTAGCATTTACACTATAGTTTCGATTTCTGGCACCCCTTGATGCCATTGTTTGTACTAAGGGCTTCGGTCTAGTTGTTAAATGAAGTATTCTCGATATCCTATAACTGAAAATGCACAATTTTTTCTTAAAGAAATTATAGAAACGTTACCATGGGTTTAAATTAATTTATAAAAGGATGTGATCGATGTAAATGGATGTGCAATCAAACTAATTATTAAGGTCAATCTTTGTATTAGGTTTATTATATTCTTTATGAGAGTAAAGTTAGTCATGAGGCCATCTAGAAGATGTGTGCTGATGTGCTCTTTTTTTAATCAAGGTTTCTTATTCTTGTCGACTGTTCACACTGGTTGTGCGTTGCATCCTGTGTCCAGAAAACAAGATTGTCTTTTATGGCCGCTTTGGCCGAATTGAGAAGAACACGTCTCTTCTTCTCAGCACGTGTTCTTGAAAATTCCTTACTGTTAATGGGTATTATTTTTGGGCTTCTATGTCCAAAAAATATATGTTTTTAATATGGATCGATAATGCATGCCCACCATATTTTCTGCTGGCATTAGCTCTATGTATCAAATGCTTATTGTAATGAGCTTAACTGATGATTAATTGATTGTTACCATGATATGAAATTGGAATGAGAGAGAAAATAATGTGCAGTGAGCCATCCTTGCATGAGGATGTTTCCTCGATCGATTATCGTAAGACAATGCTATGAAAAAAGTCAAACGTTACTTGACATAAGAACTATAAAATGCAAATAATTAGATACTTATATAAAGAGCAACAAATGATTTAAATCTTATAGAGTTTTATAAAGTTGATGTGAAGTACCTAAAACGGAATAACATGTGAATCTTTGTTACTATAAATGAGTAGAGAACTCCATTATGTCTGTTCGACCTAACTCTTATATATTTTTTATAAAAAGATATTATCATTGAAATATTTTGTGGGATTACTATTGACCATTTTAAAAGTTTAAGCTATTAAATAAGGCATGTTTGATTTTTTTTTTTTTTAAATATTCTAACACTCCCTCACACGCGTAGACTAAATTTTGGCCCAAGACTAAGTGTAGAAAAATATAATAAGGAAGGCAAATATAGGGTGTATAATATTTAAACTCAAGACCTCATATTCTTGATGGTAATGGTGTCACAAAATTTTTCAATTGTAATTAGTGGGTAAATACTGCTAATTTTCCACATAATTTTTTTTTAATTTTTATTAGGGCAAGCATTTGCCTTTCCATGTTTAGTAGTCTCCAAGTGCCAATCCCAAGATTGCAAGAAATTTGAGGACCAAATTGTCAAAATTGCAAAAGTTACAGAGATCAAGTTTCGAAAGACAAGTCTAGTTGGTGTCACTTGTATTATTAGTATTATGAGACATTGGACCATCGAGCTAAAAAAAAAGTTTTGAAGAGTCCAAATTAAGTGGTCTATTCTGGCAATAAACAAATAGATAAAACAGTGCAAGGAAAATGCTAATCGTCACCTCAATATAAACAATGCCATGTGTCAGTTTCTTTCATACATAAATTCCGTTTAATTAGATATGACTTTTTGATGGATCACTCAGCCCGCCAATAAGGTGGAATTACATTTTCAGTTCTAGATGCCAAATCGAAAAATCTCCTCTTTTTCCAGCTTGCAGACCTCTATATCATCTCATCATCATACGTCTAACGAAAGAAAAGGTGTTCCTTCATGATTTCCTGCTAGCGAATGACCTATTGATGCCTAATGTTCTGAAATACAACTCGGAAATTCTTCTGGGACGAGGAGATACAACTTCAAGTCACTGATTTTGTTTGTTGAGGATGTCTTGGTCTTAACAAGACACCATTTGTGTCGTCGGTTGATCTTATCTTTGTAAGTTACGTTTCTTTTCCCACCATTTTTTCGGTCTGTTCCTCACCCTCCCACATGACTCAGCCGTCAATCATTTCACTTTTTAACTCCTTAATTTTGTGCGATTTTTCATTTGCATTGGAGGGTTGGCGGCCATGTCTTCCCTTCTGCATTTAGGGAGAGTGCATTGGTGGGTTGGCCATGTCTTCTCTTCTTCATTTAGAGAGAGAGAGAGAGAGAGAGAGAGAGAGAGAGAGAGAGAAAGAGAGAGATGGTTTTTATGCGGTCAGGAATTGGCGCGAGAGGGAAGGTACCGAACTTAACGGCCCTCTTGAAGAATGTCACATTGCGAACACCACTCCATTCTCCCACATCCACTTTTGCACAAGACATGAAAAAGAGAAAATGAAGACTTTGCAATAGCCCCCCATTGAACTCCTCCTTTTTCTCTCCTCTTTTCCATCACAGACCCGGTTTCTCTCACTTTCTCCAGAAAATATTGCCACTAATCCCATCATTGTTCCCCCTTTTTCCCCCTCTCTATTCTGGGTGGTTGCCCGATTCCAGTGATTGCAACTGGATCATGCATCATTGATCCTTCCTGGTACCCGAAAGCCCAATTCATTTGAGGGCATAGGTTTCCATATCTTCGGCATAATTTTTGCTCTTGAAGATTTCAATGGTGGGATCAATAAGTTGATAACTTTCAGTTGGAGAGGCGAAATGTGTGACGCTGAAGATTTCGGGTTGGTGCGGCAGTCATTGAGATTGTCATGACCTTTCTGAACCAATCTTGAAGCTCAAAATGGTATGTCTTGCTTGTGATCACCTTTGATCTGCTTTTAATTTGCATTGCTTTTGCAGCCTTTGTGCTCACTATGTTTCCATTTGAGTACCCCGTGCAATGTTGGCTTCCATGTCCCATGTTTTTGGGTCTCTGGATCATAGGTGGAATTTATGAAAGACTTGGTTTCTGCAAATGTAATAAGATAAGCAAGCATCACATATTAGTGAAGACAATTTAAGCCACTGCATATGCCGGAGATATCGTAGGAAGATCGGCATGCAGTCGAATGAAACGGATATTGCTGGAAAAAGTGTGTTTTATTGTTGTGGCGGGACTCTAGTAGTTGAATTTCTCGTGATTGTCGTGAAAGAAAAATAATGGTGTTTGAGGAAATCTACTTGGACACAAACCGTTTTTTATTTCTGGGAACTGGTATCTGGTGATGAATCAGAAGAGGACTCATTGATTTAATTTCTTCCAATCAATCATTTCATCTAAATTAGCTATTGACAGCAATGCCATACTTGTCTGAAATGACTCGAGCCACATTCATCATTATCTTTAGTGCTAAGCAAACATTTGCGATCCATTTGATGTTTGCTTGATTCTATATTAACTGACATTGCAAAAAGTTTAGACTTTCTTTCTTTTTTAATGATTTGCCATATCCAAAATATGTAAATAGTTGTTGGTTTCTTTGTCTAAGTCCTGACGATCTTCATATATCCTTCCCTATTCTTGATCCAATAGAAAGAATAATGTAGATGATCGTGAGTTTCTCTGTATATTCATGGGTTAAGTCATGTTCTCGCATGTCATAATGTGTCTGCTGAAAGTCTTATGTTTTTGCATTCGTGTCTGCAGGGAACACCGGTGAATATAATTGTCGGTTCTCATGTCTGGGTCGAAGACCCTGAATTAGCATGGATTGACGGGCAGGTGTTGAAGATTAATGGGCAGGAAGTTGAGGTTCAGGCCACTGATGGGAAGAAGGTTTGACATTACTAATTAATCGAGTGGGGTGACTTTGACTAAGCTTAACAGTAATGTCTAAGGTTTTAGTGAAGGCAATTGTGTACCTGCTATTAGTTTCCTGTATGCACTGCACTGACACAAGTCCTATTCGTGATTTTTGGAGATGGAGTTGAGTTCATTGTTGTTATATTTTTCCCCCAGCATGGTCACATCAAACTTCTTTTCTAAAAGTAGACTTTGAACCATTTGCATAATCAATGACATAGGATGTCCTTTGTTCATAGAGCGGCCTCAAGGGAAGGTGCTATGCTCTATCTTACTATAAATTAAAAGATTTTGTTATGCTCAACGTATTTATATCTGTAGTTGATCAGCAGATGATATGTAGTTGTCTTCACTGAAAAACAATGATAAGGTAAAAGCTCAAAGGGTGCATCCTATTACATGGTTCTTGAGTTGTCACTGAAGCCCGTTATAATCATACTTGCAGGTTTGAAAATGGTTCCTAACACAAATTTTCTTTTCAGGTGGTCGCAAATTTATCGAAAATATACCCGAAAGACATGGAAGCTCCAGCAGGTGGAGTTGATGATATGACCAAGTTATCATACTTGCACGAGCCTGGAGTTCTGCAGAATCTGAAGACGAGATACGAATTGAATGAAATCTATGTAATTTCGCTTGCCTTTTTTACATCCTAATGTTTCCAAATTTCAGAGCTGTTCCTTAATTTTTACTGAGTTTCCATTGACAACATTGTTGATTGTGCTTCGTTCATGGCAGACGTACACCGGAAGCATT
Source organism: Eucalyptus cloeziana (assembly GCA_014182715.1). Classification (NCBI taxonomy): domain Eukaryota; kingdom Viridiplantae; phylum Streptophyta; class Magnoliopsida; order Myrtales; family Myrtaceae; genus Eucalyptus; species Eucalyptus cloeziana. Next base: position 46,301,070 of record CM024641.1, on the reverse strand, counting down.
CTTATTGCCATTAATCCATTCCAAAGACTTCCTCATATCTACGATACTCACATGATGCAACAATACAAGGGAGCGCCCCTTGGGGAACTGAGCCCCCATGTTTTTGCAGTGGCTGATGTTGCATACAGGTAACTTCAATTTAAAACTTCAAAGACTTAATCCTTCATTTCTGAAGTTGAGGACCCAGTTACTAATAGTAGTGCAATTATGTGAAACCAGGGCAATGATACATGAGGGAAAGAGTAATTCTATTCTAGTCAGTGGAGAAAGTGGAGCAGGAAAAACCGAGACCACGAAAATGCTTATGAGATACCTTGCCTTTTTGGGAGGCCGAGCTGCAACCGAAGGACGGACAGTTGAACAACAAGTTCTAGAAGTATGATTAAATGCCCAGTTACTCTTAATTGGTCTAACCATACTTATTCATGAGGCCACATTTTATTTTCTTACTTGGAAATTGTGCAAATACAGTCAAATCCGGTTCTTGAAGCATTTGGGAATGCCAAAACTGTTCGAAATAACAATTCCAGGTTAGAATGAAAACCAAAGCAGCTGTTGAGTTTTTTTTCTCACTCAATGTTAGGGCATTGGCATGAGTTGTGTTGTAGAGTTATTTTGACTTTGTCAAGAAATTGACATGATACTCTACAAATTAAATTGGTGCAGTCGTTTCGGGAAGTTTGTGGAGATACAGTTTGATAAGCATGGAAGAATATCAGGCGCAGCCATTAGGACATACCTTTTAGAGAGGTCTCGTGTTTGCCAAATTAATGATCCGGAGCGCAATTACCATTGCTTTTACATGCTTTGTGCAGCTCCTCAGGAGGTATTGCTATTATTATGGCATCCACGGCCCTCTATTTGTCCACATCTATGTTCACGGACATCTCATATTTCTTGTTACTACTGTATCTCCATAGGAAATTGAGAAATACAAGCTAGCAAATCCCAAATCATTTCATTATCTCAACCAGTCCAAATGCTATGAGCTGGTTGGTGTAAACGATGCACATGACTATCTTGCCACTAGACGAGCCATGGACATCGTGGGAATAAGTGCAAAAGATCAGGTATATCGATCGACTAATCATTGGCAGTAAGTAATCTACAGTACCGACAGGTTGATTTCTCAGGTCTCCTGACTCCTATTCTCCCCTCAGGAAGCAATTTTTAGAGTTGTTGCTGCGATTCTCCATCTTGGAAATATTGTGTTTTGCAAGGGAAAGGAAATTGATTCATCCGTCCCCAAAGATGATCAAGGAAAATTTCATCTCAATATGACAGCAGAGCTTCTCATGTAAGAACTGTCATGACTGTACTTGGACTAAGCTATAATTACGTGTATTTTTTGTTCTATTCTAGACAGGCCTATAACATGTACGGAATTTTGTGGTAATAATGATCTTCCCTTAATTTAAGGTGTGACCCCACGGCGCTGGAAGATGCTTTATGCAAGCGTGTTATGATCACTCCTGAAGAGGTCATAAAGCGTTGTCTTGATCCTCAAAGTGCAACTGTTAGCAGGGATGGATTAGCAAAGACAATATATTCCCGGTTGTTTGATTGGTAAAGTGCCAAACTGACTCTAATGACAAAGGTTTATGAAGGTGTAATGAGTTTCTGCCTGACAACTCTATGCTGCCAATGCACAGGTTAGTTGACAAAATAAACTCCTCGATTGGACAAGATGCCACTTCAAAATCACTGATTGGAGTCCTTGATATTTATGGCTTTGAAAGTTTCAAAGCTAATAGGTAAGCATTGGATAAACCACTTAAAAGCACTGTAATGAACAACAGTAGATTCAAAGCTATTTTTTTTGTAATCTGGTACTTCGACATCATTTTGCAGTTTTGAGCAGTTCTGTATTAACTTTACAAATGAGAAACTGCAACAACACTTCAACCAGGTAAGGATTGTTATGCTTACCCTATAACTTTACTTTGGCCTTATCAATTTTGTCCTCATAATGTTTGTTGATGAATTTCAGCACGTCTTCAAGATGGAACAAGAAGAATACACAAAAGAAGAGATCGATTGGAGCTACATAGAATTCGTCGATAATCAAGATGTCTTGGATCTTATTGAAAAGGTTTGATCCGTCTCTTGTTAGTTATCATCATGAAGTATTCTAAAACTTCCATTAATTTACATGTATGGTTTCTTGCTGCAGAAACCTGGTGGAATTGTCGCCCTGCTTGATGAAGCATGGTAAGATCCCCTATTTTGCCCATTTATCACCATTGCAGGTTCTAGTTTCAAATAGAATATTTCATCTGACAATATTCTGCCCCATCCAAAGTTATGGAGCTGGTGATTGTGTTCCTTTGAATTGTTTGGAGCTTCGGGATTTCTGTCTTATTCACAAGATTGGTCCCTATTTCTGACTTTGTTAATAGTTAAGAATGTTTATTTGCAGTATGTTTCCCAAGTCAACGCATGAAACATTTGCAAACAAACTTTATCAGACATTCAAAACTAACAAGCGCTTCATCAAACCAAAACTGTCACGGACTGATTTTACCATCGCACATTATGCTGGAGAGGTATGATATGTTGACAGACTCTAATATATGTGAAAGTAAAGTTGCTTTCACATCCATGACATTCTCTCCTCGCAATTTTAATTTTTTTTCAGGTCTTGTACCAATCTGACCAATTCCTAGACAAGAACAAGGACTATGTCGTGCCGGAGCATCAAGATTTGTTGAGTGTGTCGCAGTGTAGTTTTGTCGCTGGCCTTTTTCCTCCTCTCCCAGAGGAGACCAGCAAATCTTCCAAGTTTTCCTCCATCGGATCTCGATTCAAGGTGATCTTGGTTTAGTGTTTTTCTTTCCCAGTTTCCCTAGTATACCTCATTCCTAACAATTTCAATGACTTAATAATGCAGCTGCAACTACAACAACTAATGGAAACATTGAACTCCACAGAACCCCACTATATCAGATGTGTTAAGCCAAACAACCTTCTCAAGCCAGCCATATTTGAGAATGTCAATATCATGCAACAATTGCGTTGTGGTGTGAGTGCGACATGATTTCATTCCTCATCTTCATTTGTTATATGAATATCTGGTTTGCTGCTAGACATGATGAGTGTCTTCTGCAGGGTGTCTTAGAGGCGATAAGAATCAGCTGTGCTGGATACCCAACTCGCCGACCCTTCTTTGACTTCATTAACCGCTTTGGAATTCTTGCTCCGGAGTTTGTCGAAGGAAAGTGAGTATCTGATATACAGTTTAAATCAACTAGAACATTGCCTTTCGGCTGCAGATGCATGGACATACCTTTATTATCACTAGTTTTTGCTGATTATTGTAGAAAAAACAATTGGATTTCCTGATGTTTGAATTTTACATTTTCTTGCAAAAATAGCTTCGACGAAAAGGAAGCTTGCAAGAAGATTCTCGAAAAGAAGGGGCTCAAAGGGTTTCAGGTAGCTCCTATAGTTTCTATACTTCTCCTTAGTGACTGCTATTCAGTCTGTGTGATCAGTACCAATCATTTCAGCCCTCAACTTTTGGCAGCCAAAACATTCGAGTTTTCTCTATGCCGCAACCATAGTTTCTTATTTAAAGGAATTGTCTTTGCTTAAAAATATTTTAAACACATTGAAGTTTGCATTAGTTCTTTAGAATTTAATGTCAATACACCATTTATGTGTGCAGATAGGTAAAACAAAAGTCTTCTTGAGGGCCGGTCAGATGGCTGAATTAGATGCACGGAGAGCAGAGGTACTGAGCAACGCTGCAAAAACAATCCAACGACGTATAAGGACCCACCATGCTCGCAAGCGATTCATTGCTGTTAGAAAGGCAACGATTGCTGTTCAATCTTTGTGGAGAGGCAAGTCGTGCAATTTTTTTTCCCCTTTATAGGAGGGTAACCAGAAAAGTCATGCCTTTCCCACACTTCAGAAGAAAAAAATCCTCATCTTGTTCTACATGATGACAGGACGGTTGGCTTACAAGCTTTACGATTGCATGAGGCGGGAGGCAAACGCTGTGAAAATTCAGAAACACATACGTAGGTACCAAGCTAGAATGACTTACAGCAAACTCCGTGCTTCAGTGCTCGTCTTGCAAGTGGGTTTAAGGTCAATGGCTGCACGAAAAGAATTCAGATTCAGGAAGCGAACAAAAGCAGTGATCATTATTCAGGTTAAATTCTAGGAATAATTCGATTGCATCACTTGATATCAAGTGTAGTACATGCTAACAATTTTCGTTCTCTTACTTCTTGCAAATGCAGACGAGATGGCGGTGTCATAGGGCTGCCTCCTACTACAAGAGGCTTCAAAGGGGATGTATAGTTGCACAATGTAGATGGAGAGGAAGGATTGCCAAAAAAGAACTTAGGAAACTGAAAATGGTATGCACTACATAATCTTCTGTACTTTGCCACACAAAATACCATGCAGAGTTTCCATTATAAGACAATACTAATGATGCAATAGTTCTCAAGGAAAACGGTCTTGCAGGAAAAATAAAAGTATAGGTGGGTTATGTTGGTTTCTAAGTTTTTTCCCTCAACGGAAGGTAATGAAGATGGTGACATGAATCTATCTAAAAGATGCGTCGATCATATCTTCGAGTTGTTCTTTGATATGTCTTCTTCATGGCTACGTAATTGTCGATACTGTTCAGAAATGGAGATATATTACGCGGACGTTCTTACAAATTGTTTCGTGGCATTCCTGTTTGTTTTCACTGGGCTGAACACTTTCAACTCCTGTCATGTTTCCAGGCTGCAAGGGAAACAGGTGCACTCAAAGAAGCAAAGGATAAGCTTGAAAAACATGTGGAAGAACTTACGTGGCGCCTACAACTGGAAAAACGTTTAAGGGTATTATCTTGTTTCTTAGTGTGGAGCTCCCTCTTTTATGGGCCACTTAGTATAAAGCCTCTTTGGGATACTGTGTTCTAAGTACTTGACTGCATTCTCATTCAATGTGAAATCATTTGTGCAGACTGACTTAGAAGAAGCCAAAGCACAGGAGATAGCAAAGTTGCAAAATACAGTGCAAGCCTTGCAGACCAAGGTCGACGAATCAAATGCAGAGCTTGTCAAGGAACGAGAAGCTGCCAGAAAAGCCATCGAAGAAGCACCTCCTGTTATTAAAGAAACCCAAGTTTTTGTGGAGGACACAAAGAAAGTCGAATCTCTAACATCAGAAGTGGAGAACCTGAAGGTATGGTAATTTGCGCGAAGGATGTCATCAAATAGTCATAACATCGCGGATTTAGACGGATATTTATTAACATGTTAAGCTATAACCAATATATGATCAACCAGGCCATGCTGGATTCAGAGCGAGAAAGAGCAGGTGAATCAGATAAAAAGTACACAGAAGCCCTGGAGAACAGTGAAGAACGATGTAAAAAGCTAGAAGAAGCAGAGAAGAAGGTTCATCAACTCCAGGAATCTCTGACCAGGTAACTCTTCCTTCAGATAACTCATTCTCTATTATGAATGAATGAACTCCTATGTCCTAACAAAAACACGTATAGATTGATATTAGTGAAGCATGCGTTTGAACATATCCATTTGTAAGTACACTTTCCACGTCATCTTCATGACACTTATGACTTGTTGTGACACACATGGCTCGCTGATATCTGGGTACCATTTTAAGGGACATTGATGTTCTCATGAATGTATTTGAGATACTTTAATATCTGTGAAATTAAGTGTAAGGCCAGTTGACTGTTTGCAATCACATAATTAGATTAGAAGAGAAGATCAATAATCTAGAATCAGAGAATCAAGTATTTCGTCAGCAGGCTGTGTCAATGGCACCCAATAAGTTCCTTTCAGGTCGATCCAGATCAATCCTTCAGGTAAACTCAGGATCATATATTTCCAGATTCACTGGTAGCATCATGACCTAAAATAATTCGTCTTGTTGCAAAACTGGCAGAGAGGTGGTGACAGTGGTCATCTGTCAACAGACTCGAGGCCAAATCTGGTACGACAAACTCTCCGAGATGTACATAAAGACTTCTGAAGTCCTCTATATTGAGTTTTTCTCACTCAACATGTCTTGAATGGAATAGGATCTACATAATCATTCGATCAACCACAGAGAGTCTTCCGAAATAGAGGATAAACCTCAAAAGTCATTGAACGAAAAGCAGCAGGAGAATCAAGAGCTGCTCATCAGATGTATCGCACAGCACCTCGGCTTTTCTGGGAACCGACCAATCACTGCCTGCATCATATATAAATGTTTGTTACACTGGCGATCCTTTGAAGTTGAGCGTACAAGCGTTTTTGATCGGATCATTCAGACAATAGGCAATGCTATTGAGGTCAGAGACACCTCATGATATTACAGCTTTTATTTTCTCCCTCATGTTGATCTCCTCCATACTTGATGCCTCTCTAACTTGAATATTATCAAATGGAGCAGACTCAGGACAACAACGATGTTTTGGCTTATTGGTTGTCTAATGCCTCAACACTTTTGCTTTTGCTCCAACGCACACTAAAAGCAAGTGGTGCAGCTGGAATGGCCCCACAGCGTCGAAGATCATCGTCTGCCACCCTGTTTGGAAGAATGACACAAGTAAATTTCCTCATTAAGCCTGACCCGAGGCTCTTCATTTTTGGATGAATGAGAACACTATAAATTCATTGGTATGATGAACTTCAACTAATTTAGTTTCCGACCCATTCTTACATTTGCCTTTTTTTGCTTTCAGAGTTTCCGTGGAACGCCACAAGGCGTTAACCTATCCATGATCAATGGCAGCATTGGCGGAGGAATGGATTCTTTACGGCAAGTTGAAGCGAAATATCCAGCTTTGCTTTTCAAACAGCAATTGACGGCATACGTGGAAAAGATATATGGAATGATTCGAGATAACCTGAAAAAGGAAATATCTCCACAACTCGGCTTATGCATCCAGGTAGTGACCGCTGATTGACATTATGTTTGGCAATTGATAACAAGGTTTGCGTCTGCAGTAATGACTTCGGTCAAGAATAGCTTACACGAGTTTTCTTTGCCAATGATGAACTAGGCACCAAGAACATCAAGAGCAAGCTTAGTCAAGGGGGCTCGCTCGGTGGCAAATGCGGCAGCCCAGCAAGCTCTAATTGCACACTGGCAGGGAATTGTGAAGAGCCTCGGGAACTTCTTAGATACCCTGAAATCGAATCATGTCAGTAAACTGCATTTAGGCCTTTCATGCATCTGCTTTATTCCCTAATTATATATGGCATGATGAGCTTCAATTATTTAGAATTTCACATTTTATTGCTCCCGCGTCATCTTCTTCTTAGTTGCTGGCCAAAATTATATTCCCAGTAGCAAAGATCTTGTAATTCATTTATCTGCGCCATTCAGCAGTTGTGACATTTTTTGAGTGTGTTTGTCTTTGTTACATTCCAGGTGCCGCCCTTTTTGGTTCGTAAAGTATTCATTCAAATCTTTTCATTCATCAACGTCCAGCTATTCAACAGGTACCAGACTTAGAAAATTGTGTTTTTCAATTGTTTCTGAACTATGAACCAGAATCTTACTTCATTTTTCCCCCAGTCTTCTGTTGCGGCGAGAATGCTGTTCATTTAGCAATGGGGAATATGTCAAAGCAGGCTTAGCTGAGCTGGAACACTGGTGTTACAAGGCAACGGACGAGGTACAATTTGGACACCATGATTCAGTTGTTGTTCTCTAGGTTTCTTTCTAATCAAGCCAAGCTATGCAGTATGCAGGTTCGGCTTGGGATGAGCTAAAGCATATTCGACAGGCAATCGGGTTTCTGGTAAGTGGGCTCCTTTGTCCGTTTCAGCACTTTCTGGTGCTTGCCCCCGACTATCGTCGAAAGATGAGCCCAGAATCACTCAAATGTACTGTCTTGGCAAATCCAGGTCATACATCAAAAGCCGAAGAAAACGCTGGACGAAATAAGCCATGATTTGTGTCCAGTGAGTTTCTTCACTCACCAAGCTAACTTTGGCGATTGGGAACAGCTCCAGCACCCTCTACTTCTGCTCAGTTCCTATATGATCTAACTCCTTTTTTCGCGTCACAGGTTTTAAGCGTTCAGCAGCTGTACCGGATCAGTACGATGTACTGGGACGACAAGTATGGCACGCACAGTGTATCTCCGGATGTAAGTTTCTCTCGATGGATTACTCGCTCTAGAACTAGGTTAGAGTCATTCTTGTCCGCGGGGGATTCCTCGGTCATGTTCTTTCAGCATACTTAAACGGAAAGGAATGCTGACCCGGAACTTTGCTTTCCTGAACAACTCTCGTTCAGGTCATTTCAAATATGAGGGTGTTGATGACCGAAGATTCGAACAATGCAGTCAGTAGTTCATTCCTACTCGACGACGATTCCAGGTGAGCTTCGAGATTTACTCGAAACAGAACCGATGCTTTACTCGATTACCATTACACCACTACGTTACTTGATCTTCCATAGAGTCTCTCTTCAGGCGATGCACACGACTTTTTGACTAACCATTCTCTGTGCAGCATTCCGTTCTCGGTGGACGACATATCAAAGTCAATGGAGCAAATGGACATAGCAGACATCGAGCCTCCGCCGCTCATCCGCGAGAACTCAGGCTTCAGCTTCTTGTTACCACGTTCCGACTGATCGATGAACAGACGGGATACCCTCCGTCGACTCGAGTCGGGATGCAATCTTTCTTGAGCACAGTTTCTGCTTCTGTAAGGCCGTGGATTAGGCGTGTTCCGAAGAATTCCGCTCGCGGGGTAACGCAACCGGAAATGGGGTGTGGAATTACAGGATGATCTTGCCTTCTGCTATTGTCACTCCAGGGCATGGGAGTTTTGCTAGTCGAGGTGAATCGATTGCTTAATGTGACTCTCAATTCTGTAAATAACCTCTCTCTATAATTTCTTGATGATTAACATGAATCTCTGCATTAATCAATAAAGGAGATAAGTCTCTCTCTCCTTTTAGTTGCTAAACCATGCCAAAAACCAAGATGAGCAGGGTGATCAGCTGGCAATATATGCCTGTAAAAATATATGAGGGGATTAGGGTGGAACGATTTCATTTCAGGAGTGGGTTTCAATTCTCACGCCTTACAAGAAAATAGCGCAAAAATCTGAGAGTGAGTGTTAAAGTAGGATTAACGTAGGACCGACAAAAAAGAAAAAACAGTAAATATCAAAATATTTTACCATGCCCATAAAACACTTTCCCTTTTCCTTTCCAAATATATTCGGGTTTTGTTAACACAAATAATAATTTATCGTGAGTCATAAATTCTTGAAAAAGTAAAACTTCACAATAATTTATAATTATTTTATTTGATTTTTTTATAATCCAGAACATGCCGTTACTCTAATAGGTCGTAAAATATCGTTATCAAATCATTTCTCTATCTAATAAATTGTTCACGATATCATAAGACAGATAGACATTCATCTTACACACATATATACTCGTTATGGGTCCCACAAACCGCACCTTCGAGAGGACTTTCCTTTTCCGAGTAAACTCGAGGAAAACATAGCTAATTGATCGAGCGTATTTTGAGAGGCCATGTGATACAATACGACTTGATATATATATATATATATATATATATATATATATATATATATATATATATATATAGATAGGGGGTGGGGTTGACGTCCTCTTGACGAATGCTGGCTCGCCACCACGGCGAGATTGCGACGGCGATCGCGACGGAGGGGGTCGCCATCTGCACTTTCGATTCCACGCTTTGGCCTTTGCTTTTCTTGCAAAATATGCTTTCCATATACTGCCAATTCGAGAGGTACCCCAACCGCGACGCCCCCCTCGCATTTTTTTTTTGCTCGCTCCCCCGATACGTAGCCTTTGCGTATTCCTTACACTTTTTAAATACCCACGTGTATTTTTTTATTTATATGCGAAAAAAACACGAACATCGCTTTCGAGACAAATAAATGATTTAGAAAACGTTTTTTATAAAACAAATTCACGAAGAATTCGTTAGAATTCGGACGGTCTCATATGGACAGTTTTTATGGGACGTGGGTTTTATAAAAATGAAGGAATAAAAGATAATTTTATCGTTCGTGAAAATAATAAAAAATAAATTATTATTGGAAAGATAATGTTTTTTTTCAAATCAATTATGAGTTATTCTAGGTCATTAATGCGTAATTATGGCTCCACGAATAAATCAAAGGCGGTGCGGATTTTATGATTCCCAGTTATAAGTTGGCCTTTTCAACGGGTAGGGGGACACGTGCGTCACGTGGGTTTTGTCTGATAGTCATTTGTCCTAAATTGGTAGCATTTGAAAAGGTAAATGCACTTTCATTACGAATAAACCGGCCGATCAAATACCGACCAAAAAAAGAAATAAAAATAGCCGACCAAAAAACAAAGAATTATCCGATTGATCATAATATATTATTTCGAAAATCGGATATTTTTCGTTAAACTCAATTGATATATATTCAAGCCTTCTTCAACGTTCTAAGTATCCTATTTAAGCAAAAAAAAAAAAAAAAACTGACCTCCTTAGTGGTCCTTTTTTTTTTTTTTGCTAGAATTCTTAGTGATCTTGTTAGCAAGTAGATCCGGTGTGCTTGCTAAACATATAAACATTCAGATTTCAAAGTATTGATTCTTTATATTACGAGATGGATAGGTGCATTGAAAGTCGTTAGTATTTCTTTATGATTTCATAAGGTTAGCATCATTAAAAAATCCCAAACTCATACTACATAACATATTCACCCAAGATTATACTTCCTCTCACAAAAAAAGTTTAATTGATATCGAAAATCTACCATCTGTCAGCATTTTGTCTGATATCCAATCGGAATACATACGTCACTGTGCTTTTCGTAGAATTGATAGGCGTATTGAAAGTCACTAACATTTCTTTATTATTTCGTGAGGTCAGTGTCATTAAAATTCTCGAACTCATACTGCACAGCATGTTCACCCAAAACTATACTTCTTCTCATAAAAAAAAATTCAATTAGCATCGAAAAATCTATCATCCATCGGCATGTTGCCCGATATCCAATCAGAATACACACGTTTCACCATGCGTTCCATATTAAATTCATCTCACGGTCGATTATCGTGTAAAGGGACCCGTATGCATTTCGACCGAATATTCAATAGAACGTCGATGAAGAGCACACTCGGCATTGGACATGACGGTCCAAGATCCTCTTGCGAAACGAAAATCGATCTTAAAATAAGTGTCTCGAGAATACCCGTTCTGAGTATTTCAACGGTATTCTTGGAAAACTCAATTTCTGGGTACGGCATAAATGATCTGAAAAACAATTTAAAAAAAAGGAACTATGGCGGTGTCAACGGAAAAGACAACTAGACAAAACGAAAATTGTTTTCGGAAAAGACAGGGAAAGGAGATAACTTGACATTGAAGTCCTGACCGGCGTTAATTAATAATACAAAAAAGTGGCAATTTGGGCCCAAGAAAAATTAATTAAGACGAGAAAATCGCCGCTTTTATGGATTTTTTTTTTTTTTTGCGAGAATAAAAAATAAAATAAAATAAAATAAAGTAAAAAGTAAAATAAAAAAAGAGAGAGAAAGAAATGGGAGATGCTTTTTAGGGTCCTCCGAGGCTGACGAGGCTAGCAGGATGGGGGAGGAAAAAGGGCGTCCAGGTTCTCTTCACGTAATATTTGGTGGGTCCCACCCCCTCCTCTTAAACCCCACACACCCCCACCTCTTTCTCTCTCCTCTCTCTCTCTCTCTCATTTTCTTGGCTCTTCTTCTTCTTCTTCATCTTCATCTTCTACTTTTGTTGTTGTCTGAATTACTTCAGTTCGAAGCTTGCAGTGTTGTTTCGGGGGGTGGTTCCTGTCTGACCCTTCTTCGGTCTTCTGCGGCTGTTGGGCCGGCGCGATCTCTTGGTCTTCTTCTTTTTCTGCAGCCAAGAAATAAGTGGAAAGAAGCGAGTTTCGGCCGTGGTTCTTTTTTTTTTTTTTTTGACTGTTTCTTTTTCAGGAAAACCCGGTTTTCTTTTCTCCCCCCGGCCGGGTCTATTTCCTCCTTTCCACTTCTGGGATTCGAGCGTTTTTCACCTCCTTTTGCTGCGGGGGAGGGAAAGAGATTTCGCTTTTCTTGGTGGTTCTTGATCTTTTTCAGCGGGGGGTAGCGGCCAAGAAAGAGGCCGACTTTGATCTCCGGTTGTTCTCTTTTTAGGTACCCATTTCGTCCTACTTCTCGATTCACTGGCGATGGTTTGAAAAAAGAAAAGAAAAGAGAGTGCCTTTTTGGTTTTTCGCAGCTGCCCTTTTCGTGTGCAGCTTTGATTCTGGTATCTGTGCTCTGTCGATTGGAGGCAGTTCGCTTCAGATTAGTTGGTTGTCTTGTGGGGTTGAGCATTGTTGGGGATTCTCTCTTGCCTTCTCTTTCTTTCCTTTTGATCTTTTCTTTTGGGTGTTTTGTAGAACTAGTGAGCGGGAGGAGGAAAGAGAAATGAGGTGTTATGTGGTTGAGAGGCTGGGGACTGTGGTTGCTCTGGTTGGCAGTTCTCTCTAGATCTCAAGCATGAAGGGCTAGTCCTCCTGCTTCGTATCGCAGATTGACACGTCTTGGGATTTGGCAGATTGGTCTTCTCTTGCTATGAGATTGGTGTCTTTTTGATTTCCTCGGATTGGAGATTGCCTCTGGTTTGGAAGGTGAACATTGGGGGGCGATGAATTGTGTTTAGGCACTCACTCGGGGGGGCAATGTTAAGAGCAGTTGCTCTTGGCTTATTCCTGTCTTCCCTTACCGTCCGTGCTTACGCCGATGACAATGGATATAGCTGCTGCGATGACGAGGGCTTTTGGACCGTCGAGAGAATCTTGGAGTGCCAGAGAGTGAGTGATTTCTTCATTGCTGTGGCGTACTTTTCGATACCACTTGAACTCCTATATTTTGTTAGCTTGTCGAATGTGCCATTCAAATGGGTGCTCGCTCAGTTCATAGGGTTTATTGTCCTCTGTGGTTTGACACATTTGCTCAATGGTTGGACTTACTATGGCCCTCACTCGTTCCAATTGATGCTGTCCCTCACACTTGCAAAGATTTGCACCGCGCTGGTCTCATGTGTAACTGCAATAACCCTTTTCACTTTGATACCTCTGCTGCTCAAAGTAAAGGTGAGAGAAACTTTCTTGAGACGGAATGTATTGGAATTAGACCAAGAGGTTGAGATGATGAAGAGACAGAAGGAGGCTAGCTGGCATGTCCGTATGCTGACACGGGAAATTAGGAAGTCGCTGGATAAGCATACGATATTGTACACGACTCTGGTTGAGCTCTCTAAAACTTTGGATTTGCACAATTGTGCAGTTTTGATGCCAAATAGTGATCGGACAGAAATGATTATGACCCATGAGTTGAAAGAAAGTTCATTGAAGAGTCACGGTCGCTCCATCCCGATCAATGATCCTGACGTGATAGAGATAAAAGAGAGCAAGGGTGTGAAAATTTTGAGGCCAGAGTCAGCCCTGGCAGTTGTGAGTAGTGGTGGGCTCGATGAGCTAGGTGCTGTGGCTGCAATCCGGATGCCGATGCTTCAGGCATCAAACTTTAAAGGAGGAACACCACAGTCGATTGATACACATTATGCAATACTAGTTTTGGTTCTTCCACAAGCAAATCCTAGAGATTGGAGCTACCAGGAAATGGAGATTGTGGAAGTAGTTGCCGATCAGGTGGCCGTGGCCCTTTCTCATGCCGCAGTTCTTGAAGAATCTCAGCTTATGAGAGAGAAACTGGCAGAACAAAACCGCGCTTTGCAACAAGCTAGGAGAAATGCTATGATGGCTAGTCAGGCAAGAAATTCTTTTCAGAAAGTGATGAGTCATGGGATGAGGAGGCCAATGCACTCAATCGTGGGCTTACTGTCGATTCTTCGAGAAGAAACTGTGAACCCTGAACAAAAACTCACTGTTGACGCAATGGCGACGACCAGTAATGTCCTCTCTACTTTAATTAATGACGTGATGGAAATGTCTGCTAAAGATGATGGGAAGTTCCCTTTTGAGATGAGACGTTTTCATTTACATGCTATGATCAAGGAAGCCTCTTGCCTTGCCAAATGCCTCTGTGTTTATAGGGGCTGTGGTTTTGAGATCAGTGTTAAAAGTGCTCCCCCTGATCAGGTTATGGGCGATGAAAGGAGGACTTTTCAAGTGATACTGCATATGTTTGGTTATCTTTTGGATGTCTATGATGGAGGGGGTAATGTCACTTTTCGGGTCTCTTGTGAGACCGATACTGAGGTGAAGCATGATAAGACTTGGGGTCCTCAAGCGGTAAGCCTGGCTAATGAGTTTGTAACTGTAAAATTTGAAATTGAGATTGCAAGTGGAAGTGCTCCTTCTGGTGGCCTAATTCCTGTAATGCACTCAGCTGGTCAGAGTCGTGGCAGTAGCAACAACAATAAAGATACCCTGAGCTTCAATGTCTGCAAAAAGCTTGTCCAGGTTGGTGCTTGCGCTCCCTTGTACTTATCATTTTTCACTGAACAAGCATGAGTTTCCTCATCACATTAGGTTTGGATGCAATTTTTCGCTGCATAATCTTCGCTGTTTCCATGTGGTTTGTCATTGTGAAATGAACCCACTTGGTTGGAGCTTCGTGGATACACAAAAAATTTAGGAATTTGGAAGAGGGTGCACGATATCTCATGGCTGCTGTACTATAGGGTGACTGCAGTGCTTATCATATTTCCTTCTTAACAGTAGGCTTGTCATTACCAGATAGTACAAGAAATGATCAGAAGTCTGCTAATCAAAATGTCTGTCCTGTTGTCAGATTGGACGATGGGTTGATTTAGGTGTTTCTATACTCTGTCATTAACTTGGTTGCAATAGGTAATGCTATCATCAAATTGAGTAATCATTGTGAAGTATGTTGTTAATTTGGTTCCACTCGATAATTCATCATACATACCATAAACTTCAAAGACTTGATAGACTTCTAATGAGCAGTTAGCTCAGGAATCTGCCCATGCTGTTAAACTTGTTTGGTCGGACTCTGTCGAAAATGAGGAAATTTGACTTGGGGTTTTATTTGAGATGCTTATTAACAACTCATTTGATCTTATCTTTGCACTTTTGTACTTTGAAACTGACGATTCTGTAGCAAAATTTTGGGGTAGGACCTTGTCTGTGCAGCCATTTGTAGTGTCTCTTTACAACTTATAGATCTGTGAAAACCATGTGCAGATGATGCAGGGAAATATCTGGATCGCTTCAAATTCTCGAGGTCTTCCTCAGAGGATGACACTTGTTCTCAGGTTCCTAAAGCAAGATTCTCGGGGAAGAGCCATGTTGCCTTCTGGAAATCACATGGAGCAACAAAATTTGGACTCTCTATTTAAAGGCCTCCGGGTTCTACTTGCAGATGATGATGTTGTCAATAGGACTGTGACCAAAAAGCTTCTTGAAAAGCTTGGTTGTCAGGTGACTTCAGTTTCGACGGGTCTAGAATGCCTTACTGCCCTGAGCCATACAGATAATTCTCTCAGAGTGGTTTTTCTGGATCTTCATATGCCCGATATGGATGGCTTCGATGTTGCAATGAGAATAAGGAAGTATCGCAGCCGTCACTGGCCATTAATCATCGCACTGACGGCGAGTGCTGAGGAACGTGTTTGGGAAAGATGCCTACAGATGGGAATGAATGGCGTGCTATGGAAACCGGTAGTCCTGCAAGGGGTGGCCGATGAACTTCGACGAGTATTGCAGCGAGCAGGGGAAGCAGTATGATGATGCGTAGGAGGTGATGAATTCATTGATAGGCGGTTCTTATACTTCCCTCTCATGACACTGTCGATTCTTCTCGCATGATGTAGACAAAATACAGTCACTATGCTTTACTAACCATTTTATTTTTGCTTATTGATAGAATCCAATAGGCTTAAATGTAGCTTTTACCCAAAATTCTCATCGGATCAATTCAGATCCACAAGAATTGTGTAGAGATTCACAAGAATAGATTATCTGAAAGTGCAGTAGAAATGAACAGTCCAGTCGTGCACATTCTCTCAAAATAAGAAAAGGGCAGGTGTTTTGTATGATCTGGTGCAATATTAGAGCATTCTGGACCGGTCGAGCTGTTAATAGCGTGGACCCGAATTGTTTAGTCGTGCACCATCCCTTCTGTTGCGTTCTTGAGCAACAGGCGTAAAATACATGCAGTAGAAGTTGTGTGTGGATGAACCTTATTACGGCACATGGCAATGTGAGTGTCTAAGTTAAGTCTGCGTGCATCTGGTTGTTGCGTGAAGCTTGCTGAAGTTCCTTAAAAAATTTGATTACAGGTAGTAGCGCCATGGCAAAGAGTTGTTTGTCTCGGGTTTCAGACGTGGGTCGTGCATTTCTGGATTGTAGTTTACATAGAAGTCAACAGTTTGGCACAGCACTCTGAGGTAGCATGATTCTTTATTTGTTTACTATCTTGAGTAGGTGATCACTGAATGTTAGTGGCAGTGCCGCATTTTCCTTTGCTAAAGGCGGAATCTTTTCATGTGTTAGAGAGAGAGAGAGACAAAATCTATGCCATAAATAATGTCAAGTTGCACTTTCCAAGCATGTACCGTACTGCATTGTGTCAAAAAAAGAAGAAAAAAAAGCATGTACTGCACAAAATTTATGCCCTGTACAATATCAAGTTGGACTTTTTAAGCATGTACTACACGAAGCCCAGCCCCCCCCTCTCTCTCTCTCTCTCTCTCTATATATATTTATATATATCAATCTGTGAAGTCTTTCTGCAGAGAAACACGTTTACAGTTGTTTAAAAAGGCTTTTTTCAGTTGTTCCTTTTTTTTTATGGGACCCGGTTAGATCGAATGAAAATTGTCCGTTCGATGGATCGAAAAACCTCTCGGTCGCAATGTGGAAGACCCTTTTTGTACTGATGGGATGAGCTAGGTCATTTGAGCGGGCGAAATTTGATGTAAATTCAATTATTTATGGTTCGACCAACTAATTGATCAGACTCTAGAATTGATGAAAACTCGATTTCAAGAGATGCATCTCGGTAATTGATCGATTAATACAATAGTTAGAATGAGTTCAGGAGATAGATACGCAGTCTGCTTCCTATTACTTTGTGATTCATCTAACTAAATCCTTCGACGATGCCTATGGACGTGCCGAGATTGTTTAATACCTAATTGCACAAATGAGAATGACATTGGAGGAGTTTAATTACAGAGTTTCACGGTGACCAAAAATAGGAAAGGGAAAATAGGAATGGCTGGCTCAACAGTTCACAAGAGTGTTTTGGGCCATAACTCAGGCCCAAGAGGTTGGATTCAGCATCACTCTTCCCCCCGCATCACACATCCTAAGAAGCCCAAAGGAGAGAGCCCTCCTTTCAAGTCGATGCCTCTTGGTTAGGATCGTGAGAGATCTTTGGCTTAGTAAAGCTTGGACATTCGTAAGATCTTCTCTACATTTTTTTGTTTTTTTTTTTTTTGGGCTCAATCTGCTTCTTGAACCTCCTAGAAGAAAAATACCAAAAAAGTCCTAACTCTACTGCATTACTACAAATTCCGTCCTAAATTTTTTAATTTGATCAATTTAATTCTAAATTTTTCATATTGGTACCAATTCAATCCATCCGAATAATTTAGACCAGAAATTGCTAAGATGAGCATTCGCCCTGCCGATCGGTGCTAACGTGAACATTGTTAATAATATTTTTAATATATATATTTTTAATTTTTAAAATAAATTATTGAATTTTTTTCCTTTCCCATTTCTTTTTGCCATTGACCTCACAACCATGGCCAATGAGGGTTGGCCTAGCTAGGCTGAGGGTGAGCGTTGGCCATCCAAACGAGGCTCCCCTCGCCAAATCTGGCAAGGTCGACCTTCGCCTAGGCCAAGGTGGCCTTGCCGCACCTCACTAGGCCTCACCCTCGTCTAGGTGAGGCCTAGCAAGGCCAACCCTCACTTAGGTGAGGTGCGGTGAGGTGCCTTGGCTTGGGCGAGGGGGGCCTCACTTGGACGATCATTGCTCACCCTTGGCTTGTGATCGAACACTGGAAAAAGAAAAGGGAAAGGAAATATATATTTAAAAAATTCAAAAAAATTATTAAAAATGTGCATGTTAGCTCTGGTTATACCACGTTGGACGCTTGATGTCAATGTTAGCAATTTCCGGTTTAAATTGACCGGATGGATTGAATTTGTATCAATATGAAAAAAATTTAGAACTAAATTGATTTAATTTAAAATTTTAAAATTCACTTGGCATTAATGCAATAGGTTTATGACTTTTTTCTATATGTATATTTGAAGTTTGGAATTGGGTCATCCCAAGTCCGATTGATCGAGCCTAAGTTTGAAATCGATGATCAATTTTGAAATGAACCCAAAAATCAATTCTTTCTTTTATTTTTGTGAGCTCCATAAACAAATTTGAGGCAAAGTACACTAGAAATGTCAAAAGTTGTGCACGGCGCTCACTTTGGTGCCATCGGCGAAAAAAATTATGGTGGCTTTTAAATGACGTCGTTTTCCATTCTCCTTAAAAAACGACGTCGTTTTGCCGTCATACGTGGATAGCCTCACAAAAACGATGCCATATATCTCATATGGGGACTGAAATTAGGGTTCTTTGTTTGATCCTCGCCCAACGCCAATTGCCATTGCTCCGCCACTGTCGTTCGCCCACTGTCGCTTGGCCACCATGTAGTTGCTCGACTAGGTGAGCGAGGAGAGGCTGGCGTTGTTACTCAAGCAAGAAGTGGCGGAAAGAATAGAAGGCGAGGGCGGAGGAGGAGGAGGAAGAAGAGGGGTCAAAGGTGTCACTGCTGGTGTTGTTCTTCAAGGAAGAAGACGAGGAGGAAACCCATGCCTTCTCTCTCTCTCTCTCTCTCTCTCTCTCTCTCTCTCAATTTGGGGATTTAGGGTTTTTACTTGGAAGAAAAACGTCAAACGGCATTATTTTGTTGGGATGTTGACTGTGCTCTCTAACGAGCCACGTCAGTTTCAAAAATTAATAAAAAAGTGTCACGTCGAATTTTTGACTAATTAGATCGGCGTTGGTACTGAAATAATCGTTTTTCAAATTTGTTGACACTTAAGTAATCCAAAATAAACTTTTGGCACTAAAGTAAGTGTCGTACACAACTCTTGACACTTTTAGTGTACTTATCTCAACAAATTTGAAAGGAACTAAATTGCATGAATTGCTATCGGAACAAGCACTCAAGGATTAGGTCGAGGGATCAGCTCTTTACCTAGCTCAAAACTTGAACCTTCAATTTTTTCCGAAAAACAAAGGAGCCTCCCTTTTTTTAGGGAGAATGAACAGATAGGTCTGAGCCAAATAAATTTCAAGTCTTTTGAAACCGAGACTCGAGCTGGCTGATTCACCAACTTGGCCCAGCAACCGGCCGGTTCTAGCCGGTCGGTGGCTCCCCGAATCAGACCGGCCCAACTGCACGAACCGGGGCTTGATCATCACAGAACCAAGAAGAAAGACCACCAATCCACTGATGTGACTGTCCGCCAAATCACGAGAACTTTTCTCAAACGTTGGAAAACCGAAAATGGAGGTGCGACAAATTGCAAAGTCCCTGTGGGATAGCGACGACGTTACGGCGGGATTCCCCAGGACGCAACTGCGCAGGGAAGCGCCTCCCTCCCTCCCTCCCTCCCTCCCCGGCGGGTCTTCCGGGGGTTTCTGCAGCTGGCATCATCGTCAGCCCTCCCACCAGGTCAAAGGTCAACTCCCCCGGCGCACATCTCCCTCGTTTTGCCGACCGGAGCTCTGTCGTTTTCCACGGCCCCCTCCTTGTCGTTTTCCCAGCTTTCTTGTTCCCGTGAATGCCCCCCTCTCCCTTGAGAATCTCGAGGGGTCGTGAGGTTGCTCCGCATGCAACTTGCGCCATCTTTTTGCCCTAGTCCAGTTGAACCCTTCAAACCAACGATGGCAAAAAAAAGCGAGGCGAACTCATGGATACCCGAAACTCTTGTCGTGATATTACTCCGTGTAACGAGTCGTCCGGTGTATGGATTCGCGCGGGAGACTCCTTTTTCTGGTGTTGAATATGAGCCGGTTATTTAAATTGTCGCTTGCAGTCAATACATCGATTTTGCAAACTTGATTTCAAAGCATCGAAACGACCGTAGGTTTAGGGTGGATGTTGAGGCTCAACCGACCGTCGGTTGCTAACTCACAATGAGACATATGCAAGTTTCCATCTCTTTGAGAACTTTTCATTTGGCTTGGGAACTTGGTTACCATTTTGCAGATGCATTCCCAAGGAAGTTCTGCAGGTTAAGCTTCATGCTCTATATGCAGTCTATCTTGTAGTTCCATTTCATTTCCATTTTCTGCTTATATATATATATACATAGCAGGAGGACATGGGTGAAAATTACTACGCACGAAAATAGTCATATTATCATATTATTATTATGCAGAAGATGGAATCACTTATAAATAAAAAAATAAAAAAATGAAAAAGATGGAGTTGCCTACTATCATGAGGCTGTACGGGATCTTCCACTTTGTTAAGTTAATAAATTCGCTTGCATATAATTTATGTTTCTCATTTTTCTACATATATTATTCACTACTTTAGCCAAAAAAGGGTCGAAAGTTCTATTCAGAGACATTCTAGTCCTTAACCAGTCCTTGCATTTTTGGCCTATCCTTCATTGACCTTCAGAGCTGAAACTATTTAAGTACAGTTATTCATCGCAAGAACTCTCGCATTTGATTAGAACTGCATATGTATCGCAGTTTTTTTTTTATTTTTTTGGTCAAAATGGTGATTTTTTTTTTAACCATATCTATTAACAGAACATTTATCAGCAACTTACTCTTCTATTCAGTAATAACCTTTCTTATTGAAGATTCTCCTTAGTTTGATTAGTTCAGTCGTTATTTACCGTGCCCTAAAACCAAAACTTGTCGTCATTTCGGATAGCTTCAAATTGTCATTCTCGATAACCCTGATCATACAATAACTGCATCATCTTTACTGTAAAATTGAACTAATCGAGAATGATTAAATTTCTAGTTAGCAATGAAGGATTATACTGTTTTTTCTGACATTAACAATCTCCTTGTTAAACACAGTGAGCTGTCTACGCAGAGAGGCAACAAGATGCTTTGCATAGTTCTTTTATACATGTAACAAACCATGATTTGGCTGGCTAGGATGCGAAATATTCCCAATTAATTAGTAATTATCATAAGCTGTAGAAACATTGTCAAAGGGATCATTGTTTAGTTGCTAATTTATTAATGGTTTACTTTGCTAAACATATGATTACCCAACAGGGAGATTGTTCTTTTTGAATATTTCTCCTGCTGATGTTTTTTTAACTGATTCACCTCTTCCCATGAATCTAACATTAGATTTTACTTAAAGGAGTTGATTGTCACCTAGCTAATATAATTATGTTGTTTGAGGAATATTAATCATGATTTACCTGAAGATCGTGTTGAGACAGGTGAATTGTTTGAACTATACTTTGGCACTTGCAGAATGAATGACCACCACATCCTCAACAATAGGGAATTTCCTGCATTGTGATTGGCCGTCGGCCCGAAAATGGAGAGACGCTTTAACTAAAGAGAAGATTAGCATAATTGTTTTTTGAAAGTTAGGTCAAATTGCACCTAATCCTGACGAAATAGACGACGTGTACTTCACGGCAAGTGCGCCTCCTGATCGAATAAAGATATTCGGCATCAAGGGAACTCGGCAAAGCAAAATGCCATTGAATTTCCCCTTTGCTAATGCATGATTCTCCATTACCAGTGGCCATATTTTAAAACTTAGCTGCTCATCACTTTTATAATGAATAAGAAAGGCTCCGTTTCGATGGTCCACATTAGTTTACTCCGGTTCCACAGAATCCAATTCAAAGTTGATCATTTACTGGCTTGTTTAGGCTGAAACATTAATCTAGGGTTTGGAGTTGTTGACAAAAATCAATTAAAAATGACAGTTGATAGGAACCGAGGCGATTACATTAATTGTCGTTCCTCATCGTCGGCTGGTTTAATTATTTAAATCGTACAATTGAACATTTTAAAACCCTAGGTGGGCTCAATGGGTACTGGTGCTTTACCACTGGAATGTTGCAAGAAAGAAAAAGAGCTAGCGTTAATTTTTTAATAATATATGATTAACATTGACATGTGAACGCATGTGAAGAGGGTCCTCCTTGCTGCTCAACTCTAGGATCCTTTGAGTTTGTCAAGAAAAGAAAAACATCCTTTTAAGGGCACTATACTGATCTCAGGCATAAAGTGGTGCTTGATTATCCAGTATACAAAACCTTTAAAAACAAAAGATATAATATGTCCGTACGGATTTTGGAAGCCTAATCAACTGAAAAGATCTATTTTAGGTCTCGTTGTTTGAACAAAGAGTAATTTACAGGATGGAGACATAGATGTATGCAAAACATGATTGAAACATCACTGAATGAAACTCAACATGTGTGATTATACGTTTGCTTTTTTCCTGCATTTGGGTGATCATACAACTAGTTTTAAAAAAATATTTTGCAGTTTGAGGACATAAATTTCTTCACATGATTGAAGCATCGATAACAGATGATGCAGTTAGTCTTTCTAATCCGAGATTTGAGTATGTTCCCTCATTCTGATTAATTTCATCATCATATATATTTAGTTTGCCTGTATTCTTCCAGCTAGACAATATTTCCCGCATCACAAAAAGCATCGTTTAAGTTAGTGATCATATGTACAGTTGAATTATTGCAATGGATAGAACCTGCTACTATACTGGTAAAAGCATTAACTAGCTCCAGAAAAATGGCTCTTTTATGCTGAATGCAAGCGTCCATTGCTGTCTTAACAAGTAAAATCTCGACTTCTGGATCACTACTAGTCATCGTCCTAAGTTTCAAATTCCACGCTAGTAAATTAGATTTCGTATCTAATGTGCTCTCATCTAGCGAACTAAAGCATGCACCAGGAGCATACCTTTTCTGAACAACTTTGGGTTAATTTTTTATGTTGAAAAGTGCAGAAAAATTGGGTCTGCTGATGTTTCAGCCATAATCTAATGCAGTAGCTGATTAGTATGTAATCTTGGATAAAACACCCAAATCCTTCAAATGTTTGCTTAGAAATTGGCAAATGAGGAACTGCTTATTCTGAAGTTATCTCCTTCCTCTCAAAAAGTCGCAATGTTTGGATCTATTTTAGCAACTTATCATCAGTTCATCGCCTAAAGTTGCACACGCTTTGCTCGAAGAATGATGTTTGCAACTAAAAGGCCACCAGAACCAGAAGTCAATGTTTGTGGGACTTGAGAATTCTTGAGAAGATATCTCCAGATTTTTCGTTTAATTGGCTAGGTCCCTCAAGCTAATACTCTGAAATATTTAATCCTTGTACTAGAGTTTGTCCCCATTTTTTTTTCCGAGTTCTAGCTTCCTTTGTGAAGCTTTCCTCTAATTAAGTTATGGTTCCTGTTTAACACTAAAAACAACGAAGACAAACAGAACAAACTATATATAAGCATGAAGTCACTCATCCACAATAAGTGTCTATCCTGTTCACTCTAACTGTAATGTGTAGTTCCCTTCAAGCTCCAAGTCTATCAGATTCAAAGTGAAATTCAGTAGCAAGAAGAGCATGTTCTTCAGGGACGACACCCCCACCCCCCAAAAAAAAAAAGCCATGATCATGGATTAATTATGAGACATAAAGATATAAAAAAAAAAAAATTATGTTAGAGAGGAGGTTGGAAAAATAAGAAAACTTCAGCTCTGCCAGAAAAGAAAATTGAAGAGGAGGAAGAGAAAAGGTGAAGAAAATAATTGGAATAATTAATCAAGCTATTTCCATGATCAATAAGCCTTCAATATTTTTATCTTAGCTCTTCTTAACGACTGTCCTAAGAGCAGACCACTAAATATAGTTACAATACATACCGACACTCTTTGAAAATTGAGTAATAGCATATTTTAAAAAGAAATAATAGATGATATACCGCCAGCATAAAAGAAATTTACACAAGCGACCTTTTCTGCCCCTGTATTGAAGATTATAACATCCACTCTCTCAATTCAATAGTGTATAAAGCCACTTGTGTAAACTTTGCTATAATTACTAACAAAGAAAATACTGAAGTACATGAAGTTAGCCGGGTCAGATCTACATGGAACTCCTTGCAAATTGCATATGTAGAAATTAAATGAATTACAGTTGTCACTATTCAAGGCTTTAAATAAAATACTCAGTAGACTGGATTTAACGTATTAGTTTTGCTCCTGACTGCTCTAAGTTTTATGCAACAGTATGAAGAGATTAGCATAGAAAGGAGGAGTTTTTTATGGAGCGAAACACAAAAATCAATGGAAAAGTTGTGAAAACTAAAATAATTGAAGGAAATTGAAATGAAACCCTTGCCTTGATTTGCACATAAAGAAGTACCAAAATGATGATAGTCATGGTTTAATATACAAAATATGAAAAAGACATGAGCAAGTTGTTTTTCCATATCCCTGACACAATACAAGATAAAGTAGCTGACCTGAAGTTCTCTCTATTTCCCTCTCTCCCTCTTGTCCTCACGACTTCTCTAAATTATCCTTTTCTAGCCGTAAGTCGGCCGGCCATGGGTCCAACCGTAAGCCTCATGGTTCAATTGTCCACCATTTGGAAGCAAATTCGGAGGCAAATTATACACCGGCATCGATGAGGGGTCCGCCATCCCCCTTGTTGCTGTCCCCCGCCGCCACCAATCCCCGGCGGCGAGCCACTCCCCATCTGCCCTTGTCCGCTGCCCGCTTCGTCGTCCTCCTCCAAGGGCAGTCTCTCGTAAGTTGCATTAGAAAAGGTCGCTGCGATCACCATGACAGGCCCCGAAGCCACGAGCGAGCCCACGACGCTTCCGCCAACCACTTGACCTTGGCCTCCAGCTAGGTATATGGTCAATCCAGTTGACCCTGGCGGGGCAGGACCAGGCAAAAAGGCCCCGGTGAGGGAGAGAATCTCGAAGCGGCCGTGAAGGGCCATGACCGCCCCTGGGGCTGTGGGTTGCCGGAGTGTGACATTGGTGACTGTGCCGCTCCCGCTGAGCACGCAGACACCCCTCTGTCGCCGTCTGGCGAACTGGGCCACGCTCTCAGCTATATCTGCGCCGTTGGCTATCTCCATCACATGGCTCCGAAGCGCGTTAGGACTATCTCTCGTCACAAAGATCGGCGGCTTCGGCTTATTCTTGGAGCCCGGCGGACGGCCCCTTGGCCTTCGAGTGGCGGCCTCGACAGCTCCTTCCTTCGGCTCATCGCTGTTTTCTCTCTCGTCTTCCTCCCCGACACCGCCTCCTCCACTGTTGTCATTCATGGAGATCCCTAGATCAGGCTTTTTCGCTGGGGAGGAGCTCGTCGCCGTCTCGACTCCGGTGAGCCCGACCTGCCCTGTCCACCATGGATTTGACATGATTCCTCTTCCTCGTGAAAAAAAAATTGGGCAAACTATGTGCTGTCGAAACTATAGGATTGATCAGCACTTGAATTCCTTATGGACCCCCAGATCTATCCGTGTCAATTCACTTCTTCTCTATGCAAAAGCTCGACGAGGAGAAGAAGCAAAATCGCTGCAAAAAGTGAAGAGAGATGTGACAAAGAGAGGACCTCCCCAGAAGAGACCACTAGTTCTAGCGATCTTTCCCAAGAAGGCAGATGCTGGAGAGAGTTGGAGAGAAACAGAAAGAGGAAAAGGTAGTAGAGGTTAAAGAAGGCGAACGATTTGAGAAGCTAAGGGAGAGTGAAAAGTGACGAAGCAAGCACGAGAGAGAGAGAGAGAGAGAGAGAGAGAGAAAGAACAGGAAAAAAACCACAGCTTAAGTAAGCGAGAATCTCTCGCTCTCCCTCTGTTTTTTTCTTTTCTTTCTGGGTTTTCTTTACGAACCCCGCTTTGGCTTGCTTATGGGGAGTGCAAAAGGTGCGTGCTTCTTTTTCAAACTCTTGTCTCCCCCCACAAGAATACAAAAGTGATGCGGTCAGGGAGAAGAGAGAAGGTAAAGAAGAAGGAGGAGAAGGAGGAGGAGGAGGAGGAGAAGACGAAGATGGTAATGGTGTTGGGAATTAGGGTTTGCGCTGTGGGGTCGCGTGCGCGTGAAATGGTGGGTCGCACGTCCCCTTCTCTCTCCTGCTCTCTCTTTCCTTCTCTCTCGCGTCCCGACATACATATATCATCAGAAATGCGCGAGAGGTTGAGGAAAGGTGCGCGCAATATGTTAGTCGGATCATTTTTATATGAATAAAACTGACCTCATTTCTCAAGAAGCTTATGTAGCCTATTAAATGAATTAAAAAAAGACCCCCCCGGGGGAGGGTTTTTCAATTATACTAATGTCAAAAGCGGGACGGGCTCCAATCTTGACCGCAAAATCAGTCATCTTCCTCCCGGTCGCTTTCCTTACGGCTCCAGATGTGCCGTTCGCGACTGCGTCTTATGATCAGACTGGCCATGATTCTGTCTTGTGGAGGCCGTTTGCATGGTGGGGATAATCTTAACCTTCCTTTTCCCTACTTTTAACAATGGTATTTTTAATGGGGGATTGTGGAATGGTGTCCAATCGCTTGCGGCCTCTCTTCGTGCGGCTTGAGACTTTTGTTATGTGACGCTATGATTAAATCGTAAACAATTCGATATGAGGTCCATGTTGTAGGAAAAAGTATGCGGTGAAATAGTAAAAAGGGTCATGAGTAGTTGCATCAAATTATATATCTTAGGCCGTAGATTATTGTTGTAATTTGTACTTGTTCAAGCCTTCATTGAATTTCTCTTGATTGGCGTGGTCAATTTCTGCGTCGCCAAAACGTGGATTGTCTTTTTAAGAAGTAGGGCAGGACCATGACATGGATAATAAAGGCCAGTTAAAATGAGCATCTGAACATGAAAGCATTGTGGAATTAAGATAACACATTTTTGGTTGTTTAATAAGTCAAGTGAACAAATAAAAACTAATCATTAAGATTTAACGACCCGGTAAAGATGTTTGACATTTACTTTAACTATTTACTTTAATACAGGGTACATTCAAGGACATTTTTGGGTCAATACACTCGAGGATTGCATTAGTTGCAAATTGAGGAAAAAAATTAGGGTTCGCTTTGAATAATGTCCCTTTGTGTCGTTGAAAAACATGTTTGTTCATGTTTCCATGAATTCTAGGTGTGAAGTAACTGTTGCTACTGTTAAAAGGCCAAGAGGAATACACAATTTTTTAAAAGAGTAGAAGAAGTCATTTACATGTTACCGATATTATATTTGAATCTCGTTTAGGAGTGCCTTCATGACATTTATTAAGCATACTTTGTAGGAAACTTTTTATGTATAAAACACTAAATACACAGTTTACAATCACAGTTAACACATTTAAATACCATAAAGCTTCTTAGCTTAATAAGCATTTTGGAAGCACTGGTCAATAAATTTTGTTCATGGTTACCATGTCATGTTACTCCACGCTCACCCATGTTATTACTGAGCTTCAATTTGATGCATGCGAGAAATTAGGGAATGTAATAATTAACAAATGGTCTTGAGGATGTAATGGATGAACCCGAAGCCTTACATAGTAGGCTCAATTAGGAACCATAGAAAAATTTAGAGGTTCGACAATCAAACTCAATTTCAAGCCTAATGAGTCTTGTCCAAACTCACTGATGACTCGAAAAATGTTGAGATTTCATTAGCAAAAAAGGCCAGCCTAGCTAAGCAATGAGCCAGCCGCA
Source organism: Eucalyptus cloeziana (assembly GCA_014182715.1). Lineage (NCBI taxonomy): Eukaryota > Viridiplantae > Streptophyta > Magnoliopsida > Myrtales > Myrtaceae > Eucalyptus > Eucalyptus cloeziana. The sequence goes on along the minus strand of CM024641.1, from coordinate 46,273,339 downwards.
GAAATGGAGTCACTTACAAGTGTTTGTCAGCCTTGGAAAAGTTTATTGCATATGACGCTGCTCTTACACCGCAAGTCCAAAAGGCATTATTTAGCTCAACGCAAAGGTGGCCTATTAGGGTTGTCAAACCATCAAGCTCATAATTAGGTCTTCTTGTGATTGTCCATCATTTGGTAATTACAAAGATTTTAATTAATGTCCCTATTAACCCTGTCCTTCTGATATGGAAAATTGCATCATTTTTGTGTATGTAATGTGGCTGAAAATATGTAAAATTAATACAATAAAAAATCTCAAACTGATACACTTATGACAAATTTATTCAAATTAATTTTTTAACCACAAAAAATCTCAAACTAGTATTCCCGTAACAAATTTACCTTCATTTAGTTTTAGTTAAATTTTATGTTCAAAATGCTGCATTAGATGACATGTATCTGTCGATGGATCTATCAGTTTGAGGTTTTACCCTTCGTTTAAGGTTTTTCTTGGTGGTAATCTAATTTAATGGAATTTAATGGAGGGTAAAGCTACCATAAATATATCGGTTTGGAGTTGCTGATGATAAAAAAAATTATTTTGGTGTAAATTTATCATAGGTGTGCCGGTTTAGAAATTAATTTGTAATAAATTTGCTAAAAATATATCAGTTTGGAGTTTTTCTAGCATTAATCCAATATGTAAGTAGTCAAAAAGTCTTTTTCTCTCCCTTTTTCTCTTCTCTCTCCATCATCTTTTTTAGCCTTCAGCCATGGAGAAGGGTTTTAGCCTTTCCTTGCCTATCTTATTGATTTTGTTTGTGTATTCTCATTTGTTTCTTATTTTTTCTTTTCTTCCGATCTAAATTTGGGAGTTCTCTTCTCCCGATCTAATTTTACATTTGAGAGTTTCAACTTTTCTAACCTAAGGACTTATGCTCTTCTGATCTAGATTTGTGATTTTCATAAATATGTTTTCGCAAATTCGACACCCCCATATTCTATTCGTGTACCGTCTTATGCCTCTAGCTTCAATGGTGATCACAATAGCTTTGGCGTCTCACTGAACCACAAAAATTTGCTCTTTCAAATGTTAGAACTGTGTTTTTTCATTTATTTTGGTTATCTCTATGTGGAGATAGTGTAGAGGAAGCCGAATCTAGGCATATATCGCCAACTAGCAATGCCATAGTTGCTAGAGAAGGAGTTTCAGATGTGTGCTCATCATTGATGATAATACAAGATCTAGTGATTGTCGCCGATCAACTTGCTTGACGATTTTACTCTTATAAAACAAGTGTGTACTTAACCATGCCGGTGCTTTGTTGATTCTCTTTGTTTTCTAAATTTAGTTTTGTTTTATAGTATTTTTGGCTTTATTATGCTTCTAAGTTGTTTTGATCTGAAGCCCATGTGTTTCTTATATATTGTTTTGAGCAATAAATACAATTTTCTTTTGAAAAGAAAAAGAAGTGGTTGATTACTTAATTATTTTGGGATCATTGAATTTAAAATCCATTACTTTTAATGATAAATCAAATTGATATTGGCCAAAAAGACCTGATCGACTTGATTGTTTAGAAATTATGATCACCTATCACCTTCAAAAGCCGGGATCATTTGCTTCCACATCTAAAAATTGCATGTCTTTTCATTTTCTAAAACTCACATCACCTTCTCTTGTACTATAAAATGCAAAAAATGATGAAACATTGGATGCCAGAAATCACCAACAATACGTATTATTTAATAAGTACTGTCGGATGTAAACATTATAGAATATTTTAAAATATGTTTAAGCTTTAAAAAAATGGTCTGGAATGTGCAATAATGACAATCTCTTGCTAGATTAGGACCGAGTGTTCCGAAAGATAATTTCGAGCTCCTCAGCTTATGTGTTCTTTTCCCAGAAATGCAATGCACGAAGTCGTGTGTCTCTTAGTCTAATGGGACCGTTGTCTGGCCTCGGAAGAAGCCTTTTCGTCGATAGTTGTAAAGTCTATACAGTAAATTAAACATAATTAATACTGTAGTGCTAGTAATAATGTATACTTGCAAAAAGTAAGATTTGCTTGTCTGAAAGGAAAATAACCATGATATTTTAATAGTCAGGATACGATAAAAATATCAACTGAGGTTGTTATTTTTATGGAATGAAGTTTGATTCTGGATAAGAGACAAAGTTGGCAAGATAGGGAACAAAACTACAACAGGAGTATTTGACATTATATAGGACCAAAAGTCTAAGATCCTATGCAGAGCATAAATTAATACCGTCAATTTGCATCATCATTCTTAAAATCCACAGTTTAGAGTTGATTTGAGATGCTTAATCCGGAAGAAGTCCTGCTCCCAATCGGGCATTTTCTCTCTTCTCTCGATTTTCGAGCGGCTAGCCACCTCGTTGAAGCCGCCACCTGCCGCCAACCACATGACCCTATGCCAATGCCATCCGTACGTACCATCACTACAAGTTCTCTCTCACGACTAAGGAAATGTGTAAGAAAAATTTTAAACATATTATATTGATACCAATTTAACCCTAAACTTTTTGACTTAGTGTTAATTCAATCATTCGGTTAATTTTGACAGGATATTGCTTGATATGGACAATTTTTAATAATAATTTATAATTTTTTCTATATATATTTTTTTCTTTTGTTCTTCCTTTTGCCAATGATGATCAGCCATGGCCAACCTTGCCTGAGTGAGGTTTCTCGTCACTTGCCGCAAGTAAGGCCCAACTGGGCTAGGGCAAGCCCTAGTGACAGTCAGCCTTACCGAATTTGATAAAGGGAGTCCTCGTCAGGCCTTGCCCTTGCCTAGTTAGGCCTAGCTTGTCGCGGGCGACAGCAACCCTTGCCTAGGCGAGGCTAGCCTATCTGGCCTTGGCCGGTAGCTAGTCACTAGCAAAAGAAAGAAGAAAAGAAAAGAAAAAATGATTTTTATTTTTAAAATATTATTAAAATTTGTTCACATATGCACTTATGGTGCCACGAAAGCTTACTGATATCTACGTCAGCAATGTCCGACTAAAATTAGCCGGAATGATTAAATTAACATTAGCTCAAAATGTTTATGATTGAATTGACACAATTAAAATATTTATGACTAAATTAACACCAATGCAATAGGTTTCTTAACTATTCAATTCAGTTATGAGTCAAGATCGGAGTCCTCTATAATCCTCCATTAGTAGAGACATTTTCCAATGACCCACCGACCTTAAAATCAAGATCAACAACGGTCACCAATGAACCCGGGGTAGGGGTTATCTCTCCATCTTTTCTGATTCGATCAAAGACAGGCCTCTCTTTTCTTCGACCAAACCTATATTTCAACACGCACCAAACTCAACCTGCCCGAGGTGTAAAGCTGGTTAAGAAGATGCCGTTCAATCGAGCTCGAGTTCCGCTCGCCGGAAATCGCTCCCACTCATTCACATTTCGAACAATGCAAAGCTTAGAATCAGTCGTAGTTTGAATAATAGCATCAACAGACCGCAATGCAAATTTTAAAAAGAAGAAGAAGAGGGGGGCAGGGAAAACCTAATCCTGATTATAAAAATCCATCTGGGTCACAACAAGCAACCAATGAATTGCGGTCGCAGGTAACCCGAAGAAAACTGAGGGTTTTGACCGGGCGAAAGCCAAAAGATTAATTAACACGACACAGCGAAAGGGCGTTGGACCGTCCGAAACCATTTTTTTCTGCTTATTTTTTTAGGGCAAGTTGAGGTGGAGGAGATAAGTTTGTTAAATGGCGAAGGAAATGGACGGATCGAATTGTTTAGCTCGTGCGTTCGTTCAGCTCTGGTGGCCCCGTGCCTTTATGGGGAGCTTGCATGGTCCATGCCTCTCTCTCTCTCTCTCTCTCTCTCTCTCTCTCTCTATGAACAAACAAGGTGCAAATCTTCTATTTTACACTTTGACTAATCACATAGCAGCATGATTAATTTAATATAAGGGGAGGGTTCACTTGGGGAAGGTTGGTCCTCTTTTTTGGGGTTTTGATGAGGCATGTGTTTTGAAGTCTTGATCTAATGTGTGCCTATTAGCTAGGGTAGGGTTTGTATTTTTTTTTTTTTTTTTTTTTTATCTTTCTTTCTTTTTTAACTACGATCTGGTGCGCTAAAGCGACGGTAGTATGTTTATTATATGTAGGTGCATGTACGAGCCCCCTCTAATGGAAAACAAATCAAATTTGATGACGATTTAGTCTGTGGTTGTATTTCTGGGAGCAAACTTCGAGCGAATATGAAGAGCGTGGATACCTCTGAATGAAAGACAAATTCGTATCAGAGCTTACTTTAGCTTCCCTTCCCACCACTCATGAAAAAGAATTCATTTTTTTATTTATTTCTTCAGTTAACGATTATCGGCACGGAATAATCGAAGCATAGATCTCAATAAGATTGCTCGAGGTGAAATTTCAACGCCGCCGCTATGGCATGGTGGGATTGGCGGTGCTGTCCTGGGGTTGCGGGGACAGGCTTGCCCTTCTAGGCAGAGCGGTTGCGTCTTGAGTGAGACATTTCGCGACGCGTGCAAAGCTGTCATGGGCAATTAAACTTATTGATGTGACATAGAGTGATTAATTTCCTCAGATATATAAAATGCGTATAATAGAACTGCGTACTTGCGCGCATGTCTTATTCATGATATATTACTTCTGGACAAAAAAATTACATTGCTGGCAAAGAGGTGTGATGAAACCCTAATCTTTGTTTTACTTTGCTTCTTTTTTCTTTTTTAAAATTCCTTTTTTAGACATTATTTCAATAGTACTCACCAAAGCTGGCGTTGACTTAGGCAAGGGAAGTGATTATTACTAAAGTTTAGGTCAATGCGACCAACACGAGACACATACATATACTATGATACTCGAGCAAATTAAGGATGGCAGTTTCATAGTTTGACGTACCACGAATTGTTTAATGAACCAATTGATGATGACTTCGAGAAATTTTCATTCAACGAGAGTTATGGCAATGGCGACCCCCCAAAAAAGTCAAATCTTCGATGAATTTTAGACCGAGGTGCAGATGGAATATACTCTTCTTTTTTTTTCCCTATATTATAACCTTCTAGTTAAAGTTCTCAATCTTACTTGTGATTCTCCCTCAAAAAGTTTTTAAAATATATGAACCTGCCTCGTCCTTTGAAACAAGGGCCCAACGAGAATCACGGTGATGAATTTAGAGCATGAAATCGTCTTCCGGCACATATACAATGTACTGTGGATTGGATTATTTATTTCTCGTATCGAGCGATGCTAAATACACCAATGACTTAAATAAAACCATGCAAACACGGCACATGAAATCTTCTTCCGGCACTACAAAGTACTATGAATCGGATTAATTATTTATCCTTGTTGAGCGATGCTAAATATGCTGATGATTTAAATAAAACTTTGCGAATTCCGGCACATGAAATCGTCTTCCAGCACATATATGATGTACTACGGATTGAATTAGTTATTTCTCGTATCGAGCGATATAAAATACACCGATCATATGAAGAAAACCTACGTAAATCGGGGAAATCACACCGAATGTCTAGAACGACTAGGGGGGCATGTGCGAAGTGACTGATTCCACCATGGCCTTGTCAAAACCATCAGCGGCCAAATCATCTAATTAGGGTTTCTGCCTTTTTATCTTTATCGAAGCTTCAATTCTCGTCCAACTTTCGGCGGAAGAACATAATTCTTGTCCAAGTGGACACACCGAAGATTCAACTGGGCCACCGTTCGACCCAAAACAACGGGAGCCTATGGGCCGGGACGGGCCGGGCCTCGACGGAAGTCATGGGCCTGGGCTGTGTTTTCTAGGCTTGGTCTGTGGGCCCGAAAAGACTCGGCCCGAACCGGAACCTTCCTCGGATCGAGTCCTACGAATGACGAAAAGCTTCGATCTTCCTGTCGAGCTGCTGCTGCTGATCCGGGGGAGGACGGAGAACCGCAGCACAGCACGCTCCAGAGAGAGAGAGAGAGAGCAGAGGAAATGGTGGAGGATCTGTTCGAAGGGTTGCCGCCACCTTCTTCGAACCCACAAGAAGCCCAAGCTCCAGAGCGAGAGCAGCTACGAGGAGGAGGGAAGCCTCGCGCCCCGTCCCCTGTTCCGCCTCCGCCACCGCCGCCGCCGCCTCGTCCTGCTCTCAAGAGCGCCCTCAAGCGGCCCAAGTCCGACGAGCCCAATCCCCCTCCAGGTACCCGATTCTCCGTTCGCCGAGCCGCGCAGCCCGTTTCCTGTAGATGGTCGGTTTTGTCTGTCGTTCTTTTTTGATGGGTACTGCTCGTTCCGTGCTCTGGGTTTGATCGTTTTGTCGCCGGTGTGTTGTGGGTGCTCCCTTTGAGGTTGATGCTTGATGGGTCTCTCTCGTTTCGAGGGCTGCGAGATTGGTTTTTCTAGTGGAACCTGTCCAACGGCTGGAATTGTTTTGGCTTATGCTGGCGTTAGTCCCATTGATGATTTGCCAGCCCTAGCAGCCGAAAGAAGTTTTGTGTTTGTTCAAGTACGAGTGATATGAAGGAGTTCGAAATATGGAGTTGTTTGTTGTGAGAAAAATTCGTTCTTGTGGCGATGGTGGCGATAGTGTTTTCATGGATTGATCTAAATGGCTTGTCATTTGTGTTTAGTTGCGGAGTCGGGGAAACGTTTGAGGTTCAAGACGCATACGGATGCCTCGGAAGCTCAAGTCATAGATGCCATGAAGAAAATTGCATCTCACATCCAAAATCCCACAAAGCTCGGCAAGGCGTCGAAGCTGGCCATACAGTTGATACAGGCAGGGAGCGTGAAGCCCGGGACGAGGGATTACTTCTTTGCCATACTCGAAGCTGCAATGTCTTCGTCGACAGCTTGTACTGATCAATCGGTGCAGGCAGATTATCATGCATTGTTCTCTGCAGCGCAAGATGCAGCTGAGGTATGGACGTGGCTCCTATTATTAATGAAGTTTGATATGTCAGGGTTGTTATGATAAAAAATCCCTAAAGATGCTACTACCTCATTGTTTTCTTCCAGCATTTAAGTGATAAGCAAAAAAATCAGTTGACTACATGGACAATTCAGGCGGTGGTGGCAAATGATCTGTTCACTGATGACAGCTTTGTGGTACAACTTTGTCTTTGCCTTTGGATTTATCTTGTTCTACTCCAATGTTCATGCTTGCATTATTATTTGTCTCTTTGTCTAAGGCAAGTTTTTGTAAATTGTGTAGCATTTGTTGGTGGCCATTTAAGTTTCGGTTTTTCTCAGGAATAACTTTAAGTCTCTTTTTGATGGTCTTCCCATATTAAGGTATCATGCAGTTGTGTTGGCTCTTTATGGTAATAGTTCGATATGTGGTAGTGGTAATATTGTCTTTGTTTAGCATCATCAGTAACGCCATCGTGGTAATGCGTAGAGCTGGTAGCTTCACTGGCCCCTCATCCCGACCCCATTTCACCCTTTGTTAGTTAAATAGGTCAAACTTTTGCATATATTAGTGTAAATTGCATGATAATCAATGAAACTTCTGTCTCCTGCACCTTTATTGAATCTACAAAAAAATACTTGTTCTTTTGGAGTATAATGTAGTATACACGTATAAAATACTTGCCATATTATACTCAGGAAAAAGAACATCATTTCAATTTATTTAACGTACTTTCATTGTTCAATTAATTATGTGCCACATCATTCATAATTTGTGTATCAAAATATCAAAGTTTTGATTATATCATGACATATTAACATATAAATATTTTTCTCTTTTGATTTCTCATTGGATAGCAGGAAGTAGCAGTATGATTCAATTTTTAGATTATTCTTATAGTATCTTGTAATTGACTAATCCTCTTTTTGTATTTAAGTTTTTTCTCATTATGATGGAATTGGTATTAACTCATGGTAATATCATTTTTATATATCCTGCAAGTAACTCCAAATTTTTATTACATGTACTTTTGAAAATTGACAGTATGCGCCCGTCCTTATCTTGCATCGTATAATTTTTATTATTGCTAACTGAGTTTTCACCGATAAAAAAGAAATTCTAACATTATAATGCCGTGTTCAGTTCAATTGCAATTACTACGTCAGTTTTCTTGTATGGTTCCACAGTGGGCTTTAGTATGATTTTTCCCCAGTGGTCTTGTTTCCTATCTTAAATGGTCTCTTTTTAAGTTATTCAAGAGCATTTCCTGGTAAGCATACACTTTGTGTAGGACACCTGAATATTCTTTTCTCTCGATGCAGTGTTGCAACTTTGAAAATCTGTATACACAAATTTATAATTTCTCATTGGAAGTATAATATCCTTGCTGTTCGTGAGATTCTTTTAGACAAACCATTTCATCTGTTTTTGGTTGAAACTGATGGACCATCTTATCTTTGTTTGAATGGCCTTCTTTCCTGGGACACATCATAAGTTCTCGAAAAGTGCTGGAAGAATAAAAGACACCATATCCAATCTACCAGTTGCTACTGAGGCTGATGACATAGAGGAAGCTGCAGCTCTGGAAGCTGAGAAGGAATCAACTGATCTGCCTGGGAATCAGGAGCTGCCTCCTGATAATCGTCTGGGAGACAATAACGAGGGAGAGCTTGACCCATTTGGGCTTGATGCGCTTATCCCGAGTAAAGCAAAGAAAGATGAAAATTCAAAGGGAAAGAAAGATATGGCAGCCAAGATGAGGAAGGAAGAAGAGGACGGACATAAGAAATTTCTCAAGTCGCAGAGAGAAGCCTTGATTGTCTGTTTAGAGATCGCTGCGCGGCGGTACAAAACTCCATGGTAATTCCTTTGGGCCTGTGTCAAGAAACTTGTTTCCTTTTTGCTTGTGATTCAATATCGACCATATTTTGAGAGCGGAAACTTCTTTGCAGGTGTCAGACGGTCATAGACATATTAGTAAAGCATGCCTCTGATAACGTGTCAAGGTTCACATCTAAACAGAGGGAGGCCATCACAAAACTTTGGGCTTCCATTCGAGAACAGCAAACTCGTAGAAAGCAAGGGAAATCTGTGTCTGGGAAACTTGATGTGAATGCTTTTGAGTGGCTTCAGCAAAAATATTCTACTGAAAAGATCAGCATTAGGCATTCTGTTGGAGGTAGTGGAGATCGTCGCGCTCAGCAATGGCTTGGTTGAATATTTCTTCCTCCTTGTGTAGCATTAGTGATTGGTTTTCATGGGGGAGGGTGATTATTGGGATTATTGACATCAATTGTTCATAGGGAGTTGCTTGTACAAACAAAAATCACCCGGCATACTGTGAATTGACTGATTGGAACTTCTTGATCAAACTGAGAATTTTCTTGCAATGCGACCTGGATAAACAATCAACTGTCCTCAGAACTAATTTTCCTTTGTCACATGCTTGCGTCACAGGTGAGGTGTTGAAAGAAATGAATGCCGTTAAGATGAGGCCCGCACAACGTAGTATATTTTATGCACATTTTACTGTGGACAGCATAGAGAGGGAGAGAGATATCACAGATTCATTCCTGTGTTTATCGGTATCTATTTTGTTTATCTGCATGTGCAACTTATGTAGATTTACTATACTCTAGGGACGAGTTAAATATTCACTCTACCGTTTGGAAGAAAATTGTACAATTGCTTCCACAGCTTCCCGCTGAAGAAGGATAGATCTAATTATCAGGTGGAGCTTGTTCCTAGTTCCCAACTTAAGCCACCTTTTCTTCCCCAAGTCACCCTAATCAACCTCTGATGGCAACTTCGATGACGCTCACACCTGCTTCTTTCTTAGTTCTTGAATTCGTCATTCTCCTCCTAACCTCTTCTACATCACTCCATCTGTCTGCAGCGTTATATACATTCGATAAAAGAACATTGTAACCGGAACTCCGAGGTCCAATTTCCATAATCTGCTTGGACGCCAACATCTCCATCTTAGAATTCTTAAACAGCTTCGAGGCAGCATATAAAGCACCCCATATAATGCAATTGGGTTCGATTGGCATGCTTTTGATCACTTCATATGCCTCCTCAAGCATCCCAGCTCGACCAAGAAGGTCGACCATACATCCATAGTGCTCAATTTTGGGGACCGACACGTGGCTATTGACCAATTCATGGAAAACCCTCTTTCCTTCTGCTACCAACCCAGCATGACTGCAAGCCTGCAAAACTACAATATACGTCATATCATTCGGCTTAATGCCCGATTCCTCCATTTCTCGGAAGAGTTCCAGAGCCTCTTTTCCACAACCATGCTTTCCGTAACTGCCAATCATGGCATTCCACATATATATGTCTTGATATATTGCCTCAGCAAACAGCACGCGGGCCCCAACTACGTCGCCACACTTAGCATACATGTCGACAAGTGCAGTTTTGAGAATCACATCATTCATGCCACACTTGTTGAGGTAAACATGGATCCGCCTGCCCAAGGCAAATGCACCGGTGCCTGCGCACGCGAGTAGGATGTTGACTATGGTTTCCCTATCTGGACTTAACCCTTCGGCCCTCATTAGGACGAAGCAATAGAAAGCTTGATCAACGAGTGCTGCTCGAGCATAAGCTGAAACCATTGCTGACCATGTGAAGAAATCTCTGTTCTCTATGTGATCAAAGAGTGCCCTGGCATATTTAGTGTTGCTGCATTTTCCATACATATCAATCAGACCAGCGGACGCAGCTATAGAGATGTCCAAACAGTGTCTAGAGATATAGGCATGTATCTGTTTGCCGAGTTGCAAAGCTTTAACAGATCCACACTCTATGATCAAACTCAACAATGTTACTTCATTTGGGCAAAGGCCTTCTTCAAGCATTTTTTTGAAAAGATCAGCTCCTTCTTTTAACTTGCAACATCGGATGTAGCCTGAAATCATCACAGTCCATGCAACAATGTTCTTCTGAGTCAACCCGTCAAAGAGCTTATGCGCAAAAGCCAGGTTGCTGCATTTGGCATGCATATCCATCAAAGCAGTACTTAACATAATTCCCATATTCTCATCAGAATAGCCGCCAGTTGCAGTTCTTATTGCATAAGCATGCATAGCTTTCGCCATCCCGAAGTTACCCAAATCTGCAAAAAGATTGGCCATATTTACCAAGGCAGCCTCATTAGGCTTTACATTCACAATTTGCATTTCCTTCACCAATTCTAACGCTTTCTCAACTAGTCCATTGTGGCTATAGCACCGAATCATCGTGCTCCAGGAAACAGCATCCCTTTTGGGCATTTCGTCGAACAAAGACCGCGCGAGTGCCACATGCCCACATTCCCCATACATAAAAACCATCGAATTAAGCACGAAAACATCGCTGTCGAATCCAGACTTCGTCGAGAACCCGTGAATCTCCTTCCCCACCCGCAAGCACGAAACTTGCCCGCAGGCTTTAAGGACTGAAGGTACGGTAAAACAGTCCAATACGTAACCAGCTTCACGCGCACACGCGTACACTCCAATTGCAGATTCAGGGGAGCCGTTCTTGATGTAAGATGTCACGAGGAAATCGACATGAACCGCAGAACCCGAGTGGGGTTGATGAACCACGTGAGTACGAGCGAAGTGGGTCTTGGTCAACAAGGCGTGGGCTTGCTTGGTACGGTCGAGGTCGACGGAACGATTGTGAGGGTGGCGTGCCCGTGAGATGCTCGAGAGATTGACCACGGAAACGAGAGCGTGGCCAAGCTGAGATCTTCGAGCGGGACAGCATTGAAGAAGTGACGGAGCGATGCGAAACCGCACGTGCCTGCTTTTCCCATGAAGCAGCCTCGAATTTAGCCAAGTCTTTGCTGCTGCTTTCATGAAAGATTCATCTTTTATCATCACCAGACTGCTTTTCTTGACACTTTCTCATTGACGCACACGAACATTGCTCTTCGATCGTTCTTCCCCATTCAGCTGGAGTAAACTTCACCTGGGGTTCTAGTCCCTTGCCTAAGGGACCAAGATTCGACCATTCCCATGTTGCTCGGTTCGGTTCCGGACATGGGTCGGACAAGTTTCGACGGCTTTGGACAAGAAATGACGTTTGCTCTTCAGTTTTCACCTCCGTGGCTGCGGCCTAGCCTAGGACTCTCCAAATCGAAGCCGAGGATTCTTCGCCGGCTCGGTCAAATGTTTCTCGTTGAGTTCACGAGCCTCGCGTGCGTGAGAAGCCGTTTGACCGGTCCAAGTTCGGGACTTCGGCTCCAATGCAAGGACAAAAGATGCTCTAGGCATATTCGCCTTCCACAAACAGGGGGAAGAGTACAGTATGTATGGGGTTCCACATTTGAACGGATCCAAAAAGTTTATGCAGGCCCTGAAATTTGGTGGAAAGAAGAGGGGTTGATTGTAGGGACTGACTGATTTTATTTCACAACGACCCTCGTCGAATGTGAGATAAGACATGCCGATAAATTCGGCATATTTGATCTATTGATTAGGGGTTGAAAGAGGAGCCGCGTGATTTAAAGAATTGAAGAACAAAATAACAAGGAGACAAAGGGTACTGTTAAAAGTTAAAAGTTTACTATTCCTCATCATGAATTCTCAAATTTATTTTGCAAAATTTCTTGTTTTGGAAAGACGCATGACTTTGGTACTATCATAGTATCTACTAATAGAAAAGTTCCTTTAAATGTCAATTTTTTTTTTTTTTTTTTGGAAGGAGAAAGATCGTTGCACCAAATAAAGAAAAATCGAACATTGATGAAAATTAACAAGACGCTCTTTATAGATGGAAGGTGATAGGGGTGAGAGGGCAGGTGCCGTGCATCCCCTGCTTGCCTCCGTGGCCAAGCGTAGGCTCTATTTTTCATATCGAAATATTGCATTAATCATTTCTAAAACAACAAATGATTCGTCCTTATAATTCAAAACCCATATTTCCTTGGTCCAAATCCATTCCCGAGACGCACAATTAGCACCACCAGGACACGGTCCCGTAACTGTCACAACGGTCAGAATCAATGTGCAGCAAACCTGTATTATCATAACCATCCACAAATACCGTGTAAAGACAAAAGAAAAAAGGTGTCGCCCCCCCTGTCTTTGTTGACAAAATAATCATAGGACCGACGAAAATAGTAGATTACCACTTTGGTACCCTCTACTGTCTCAATCATGAGTTTCAATCTCAGCTTATCCAGAGAAGAACCCAGATTGCACAATCTAAGGTTACTAGATGAGGAAGAGAGATTTGAAATCTAAGAAACAACTCCTCCTCGGCAGAAATCCTTCGGGAGATTCTTGCAAGTTAAAGTAAAAAAATGAAGTCTTGGATCACCAAGGGCTAGGGTCTTCAGATACTTTGAGGAGCTCCTCCAAGTAGGCAGCTCCGAGATCCTCCAGCACCACCACATTCTTCAGCATCTGCTCCTTCTCCTTCTTCTTCTTCATCTCGGACTTCCTCTTCATGGCGTGCCTCTTTTTGAGGGCGAGGACCGGCGAGCCGGCGCCCTCCTGAAGCCCCAGATTGCCGTTGTCCTGGCCCGCCATTTCTTGGAGGGACCTGTAAGCCACCTCCGGAGGGAAGTTGAGCACGGCCAGCGGGCCCCGCATCGCGATCGCGGCCTGGTCGTAGGCCAGGGCGGCCTCCTCCGCCGTGTCGAACGTCCCGAGCCAGACCCGGACCCCGTTCCTCGTCGAGTCCCTTATCTCCGCCGCGTACTTCCCCCACGGCCTGCGCCGCACCCCACGGTACGGGGCCTCCCTGGCAGCCTCGCCTTCGTTCCCGTCCAGGTTGATGACGTCTCCCGACCTCGAGTTCACTTCCTCGTGGTCTCGAGCGACGTGCGAGGAAGAGATGGTGTCCAAGGAGTAGTCCGGTGCCGTGGCCAGGACTCCGTAGAGGAGCATTTCTTCGGAGTCGTTCTCGTTGAAAGGCAGCGACGGCGGGGCGAAGTAAGTACCGGGGTTGCAATCGAGGGAAAAATGATGAGATTCCGAGGAATTGAAGGAAGAACAATCAGTGGAGAACTCCGATAAACTCGGGTACTGGAAGAGAGAAGAATCCCAATCCATGATGGTGTTGTATGTGGAATTTGAATCGCTTCTTTGACCGAGAAATCAAGAGAAGCAAATTCAAGAAAGCGAGCTGCTGTGGTCACATGAAGTTGAAGGGAGTGGCCTCGTGCGGTTTGTACATATATAGGCACGAAGGGAGGAGGGAGGGAACCCTGTTGGGATTCAAAAAGGAAAATGTGGGTTCACATGATCGAAGGGGAAAAGGCCAAAGTGATGGAGATCGTGATAGGGGGGGAATCGAAAAGAGGGCAAGATTGGATGAACTTCGGTGGGCACTGGCTAGAAAGCGTGGTCGTTAATGAGGACCCCAGAAATCAAAATTTGCACACGTGAGTCAAAGGCACTCGTGGGTATGGCGGCCTCTGGTCAGATGAGAATTCAAAGTGACATCATCTGATGATTTCATTTTCGTTTCGATGATTCATGGCGACAGGGACGTGCATGTGTGGATTTGGATCCACTTGTCGCGCTGCTCACTTGCCATGTCCTGGTCAGCCGGTGGCCTGAAGTTTGGACAGTAACCAGGTTTTCAAGCAACTTGGAGGGGTCTGCTGAAGTGGAGACATCACTCATTTGGCTAGTCTTTTGTGATCTTTGATGCTTTTGAAGCTTTTTCATGGTTTGATGAATTGGATACTAATGTCCAAGATATGTAGAGATGGCTAAGGAAGGGGATTTTGGTGAATTAGTTTGCGAGTTTAGGCATTTATTTCTCAGTTTAGTGTGAAAAGCCACCTATTAGTTGCAAAGTTTCAAATTTTGTAAGACTATGCCATTTCTCTTCATTTGAACACTGACAAATTAATTTAATTAGACATTCAAACTTTTCGATGAGTTGGAACAAGCATGCCTCATTTTTTAGCTCTCAATTTCTCTTATGTGTTGTGATTAGGTGATTTCTCACGTTAGATTTCAAATATGATAACAACATCACATCTTCAGTTTTATCAAAAGTATATCGATGATGGCTAAGGTTTACAGGAGACTACTACTGACTACACCCTTCGCGTCTTCCTTTTGTTGCCAACACATATTGTGCTTGACCATATTCAAACTGGCCATCAGGGCTTGAATTTTCCATTGAAGAGGATCAAGCAGTCCACGGAGGAGAGAAGAACAGATGGCAAGTTGGGAAGGACAGTAGGAAGATGAAAAGGAATTTAGGGAAGATTTGAGGAAGGACAAAGAAAATGAAGACAGATGGGGCCAAGTTCTTTCAAGCCACTTGTGGAAGGTACGTTGAATCGGTCCGTGCGATGAGTTCTTTGTTCCTTTGACGATGATGATGCCTAGGTTTTCCCTATTGTGACTTTCCTTGGTTTCACACAAATGGACAAAGAGTGAGAAAACGAAAAATAATGAGAAAAATGTGCCCTCGTTCTTTGCACGACAAATAGAGGAAAGAGGTTATGCCGGTGCATGCATGGCGAAATAGTGAGGAGGGACAGCCAACGCTACCAAGCTCCTTCACGTGTTACTCTAAGCGTATTGCACCTATTGCAAAATATATGATTTGAGCCGTAACTATTATATATCATTCGCGACTCAAAAATTTGATGTTGGCGAGCTCGTCACTATTGCTCCATCAAAATGCTGGCAACTAAAAAAATTTTCCACGCAAGATATATCGTACTTAGGCAATATAAACAACCGATTTAGAGGGCCGTAACACAAGCTTATGGCTTTGTGCTTGTGTCTAAATCACCTCGCGTCGGTAGAGACCCCATTGTGAGGAATAGATTTTGTTATATCTTTTTTATTAATCAAGGTTGGCCCTGATCGCCATCACGCGCATCGTCTCGTGCGACTAGTTAATCCTAGATTAGATATGATTGCGAGGTACAGAATTTCATATTCAATGTTTTTTCTAAGGATCGGTTCCACCGTCGGGTCTAGATATTGTCCATTTTTTTCATAATATCTTTGCTAATCAGACTCGAGCTATTTCACTCTGATTTTTTTATAATGAAGCACAGAAACGGGTCAATAGTTCAGTAGCAAAGCACTCAATTGTCAACATTCCAGCTACAGAATATAGCTGTCGTGGCATTTGTATTCTTTAATCATGAGCAATAACCATAGAAAAAGAAAGTTCTGTCGTCAAATGACTCAAATCACGTTTGATCTTTTCGTTTCCTTCTTTACGAAACATGGTGCAAGCAAGACCCTGTTTGGTGAATAGTCTAGGAGGCCATTATTAAATCTTGAAAGACAGTGATAGTCCAACTTTAATCAAAAGCAACTGGTAATAGTGATAATATGAACAAATGATGCCAGAGTCTGCATGGCAAACTTTGACCTGGAAACGCATTGGAAGACCAAATAAAGTTAAAAGCCTTTTCACACTAATCGAAATAGGAATGTCGGATGGGTCGGTTTGGATTTTCATGATATCAGAGTAAACAATGTCATATCCATCCAATTCTCGAATCTCTCTCATTAGTCATTCTTGTAGGAATTTAAGGGCAATGCCAAAGGTATTACTGTTTTTCACTTTGGGTTGTTATGTTTGGGACAATTACATTTCAACATTAGTACTCGAATTTTTTTTGACTTTAGGACAACACTGATTCAGTTATGTATAACTCAAAATGGTCATGTCTATGTGTCGGAAAGATTAAAAGTGTTTGATATAAAAGAAAATTCGTAATGGGTTCAAATGTGAAGACCAAAAAGAATAAATATCTTTAGTTCAAGAAATTTCAAAACACATTATAAATACTATTTCCACTTCCTGTATGACCAAGTGATATTTAAAGCGCCTTTAATCACCCAATTGATATTCAAACCTCGTGGTAATTACATAAAGTTGTTTGCTCAAGGATTAATAGCCAGCCAGTATGGCTGCTCAAACGCCATGTCAATAGAAAATTTTTAGAAGGAATATCATTTTCAAGAAACGATTAAATTAAACAAGTGCCAATCCTATGCAAAGAAAGGGTCACTGTCCTTGTACTCAATGACAAGCCCTGGCCTCGTGTACCATCCCTCTAGTGCTCAGGTCCTAAATAGTTGGTCAAGAAATGCATATAATAAGGGCAACACGTGGGGGGTTGTGTTAATAATGAGGCTATGCGGCTAGAGTTAGATAAAATAATAATAAACCATAGTCTATAAATAAAATGATGTGTGGGCCGTCTCCGATCAAAAGGGTTGGCTAGTCCTCCAAGACATATTTTTTCAGTGGGTTCGACTGAAAAAATTCTAGAAGCAATTGAAAGTCTTTTAGAAGTTCAATATTCAAAGGGAAATTGGTCAAAGCTTACGCCGGTGGTGATGTAAGAAAGCTCTTAATGAGGGCTTTCAGCTGCCTTTGAAAGCCCTTTTTCAAGATGGCAGTTTTCACCTCACTTGTGCTGGTGTCCCCATCGGGTTGAACAGAGGGTAGATTCAAATTTGATACAGGAGCAATCGCATACATGTGAATGGAGATGCTATGTCACCAATTACATCACCAACGCAACCCCAAAAGGAATTGCACGTGCACTTCAATCAAAAATTCTTTTTTCCATCGTTCAAGGAGCTTCTTGATGTAAGTCTCTTGAGACAAACTAAGAATATTAAGTCTTGTTGATACCAAGCACATAGCTAGCTCACCCATGGACTCCCTCTCAAAGTTGGAGGACAACTACCGGCGCAGAAATAGGATTCCCAATGACTGGACATAAGAGATTCTTATGAGAAAACATAAGTAAACAAGCCTCCGCTTGAATCTCAGATGATAAAGGTATATGAACAGGCATTTGGTTCCCATCAAAGTCTACATTGATTAGTGGAATAATTCTTTTCATTTCCAGCCTATGTTATCAACATAAAAGAAGAAAAGGAAAAGGGAGCATAAAACTACCCTTGGACCCTTTTACATTAGGGGTGTGCATGGTCCGAGTGGGCAGTTTCTGACCTAGAACCGAAAACCGCCTACTAAGGATTGAAAATCGCCCATTAGTTACATGGTTTCCACCCAGGAACTGGACTGGAGCAGTGGTCCTATTCCCGAGTGGATCCTTGGAACCAATCTCAGCAAAAGCTGAGTGACAGATAGCCCATGAAACAATGGAGAAACCAACTCTTCACACATCAAATTTGAGCCAAAAAAGAAAATGAGTCTCTCTCTCTCTCTCTCTCTCTCTCTCTCTCTCTCTCTCTCTCTCGTACTATCTGCAACTCAAAATTGCTAAAGATTTTTTTATAAAAAAAAAAAAAAAACCTCCATAGCCAATAGTTGACAATAGCGGCCAAAACACACAAGACACATGGAGGAAAATTCATTAAACTCAAGTGATAGATTGCCCATGAAACGAATTAGAAACTAGCTTTTCACACATTAAATTTGAGCCAAAGTCAAGCTCCATACGAAATTGCGTTTGTGTGAATTTTTTAACAAAAACAAAAGCAGAAGCGAATGGCTTGACAGAAGAAGCCCCGCAATAGGAGTGAGGAAACTGTTGGAATATATTATGCGGAAACGATAGGATTTTACAATTTATGTCAACGCGCAAACTCTAGACAGATAAACAAGAAATAATAAAGACATCATAAATTTACATGATTTGATCTGAGTATTGGTACCTATGTCCACGGGGAGAGTTAGCGGCAAATAATTCACTATAATCGGAGAATCGGAGTTTACAATCACTTATATGTTTGAGTGTTTTTTACATATAAATTTAACCCTAAACTCAAAGTATTTATAAATAAACAATTTATTTGGACGTAAATTCACTGTACAAAAATCACCACGTGTTCAAGCTCTAAACAAAACACTCTATGTACGCCGGAAACAATAACTCCTTTTCTTGATTGAGTGGGTGGCTCCTTTTCAGCTTGACGTTGTGCGGCTCCTATAGAAAGAAAGAAGACGTGCGTGTTCTATTTTATATGTGTGCCCAAAGGTCAAAAGTTTGACTTGGGCCCACCACCTTTTGATAACTTGCAGATGGATTTTACTCCTTTAGATGAAAGAGGAAACCTTTATTTTATTTTATTTCCTCCTTTGTGCTGCTATAAGGAGTCCAAGAAGAAGGGCTTCTTCATCCAATTTGAAATCTACTTGAGAAATCTTCATCAATAAATTCGATTTAACAAATTATTATTCGAATTCAAACTCGAGACATTACTTTAACAAAAACATTAATTTATTGACAGATCCCAAGTAGCGAAACCACCGGTGAAAGGGAAAGACGGATGAGCTCTAAGTTGAAATGAAGCTCATCACCCAATGGTGGCGGTATAGAAGTAAGCAGACGAGCCCAACAACAACGAGGATGACAATGACAGTGAATGAGGAGGTGGCGATGACGTGGAGAGAGAGTTCAAGTTTGAGGGCGAAAAAGAGAATCGACTCATTGTTTTGCCGAGCTAGCTACTTCCTGACTAAGTCTCGAAGGGAGATGAGCGGATTCAGAGGTGAATCGGAGAGGAAGAGGGAGGTGGGGAAGAGTTTGAACTGAGAGAGACAAGATGGAGTAGCCTAGTAGGAGAGCAGTGAACTGAGAGATTGGAGCCCTAAATTTCAATTTGGTAATTTTGAAGTTTTTAATATTAAAAATTAATATATTATTATGATATAATCGGTCCGATTCGGGAGGGTGGATGGGCGGATCTGCTCATGAAACTTGGAACCGGATTAGTACCCATGGGTTCCCATAAATTAGAATTGGAAACTAGACTGATTTTCCTAAGAACCACCAATTCTAGGTGGCCGGTTTAGTTCTAAGCAGTCCGTGCAGGTTCCGATTCATTTGCACACCTATTTTACATAAACACAATGGGCCTCCTCCATCAACATAAACCCATATGCTAAGATGGCTCGATGAAATAAATCTAAGGTACCATTGCGTGGACACTAGTGTTAAGGTATAAATTTCTCCTTTTAGTTTTACATACACGTATGATATTTCTTGAGCTCATTGCGAAGGACTTTACTTCGCCAAGTAAAAACAAGACACATCTTAGTCTACACTCAAAGATCTTAGGAAACTCAAAATAATTCAACGAGAAAGAACTCTTTAGTTACTTCAGACCCATAAAAGAGTTTAGGAGCGTGTTATTCCTAGTTAGAGCTAATGCACAAAATATGAAGACTATAATTAACTAAGAATCTAAATTTATATGAGAATTCGAGTATTATATCAATTTAAACAAACCCCGTAGGGTTAGTCCCCGTTACTTGAGTTGAAATGATGCATGAATTCCTAACTTTTGATTCAATTAAACAGAAGTTAGGATTCCAAGAAAAAAGAAAATTGGAAGAGTGGACAGACGATTAGAAAAGAAAAGAGAAGAGAAGAGAAGAGGTGAATGTGAAAATGGGGGAAATTCACAAACAAAATTCCTAATTTGGGCTCTGGCCCATTGAAGAACTTCCAAAGCAGAAGCTGTCTCCTTGATCTGATTGAGAATTGAGCTCAAATCAATTTTGACTTTTCCCTCTTCCCATTCGATCTCCCCAAGCCTAGTCCAAAAAAAAAAAAAAAAAAAAAAAATTCCCAAAAAAAATATCAAAGCCATCATCGAACTTCAGTTCAGATAAGGTTTCAGTGAAAACCCACAGTGACCTCCCTCCACTCTCCCTGAGCCACCAACTCCCGCCACCGCCACCGCCACCGCCACCGCCTCCGCCGCCGCCAACGCCACCGCCACCATGCTCTCTCTAGCCCTCATCAACTCTACCCACCCCCACCACCACCAATTCTTCAATCCCACCACCACCACCACCACCATCCTCAAACCCCTCACTTCCCCTCCCCTCCACCACCACCACTCGGCCGGCCCGAGGCCCATCTCCGCCAGCCTCAACCCGAACCCTCTAATCCCGGCCTCCCCTCCGCCGCAGCAGCAGCGGCCCTACCAGCCCTTCCGCCCTCCCCCCCCCCGCTCCCCTCCCAGTTCCGCTCCCTCGACACCGCCAGCCGCCTCGACATCCTCTCCAACCGCCTCGGCCTCTGGTTCGAGTACGCCCCCTCATCCCCTCCCTCATCCAGGAAGGCTTCACCCCTCCCTCCATCGAGGAGGTCACCGGCATCTCCGGCGTCGAGCAGAACCGCCTCGTCGTCGCCGCCAAGGTCCGGGACTCCCTGATCCAATCCGAGACCGACCCCGACGTCGTCGCCACCTTCGACATCGGCGGCGCCGAGCTCCTCTACGAAATCCGGCTCCTGAGCGCGGCGCAGCGGTCCGCCGCGGCGGAATTTATCGTCAGGAACAAGTTCGACGCGAGGGGCGCGCAGGACCTCGCCCGCGCCATGAAGGATTTCCCCGCCGGCGCGGGGATAAGGGGTGGGAGAAGTTCGAGTATAAATTGCCCGGAGACTGCTTGTCCTTCATGTACTACAGGCAGAGCAGAGAGCACAGGAACCCGTCGGAGCAGAGGACGGCGGCATTGGAGCAGGCGCTGAGCGTGGCGGAGACGGAGAAAGCGAAGGGCGTGATCCTGGAGGAATTGGAAGGGAAAGGTGGTGAGGGAGATGGAAAAGAAGGGCAAGTGCAGGATGGGATTCGGGTGCCGGTGGTGAGGATGAAGATGGGGGAGGTGGCGGAGGCGAGCTCGGTGGTGGTGTTGCCGGTGTGCCGGGTGGAGGAGAGGGAAAGAGAGGTCCTGGAGGCTCCGTGGCGGTGCAAGAGCGAAGGGGAGTTCGGGGTGGTGGTGGCGGATAAAGGGTGGGCGAGGTGGGTGGTTTTGCCGGGGTGGGAGCCGGTGGTGAGACTGTCCGGCGGAGGAGTGGTGGTGGCGTTCCCGGACGCGAGGGCCTTGCCGTGGAAGGTGAACAGGTGGTACAAGGAGGAGGCCATCTTGGTTGTGGCCGACAGGGGGAGGAAGGAGGTGGTCGAGGACGAAGGCTTTTATATGGTGGCGGTGGATGCCGAGGCCGAGGGCGGCTACGGATTGAAGGTGGAGAGAGGGTGGAGGTTGAAGGAAATGGGGGTGGAGGAGAGTCTAGGGATGGTGTTGCTGGTGGTGAGGCCGCCAAAAGAAGAGATTGAGGATCAATTGAGTGATGAAGATTGGGAGTGAGAGGCAACAACATGAACGTGAGGAGTTTATTGATGTGTACAATATCGATACAGATCAATATGCAACTTTTGGATCTGAGACTATGGTGTGGAGACATCAACTTTTCAGGTTGAAAAGGGTTTTTATAAAATTGCCCATTTTGAGATTGGAAGGAAACTTCTTATTGATGTTTCCTCTGTTGTTGTCTAAATACGAGACTTTGTTCAATTGGCAGTTTTCCTTTATTCATTATGAGGGAGGGGTATACCTCTTTACACACGTATGAAATTCGACATGTAATGACATCTTTGGAAATTCATTAATCTTCTGGTCCTTGATGCTGTCCAAAATATGGGGCAAAAGGCCAGTTTGTATCTAAAATTTGGAAAGAGTTCATTTCCCGGCATCGCGTCAGTGTACTGCGGGATAACATGTAGTCTATGTGTGTAACAAATCGAGAGCTTAGCGAGCAAAAGAAAATTTTGGGCAAGTCGGATGGTTGAGATATCCTGTTCGTCCTCTAAACTCTGAAGCTTTTTAACATAATCCACAGGCGTCCAGCCAGTCAATGAAAATGAACCAAATCACAATCTTGACACGAATAAGAGGAAAACCAGAAGTTGCGGAACATTCGGTCTCTTCGATCCGTTTTTATTTCCTCGAAGTTTTCTTACGTTCGAGGACATAGGAAAGCAGGAATCAAGAATGTGATGATGGTGGTATCACTAGCTGCACAACGGTGTAGGCGGAGGCGGTGGTGGCAGCAGGCGGATTGGTGTAGGAGGCCGCCATTTGTAACTGACAGGGACATTTACCTTGGGAGGTGGTGGAGGAGATCTTCTGGCGAGCCGGTCTGGCAATGCCACATTCGACCGATGATCCCTTGAACCTTCATCAGACAAAGCTGCAGATACAAGCAGCTGGAGGATCAAGATGAGAGCAAGAGACTTTGGAGGAATGGCGACCATGGTGTTGGGGATCCGTTAGATGAGAGGCAGATGAAGCAATTCATTGCCGTGATAAATAGCCCACTGGATGAATGTACCCCCGTCGTCTTTTAATTTTGCTTATCAATCTCAGTACCAACCAACTACTCTGAAAAGTCAAGTCAATGGTCCCGAGGAGACAAATTGCAGATTTATTTGGGTCACTCGGTATCGATCAATATTGAATACATACAACCCAGAAGCTCAGCAGCAAAAGGGGAAAAGGAAACAGATGCAGGAACTTGGACCCGCAATTGGTCTTTGGATCTTGTTTGGTTTTGCAGTTAAAGAGGTTCATGATTATAATGAGTATGGATAGCTTTGACAATTTCCATACCCAAAAGTTTAAGCCGGCGTGTGTATTGAGATCATATTTACTTCAAAGAATGACAGGGCAGTGACCCTTTTTATTGATCTATGTCCTCTTTACATTCAAATACACACATCAATATGGAACCAAATACTCTAGAAATCAAGTCACAAACATTGACAGCAAACATGAGGAAAAATTGCAGGAATTGGTAAAGCGATTGCATCAATCTGTCTAGCTGCATGGTGGCGGAGGTGGCCGCGGCTGTGGCGGCGGTGGTGGCGGACCCATTGGCCTAGGAGGAGGACTTTTGAAATGGACAGGAGCATTCACCGCAGGAGGTGGTGGAGGAGATCTCCTTGTGGCCCTAATAGGCAACGACCTCAACTCGTGAGGAAGATGGTGTGAGTGAATCGAACCGTCAGATAAGACCGCTGACATGAGCAACTGGTGGATCAAGATGAAAGCAAGCAACTTTGAAACGAGACCCATTTCTGTGGATCCCGAGTTCGTTAACTGGCGAGACAGATGATGCAGTGATGCTGCTTTTATAGAAGCATGGCTGATCCGGAGAAAGACTGAATCAGATGGGAACCAAATCTGCAGTTGGTCAACGCTTTTGAAGTTCTGAGGCAAAATGTAAAAAATGTTGGTTGCCAGCTGGTTGATATAAACGTTTTGAAATGCACGCAGATCGGGAAATCTGACCCGGCTATCTGCAGATTATTCCATCGTTGCTCGGTCAACCGATAGACGTAGTCGTAATGCTAACCGCGTGAAGACAGATTTCAAAAAGCAATTTGCAAAAGACCATAAATGGGTAATGAAAATAGTGGATTGTTTACAAGCCCACGACAAGAGTTTGGAAAAGTCATTTCGTGAACCAGTTTTGTAATCCGATCTTTACCGCCTAGGACGTAACACATAAACAATTACTGCACAGTATCAATGATGTTCACGGCAAGACATGCTTATGAGTAATCAAATTGCAAATTATAGGAAAGGAATATCTCGAGATGAAATCTAAAAAGAGTCCAACAAAGGACTATGAATCCATTAGCATGACCACACAGTGAATAGTACACTATTATACAACCAAGTAATTGTCAATATCACTTATAAAAACACTTAAGATACACCAAGCTCGGTCGATAAAATGACGGCCTGTACATGATTATTACAACAAAGAGGTGGGCTGACGTGAGGGCATCCGAATCTTATTATATGACTTCATGAAAATTTGGAAAGAGTTCATTTCCCAGTATCGCGTCAGTGTACTGTGGGATATGTGTAACAAATCGAGAGCTTAGCGAGCAAAAGAAAATTTTGGGCAAGTCGGATGGTTGAAATATCCTGTTCGTCCTCTAAACTCTGAAGCTTTTAACATAATCCACAGGCGTCCAGCCATTCAATGAAAATGAACCAAATCAAAATCTTGACACGAATAAGAGGAAAACCAGAAGTTGCGGAACATTCGGTCTCTTCGATCCGTTTTTATTTCCTCTAAGTTTTCTTACGTTCGAGTACATAGGAAAGCAGGAATCAAGAATGTGATGATGGTGGTATCACTAGCTGCACGACGGTGTAGGCGGAGGCGGTGGCGGCGGCGGAGGCCGGAGGGGTGGTTGGACGGGTGGTTTGGGATGGATAGGGACATTTGCCTTGGGAGGTGGTGGGGGAGATCTTCTGGCGTGCCGGTCTGGCAATGCCACATTCGACCGATGATCCCTTGAACCTTCATCAGACAAAGCTGCAGATACAAGCAGCTGGAGGATCAAGATGAGAGCAAGAGACTTTAGAGGAATGGCGACCACGGTGTTGTGGATCCGTTAGATGAGAGGCAGATGAAGCAATTCATTGCCGTTGTAAATAGCCCACTGGATGAATGTACCCCCGTCGTCTTTTAATTTTGCGCATCAATCCAACTACTCTGAAAAGTCAGTCAATGGTCCCGAGGAGACAAATTGCAGATTTATTTGGGTCACTTGGTAGAACCGATCGATCAACATTGAATACATACGACCCAAAAGCTCAGCAGCCAAAGGGGAAAAGGAAACAGATGCAGGAGCTTGGACCTGCAATGGGTCTTGGATCTTGTTTGGCTCTGCAGTTAAAGAGGTTCTTGACTATAATAACTGTGGATAGCTTTGGCAAATTCCATACCCAAAAGTTTAAGCCGACGCACGTATATTGAGGTCATATATACTTCAAAGAATGACAGGGCCGCGAACCGCTTTTATTCATCTATGTTCTCTTACATTCAAGTACACATTTCAATATAGAACCAAACAATCTAGAAATCGAGTCACAAACATTGAGAGCAAACATGAGGAAAAATTGCAGGAATTGGTAAAGTGATCGCATCAATCTGTGTAGCTGGATGGTGGTGGAGGCGGTGGCGGCAGGCGCCTTGGTCTAAGAGGAGTATTCACCCGAGGAGGTGGTGGAGGAGACCGTCTCGTGGCCTTAATAGGCAATGACCTCAACTTGTGAGGAAGATGGTGTGAGCGAATCGAACCGTCAGATAAGACCGCTGATACAAGCAACTGGTGGATCAAGATGAAAGCAAGCAACTTTGAAACGAGACCCATTTTTGTACAGCCCGAGTTCGTTAACTGCAAGACAGATGATGGACTGATGTCGCTTTTATAGAAGGATGGCTGATCTGGATAAAGAATGAATCAGATGGGAACCAAATCTGCAGTTGGTCAATGCTTTTGAGGTTCTGAGGCCAAAATGTCAAAACTGTCGGTAGCCAACTGGTTAATATAAACGTTTTGAAATGCACGCAGATCAGGAAATCTGACCCGCCTATCTATCGATTATTCAATCGTTGCTCGGTCAACCGATAGAAGTAGTCGTAATGCTTTTGCAAAAGACCATAAATGGGTATTGAAAATAGTGGATTGTTTACAAGCCCACGACAAGAGTTTGGAAAAGTCATTTCGTGAACCAGTTTGTAATCCGATCTTTACCGCCTAGGACGTAACACATAAACAATTACTGCACAGTATCACTGATGTTCACGGTAAGACATGCTTATGAGTAATCAAAATGCAAATTATAGGAAAGAAATATCTCGAGATGAAATCTAAAAAGAGTTCGACAAAGGACTATGAATCCATTAGCATGACCACACAGTGAATAGTATACTATAATACAACCGAGTAATTGTCAGTATCGCTTATAAAAACACTTAAAGATACACCAAGCTCGGTCGATAAAATTACAACAAAGAGGTGGGCTGACGTGAGGGCATCCGAATCTTATTATATGACTTCACGAAAAGATGTAATAGAACCCCCGTGAAACCTTGTTTTGATGCACGTCTGTTCTCGGCACCCATCTGCTTAACCTCAAACCCATGCTAAGAATAGCATGAACAGTATGTTCATGAAGACTTCAATGCCCGCACAGCTTCAGCAAAAATCTAGTAAGTAAAAGACTGTGAGTCAGCAGAAAGGAAGTTGAAAATTAGTCTGATGCACTCCATGTACATCAAAAGCAAGAACCCGATTCAACAGTCACGCACCAAGATTGAATATGAGATCCATCCAACCGGCCAAAGCTGCAACATAATTCTTAGCTTATCTCAAGACCAAATTATAGCTTCGTTTGCTTCGCGAAATATAGATGATTTGGAAAATATTTTCTTTAAAATAATCACTTTTATCGCTCGATATAATTAGTCAATTAAAAATACTTCATTATCGACAATAATTTATGTCTAATAATTTTCGTGGATGATGAAGTTTTTTTCATTAGTTCATTTTCGTAAGTGATACAATCAATTATTTTTAGGAAAATATTTTCCAAATCATTCATTTCCTAAGAAACAACTGCACCAGAAATCTACACTTAATCAGCAAGGTTGTTGCTAGTCCTGGTTTCATGAAAATCAGAGTGTGAATGGCCATAGCCCCTACATCTTTTTGCAGCAAACCTATGAAATATCAACTGTCTTCTCATTACCTTCGTTAAAAAACTACATTGCCCACTCGAAGTAACTGCCTAAATAGAATACTAATGATCATTATAAGAAGAAGGAAGTACCAATAGTTCACAAGGAGAATCACCGCACCTTTGAAGAAGGCCCGGTCCTCTGCTTCCGCTCTCTTGTTAAAGTTTCATTGTAGCTGCTAAACTCTTTCTCACCATCCCCAGGAGTACTGTCATCTGAAACTTCTTCCAAATCAGATGATGCCGTCTCAACGTTCCGCGAGGTGTCAATATTCATCGCACTTGTTCTTGTCGAATAAGATGTACTATGATTTTGGTTTTTTGAATACTGAGTGGCAGCAGCTCGTGCACCAGCTATGGCAGCACTGAGACTCGATGATTTTCCCAGTTCGCCTTGTTTAGATTCAGACGCATTTAGTAATAGGGAACCTGGCTTCAACGAAAAATGATTGCGTGGATCTGGAAGCAGAAACTTCACAGGCAGTGGACTTTCCACTTTAGTTAGCCCTCTGGCTGCAGATTCGTATATCTGAGGAAAGTTCATTTGTCAGCATATGCGCAATGTCGTGCATGAGATGATAACTTACATAGCCAAATCCTTTACCTTCTTTTCTAGGTTGTAAATCTTCTGGTACCCTCGCATCTCAAAAGGAATGACTAATTTCTGTATTACTTAAAATACATCAACAAAGTCAAATCAGTGGGGGAAACACATAAATGGTGAACAAAAATCTGCGTATAAGGCAGATTTACACACCTGTGGCTGTTCACAAAGCCAGCAATAATCTGTTAGTGCTTCCAGCCTTACCTGTAATTACAAATGTTTATATGTTAAACTTAATTTGTGAAATCAGATAGGTAATCAAGAAACAAAGCAAGCAAAAGATCAGTGTATCCCACCCCTTCAGGCACCCCCTCCCACTGAGCTAGTTCGTCACCTTGGACACAGCCAACCACTTCGACACATCCTTTTTCATAGGCAAAACATTCCAATTGTCAATACATTTGTCTGAAAAAGACAAACTCCTGTTCTATGATGCAGAATCTACTGTTCGAAACTTTGCCCAACAAAGAGCTTAGATAAAACAGAAATTCATGCAGGTGAAATGAGCGATAAAAGCATCCATATATCTACACTTACATAAAACTGCTATTTATCTGAGAAATCCATCAAAAGGTGATTTGAATTTTCAAGAACTTGTACATAGGAGACTTAAGTACTCTTTGAAAAAAAACCAAAGTTCAAGTATGCTAGTTGCAGCATGTGTAGCTCTCCTTTTGAATACCTAGTAGTCTTGAGACAGGATAGTGCTCAGGGAACTTAATTTCAGTAATCCCATTCACCGCATAAATCTCCCTGTAGAAATCCTCCATGGCTTTGATCGTGGATTCATCTGGAACTTTGCTGGCGGCATGGATCCAAAGGCGGCCTTCATGAATGATGTGTTATACAGTCAGAGCTCCTCAAAAAGGAAAAGGAAAAGAAAAGGGAAAGGATATTCAAAACTTCTTCAACAAGACGTCAACAGTACTTGCTAGAACCCACCTTTGCACATAAGACTTTTTTAACACTCAAAGTGTAACATAATGTTTGTCAACAAAGAATTGATCATATGAGCTGAGAGTAACAACCGAACTTTCTCAAGGCTATCTTAATGCATGAGCAAGACATTTGTACTTCACACCTTTCACTGCCCTGGACAGTATGTGCTAGGTATTAAAGTTGTGCTCCATCATTCCATTGTCAGTTACACAAACCTCCAGCAACAGTAAGTCATCTCTCGTCAATTTCTAACACAGTTGATTTGCACTTGCTCGTGTTGAGAACTTTTTATGTTCCAATATTTAAAAAATAAACACAACCTCGTTTGTATCAGTCCACATATTGGTTTTCAATTTGTTTTTGCTGTTGTTTCTCAGCAAACAATCAGGCAGTTTTCTATAAACTTGCAAAGCATGAAAACATCCCGCCGCACAAAATGGTCAGCAAAAGTCAAACACAGATTTTGCGCCGGACAAAAGGCCGTTCTCTCTTTCGCAAGTGCTGTGAGCAAACATTGTTCAATTTTAGTAGTTAAACCTTTTCTCCCTTCCAGTCTCTGCAGTTTCTCTCACCATTCACTTCATCGTTTGAACTCCACAATCCACAACAGAACTTGGTAATAGAAAACTAAACAATCACTGAAAACTTCAAGAACCCAGATAGGAAAACATCGGGAACAGATCAAATCAATAGATCAAAGGGCTCCATGAACAAATTCACTGCTTGATCGTCTCAAACGGCAAAGAGCAAAAAAAGTCGGAACTTCGGCGCGAAATTAGAAGTACGAAAGAGAGTCCCTAAACCGAACCTCGAATTGGGGCAGGCCAAGACCTGCCCTCGATGCGCTTGATCCCGTACACGAGCAAAGAAACCCATGGCTGGGGCATCGTCAGGCACGGGTTCCGGTAATT
Organism: Eucalyptus cloeziana; assembly: GCA_014182715.1. Lineage (NCBI taxonomy): Eukaryota > Viridiplantae > Streptophyta > Magnoliopsida > Myrtales > Myrtaceae > Eucalyptus > Eucalyptus cloeziana. The sequence goes on along the minus strand of CM024641.1, from coordinate 46,243,677 downwards.
CCCCTGGTTCCGACTCTGCATCGCTGTTTCTCCTCGGCTTTCGACAAACAAAATTCTGGGTTTTCTCGGGGCGGCGTGATTTTCTCGAGAATCCGAAGGAAAGATTTCTGGGAACCGCGAAAGAAGCCGGGCCAACTTCCTGCGACGAGCTGCTGATTTCTGCGTTCGGCGATTTTGGTTTTCTTGCTCCTTGTCTTAATTGGCGAATCCCTGTTTGCTTCCCAATTTGCAAAAATATATAAAAATTTTAAAAAATTCCGACGTTGAAGAAATTATGAATACAGAATAGAATTGATGGCAAAATCGCCTAAGCACCCATTTCGTATCTTGTTTCTTGAAATTCAGACTTCTAGTTTTCAACACACTTAATGATTCTCAGATTTTGTCTTGATAGTGCGGCAAAATGAAAAGATAATCTCGAAAGCAAGAAGGCAACACGGCAAATTTAACATTCCTTCGGAAATGTTCACCAAAACTGTCCTAAAGTTCCTATCTTGAAGCTCCTTGATTACCCAACAAAAATTGGGTTTGAAATGGGCAGACAGCTTCATAATTCTCCTTCAATCTTGTTGGGAAAATTGACGAGGAAAGACTACCACTCTGGTTGGTTTTGTGATATAGGCCTTATTCTCAAATCCTTAGAAGCCATTCAAGAGACAGGTTAGAATTCCTTAATCGCTCCTCGAATTCGGAAAACCTTAGTTCACTTACACGTAGGTTCGGTCTTGCCATGATGTAAGGTAATGTTGAGTGTTACTTTTATTAGTACTATGATGAATCAGAGGTAATGAACTAGTTCAAATGAGAAGTAATTATGATGATGTTGATAAATGATTATGATCATGTTGGTCTACATAAATTGAGTCTATTTAAAAATCTTCCCATTATACGATAATAAAAATGACTGGGGGAGAATTGCATTGACAAAGAATTTAACCGATCGACACACCAAATAAAAACATCACCATTGGTTTGACTTAAGCTCTTTCATATGGTTTTTTTTTTTTTTTTTTGGTAAAGGTAAGTATTGTATACACTTTGCCAAATGGATATACAAGATAGGAGGCCCGGCACCTACAATCAGACACTCAAGAAGACAAAAGTAAGGGTGCTGTAGTTCCAAAGAGAGAAACAAAAGGCGATCAACACAAAGGATAGCCAAAGAAATGTTATATTCTATACATTACTAATGAAGAATACATGAACTTATTTATAGGCTTCAAAAGTTCAATTACATCAAATTAGAATTAATCAAGAGAAATCTCCTAAATCTCCTAAATATATCTATATCTCTAATATATATGCTGTCAACCCCATTAGTCTTTTCCTAGTTCTTCCTATGTATAAACAATGCAACTTAGGTTTTCGTGAGTGTGAACGTTATAATTGTTGCGTGGTGTTAGATTTAGGTTCACATTTCAAAATTATATACTGATTTACTTTTTCATTTTTTTTCCCGAGTTTTTTTATATAAACAACGCAACCTAGGTAATGGAGATAATTTGACTCGATCAAGCTCTCTCCGTTGGCCTTCCCTCGCTGCCTGTGATAAACTAATTTAATCGAACAAGTGTTTGTAAAGAAGTAGAACATTCTGCTAGCTCTGTGCATAAAACTGCAGGCATCAGGCAACAGTCCAAAATGGGGCATGTACGTGGTTCGTCAATGGCTCGCTTGATATTTGTCAAGACTTCATCTGACGTGTAATTGATTTTTGAGCAATTGGCTATTGTTTAAAAATAAATAAATAGACCTCATCATTTTGACAGAACTTTAGCTACATAACTCCTCATGAACGAGTTACTATGCATTTTCTCTGAATTAATTATCTATTTTAGGTACTTTGGACATATACGTCCAAATGTATGTCACAATAAGACATAGAAATTGTATGCCTTTTGTCTATCCAAACTATTCAATTTGGTGAGTCTCGTATGAAATTCATTGTAATCCACAAGTTTTAATGGTGCATATGGATCCATAGTGCAAGCACCGGGCTCATATTAGGTAATATTCACGGGGGGATGAGCATAAGTAGAGTAACTCAACACTGCACTGCATGTGAAATTTCTCCAATTTCCTGAGGTTATGGGATAACTTAAATAGGTAATTTGGGCCTATTGATTACCCTAATCATATCGGATAAAAAAAATGATATTTAATAGCTGATTTAATTATGTAGGGAGGAGATATGTGGCAAGGATCAATGCCTCCCACCAAAGTAGATGTGGCACATAAATCGCTTCAAACACTTCTTCAAACTGAAGAACCCAACAATATGGAACTGGGTCGGATGATTAGGACTCGTAATTTATTTCTCTCACATCTGAGATTCCCCTTCCTTGCGCCTCGGCGGACCGTGATAATGTTGATTGGAGTACCTAGGTAGAGCATGGGGACAAGGGCTTAGGGGTCGCTCATTATGCCTCTTAAGCAAATTGACGATATAGCCCACGGCCAATTACAGAAGGACTTGATTCAATTTCAATAAGTGAGAGAACTTAACAACACAAAAGGTAAGAGTTAGAGGGTTACATCAGTACTCGTTTGTAAAAAGCGGTTCGCCTTATTTTCCTTGAAAACAGCCATGATTAGGAGAATTACCAATTTGCGAGAGCTTAGTACCACAACCTATGCTCTAAAATTGACCTTGTTAGGTTTTTTTCTTTTGTTTGCGCAATTAGTTACTATAAGAAATATTTAAGCATAGTCTTATTTTTATTCTTTTTTTGTCTTGCTCAATCTCAATTTGTGTCGCCCTCTTCCCCAAAAAGGCGAAAGCTTGCGTCCACTGCTGACTGGATTATAACTTGTCCAGTCCCACAAGGAGCATATTGCCAAGTGCATGAAGTGCAAATGCTGTTGTCGGCTGGAATCATAAATGGATTATGAAACAATCCAAGATAAAAATCTTCCACTGGCGTAAAGCTAGCCTTTATACCTTACCCCTGAGGAGCAATCAAAGGAAGCTCTAATTCCTCTAGTTTAGGGCCCTTTCTTGTAAAGCTTTACTTGGCAGTTTGCTTGGTTGTCAGGTATGGAATAACCATATTAATTGCGTCAAATGGATGCTGAATGGATGAGCTCAAGCCCATTTAGATGTTCATTCAAAGGATTCTTTCTTGTCTTCTCAGACGGTGCTAGCAAACTGCTATACCCTACTTTCTTCTAGCCTGAGTTTTGATCTCGTGAGATCACCGAGCAAAGAGAAATGGCAGAATCTGCAGTGTCCTCTTTGGTCGAGAAGCTTGCCAAGTTGATTGAGAAAGAGGTAAAACTATTGAAAGGGGTACGTGGAGAATTTGAACTCATCAGAGATGAGTTCGAGCGCATGAAGGCCTTCTTAGCGAGTGCCGAGTCGTCGCAAGAAGATGACCCAGAGTTGAAGGTATGGGTAAAACAGGTCGTAGAGGTTGCATACGACACAGAGGATATTCTGGATGAATTCATGCTCAAGTTGGCAAGAGATCACGGGCATGGGTTCATGGGGTGCTTTCGCAAGATCAAATCATTCATACAGAACTTGAAAGCACGCCATCATATCTCCTCCGAGATAGCTGATATCAAGTCAAGAGTCAGCTGCATCGGCAAAGGACATCAGCGATACCATTTCAAGTCGTATTGCACAGAGCAAAGTGCAAGCTCATGCACCAGAGGCACCTCATGGCAGGATCTCAGGGAGGATGCTTTTCTAGTTGAGGAAGGTGAACTGGTGGGGATTGACGAACCAAGAGAAGAGATTATTAAGTGGCTCATTGACGGAAAACCTGGACTCGAAGTTGTATCAATCTTAGGGATGGGGGGTTTAGGGAAGACCACTCTGGCAGGAAGAGTCTACAACGATCGGCGAGTAAAAGCCTACTTCCAAAGCCATGCATGGATCAATATCTCACAGTCTTATGAGATTGACAATATTTTGAGGGACATGATTATACAACTTCATACGGAAATTCAGCAATCGATCCCTCAAATCGAAATCATGAGAAGCACGAGTCTCAAGCAGATAGTGAAAGACTTTCTGCAACAAAAGAGATACATCATGTTGGATAAATTCTCTTAAGATATTTTGAAGTCGACAAAACATTTCCATCAGTCTAGTTTGAAGACTTGCAGACTCTACTGGCAAAGTCTGAAGATTAAAGTCTAATGATATCAAGACTCAAGTTTCTAAGTCTACTCTCATGGACAGTTTCCAGACCGTCAAGTTAAAAACTTCTATTCTGATTCTATCCAATATGATTTTGGCTCCAATGGCTAAGGAATATCTTTCGACTGGATTCAGCACTACAAGATCTTATATTCATATCTGAATTCTCTAAGATTCGCATCTTATATTTGGAAGGTTCTACTTATGGAAACCAAGATCCTGATTGTATGGGCGAGCAAGATTGATGGGCTATCTACACTTACCTTAAAGAGCTCGAGATCTCTCTAAATTGATTCTGTCCAACAGGTTGATTGGAAGAACTTCTTTGGAAGATGCCAACGGTAATGAAAGCATGAAGAAGTATATAAGAGAGACGCTCAAGTTGTTGAAGGGTGTTGGATAGAAAAATTCCAAAGTCTGAATCTCCTTGTTATGTTATTCTTCGAGCAATACTTGTAATCAAAAGAGAGACCAAAGTGTGGTGAGACCTTGAGGAAGTGTAGTAGAGCTTCAATACTGTAGATTCAAGGGCGTGAGATTGTAAACACTCTTTTTGATTCTTAGTGAAATCCAGCCAGAAGGGCTGTCCGTGCGGGAGAGTGGATGTAGATTTGGTCTAAGCCGAACCACTATAAATCTGGAGTCTTGATTCTCTATTCATAATCTTTTTATCTTTCATTACTTTCATTTGCAGCGATTGTTGTTTTTAATTCATAAATCTCTCATTCGGGTTAAAATTTAAAAAATCGCTTTAGTCACCTATTCACCCCCTCTCTAAGTGTTAATTCTAGTCCTAACAATTGGTATCAGAGCAAGTGTACTCGTTTATAAGAAGTGTCTTTACTTATGAGTAAAAGATCTATGGCTAGTATGTTGCCTGCAGGGTTGGTTGAAGGTCAAAGCAATACCGCCTCCATACTTTGATGGAAAAGATTACAGCATATGGAAAAACAAGATGAAAGCATTCCTAAGATCGAAAGATCCTTTGGAATGGGAAGTGGTAGATAAAGGAATCATTCCCGCCGCCGCATCGAATCGAGAGAGGAAAAGAAGTTGCCGATCCTATTCAAATGATCAAGAAGAAATAACCAAGAGACGACTCTTGATGCTAAAGCCATTTACTCCTTATATTGTGCTTTATCCTATACTGAGTATAACAGAAAATCTTCTTGTGATACAGCAAAAGAAGTCTGGGATAGGCTTCACATTACCTATGAAGGGACTGATCAAGTGAAAGAAACAAGGATCAATATTCTCTTGGGACAATATGAAGTCTTTAAGATGAGATCAAGAGAATCAATAACTGACATGTTTAGTCGTTTTACTGAAATTGTGAATGGTCCTGAATATCAGGGACATCCAATCTCGGGACATATGAAGGTCAACAAACTCCTACGTGGACTCTCTAAAAACTGGAATTACATAAAAACCTCAATAAGAGAGACACGGAGGATTGCTCCACTCTTTGTAGACGAACTGGTTGGAACTCTTCAGTCTTACGAAGTAGAGCACACCAACGAAGAAGAAGATTCAAAATGTAAGAAATCTATTACCTTAAAGTCTAATGATTATTCTGATGTTACGGACTCTGAAGAAGATCTAGATGATGAAGAACTGGCACTCATGATAAAGAGATTCAGAAAGTTGAACAAGAAGGGAAGGAAATTCAATTTGAAGAAACAAAGCTCACAAAGGTTTCAAAATAAATCAACAGAGGAAGATGATTCTAACAAAGAAGTGACTTGCTTTGAATGCAAGAAAAATGGACACATTAGACCCAACTGTCCTCTGTTAAAGAAAAGAAAAGGAAAGACTAAGAAATACAGGAAGGCACTCAAAGCAGAGACCTGGAGTGATACTGAATGTGAAGAGAGTGATGATGACTATGTCGATATCTGTTTGATGGCAAAATCTGATTCAGACTTAGACCTTGATACAGATACAGACTCAGACAGTAAACTCGAAGTTAGTAATCTAAAAATTCCCGTCAAGGTTTCTAAGTATATTGATGAACTTTGTCTTAGTCTAAAAACTTCTCTTAAGAGGATCTTCGAATTAAAAAGGAGAATTCTACATTGAAGCAATAGGAAAAACTTTGGAAAAAAAGTTTGAAAAGTTGGAAAAGAACTTTACTATCGTGAAAGAAAGCTCGGACTGCTCCTAAAGAAAATAATCTTTTGAAAAATGATATTTCTAATATATCAAAAAGATTTTCAAATGGTTCTGAAAAGTTGGACAAGATTATTTCGATACAAAGACTCTACTTTGATAAGTTAGGTCTTGGTATGACTTCTGAAACTATTCCTCTGATTGATTTTCCAAAGGTGAATGAAAGAATCAAACAAAGATCAACCATAATTGCTTATAAAAATCATTTCCAGAAAGTCTTTGTAAAACCTGTTGGCAGAAATGTTTTGAAATGTTCCAAGTGTCAAAACTTAGAACATTTTGAAAAAGAATGTCCTTTGGTTTGGAGACCTGTTAAAAAGAATTGGGCAAAGACTGTTTATTGCTCTAATTCTTTTGGACCCAAGATGATGTGGGTACCAAAGAAAGCTTGAATTCTTTTTAATTGCAGGTCACTATCAAAAGGAAGATAAAATGGTATCTAGATAGTGGCTGCTCAAGACATATGACGGGAGACTCAAGTTGCTTAATAAAACTTGTCTAGATAGATGGAGGAAAAGTTTCTTTTGGTGGTAACAACAAAGGAAGAATTACTGGTCATGGAACAGTAAAGATTGGAAATCTGTCAATCAAGAATGTCTCCTTAGTTGAAGGATTAAATTACAACTTGCTTAGCATAAGCCAGTTGTGTGATACTGGTTTCAAGATCAATTTCCAGGAAGGAACGTGCTCGGAATCGAAAGACTTTACTCAATCTTTTATTGACGAAGACATGGAAATATCTATTTTCTGGATGTGAATCATGAAAGTTCACAAAGTGCTTAATATCAGTACAAAATTAAGCTAATCTATGGCACAGAAAGCTAGGCCATACCAATATGAAGCAAATTACCAAGATCTCTTCTAAGAAACTTGTTCGAGGATTGCCTATTCTCAATTACTTAAAGTTTGATCTATGCACACCATGCGTACTGGGTAAACATGTTAGAAACTCTTACAAACCAATAAGTAAAGTTTCCACTAATCGTGTACTGCAGCTTTTGCATATGGACTTATTTGGACCTACTAGAACGCAAAGTATTGGTGGAAAAAAAAGGTTCTGCCTAGTAATAGTGGATGATTATTCACGATTTATATGGGTCTACTTTCTTTCAAGTAAGTCTGAGACTTTCTCTCTCTTTTCAAAGTTTGCTAAGAAGATGCAGAATGAAAAAGGTCACACTATCTCAAGCATTCGTACAGACCATGGAGGTGAGTTTGAAAATCAAGACTTTGTTAAATTTTGTGATGAGTCTGGTTTTCAGCATAAATTCTCCTCTCCATATACACCAGAATAAAATGAGGTTGTGGAAAGGAAGAATAGGCCTTTACAAGAAATGGCAAGGACTCTTTTGATTGAAAGTAATATTTCTTCATGGTTTTGGGCTGAAGCTGTTTCAACTGCTTGCTATATTATTAACAGAGTGTTTTTAAGATCAATTCTTGAGAAAACCCCTTATGAAATTTTTTAAGGAAAGAAATTAATTGTTTCTTATCAAGTATTTGGTTGTAAATGATTTATTTTGAAGAATGCAAATGATCGAGTTGGTAAGTTTGAAGGAAAATCAGATGAAGAATTATTTCTTGGTTACTCAACTATAAGCAAAGCCTATAGAGTATTCAACAAGAAGACTCAGACTGTGGAAGAATCAATGAATGTCAAATTTCAAGACTCTCCACAAATTCAGTAAATTCAGACTGAAGAATTAGAATTTGTTCCAGACTCTGCTAGATCTACCTTTCTAGAAGCAAGGTTCAAAATTCAGAAGCGACAACAAGTTACCATGAAGTATCGACTCAGGAAAAAGATCAACAACCTATCAGACTATCTAGTAACTGGAAGCACAAGTCTAGTCATCCTGAAGAACTCATTATTGGGAACATTAATGAGGGAATGCATACAAGATCCAAAAGGCGAGAAGAATCTAGTGCTGTTGCACTTATTTCTGAAATAGAACCCAAAAACATTGAAGAAGCCTTAGCTGATGCAAGTTGGATTGAAGCAATGTAAGAAGAGCTTAGACAATTCAGTATTAACGATGTTTGTGAATTGACTCCTAAACCAAAAGGTAAATATGTTATTGGAGCTAAATAGGTTTTCAGGAATAAAGTCGATGAAAAAGGCAAAGTGATAAGAAACAAAGCAAGATTTGTGGCTAAAAGATACACGCAAGAAGAAGGGATAGACTATGATGAGACTTACGCTCCAGTAGCAAGGTTAGAAGCAATCAGATTACTACTTGCTTTTGCATGTTATAAGAATTTCAAGTTATTTCAAATGGACGTCAAAAGCGCATTCCTGAATGGATTTATTTAAGAAGAAGTCTATGTGGAACAACCTCCTGGATTTGAAAACTCAAAGAAACCCGACTCGGTGTTCGGGATCAAGAAAGCTTTATATGGATTAAAACAAGCTCCTCGAGTTTGGTATGAAAGGTTAAGTAACTTTTTAATTCAAAGTGGTTTCTCTAAAGGAAAGGTAGACATTACTTTGTTTATTAAAAAGGAAGGTAAAAGTTTTCTACTTGTTCAGATTTATGTTGATAATATTATATTTGGATCATCTAATGAGACTTTGTGCAAGAAATTTTCTAAGTCTATGCAGGATGAATTTGAGATGAGCATGATGGGTGAACTATCCTTCTTCCTTAGTCTACAAGTGAAATAACTGAAAGAATGAATCTTTATTTATCAAGAAAAATATGCAAAAGAACTTGTTAAAAAGTTCGGTCTGGAGAATTGCAAAAAGACTAACATACCCTATGTCAAGTTCTTTGAAGATAGACAAAGATGAAGGATGGAAGAAAATCGACCAAAAGTTATACAGAGTATCATTGGTTCACTTCTCTATCTTACTTTGCATCTAGACCTCGACATATTATTTAGCATTTGCATATGTGCTAGGTTTCAATTAGATCCTAAAGAATCTCATTTAATTGCTGCTAAACGTATCATTAAATATGTTGCAACTACTGCTAAGATTGGTCTATGGTATCCCAAAGAAGGAGACTTTACTCCTCTTGGTTATTCAGACGCAGATCTTGCAGGTTGTAGAGTTGAAAGAAAAAATACTTCAGGTACTTGTCAATTATTTGAAAATAGGGCAAGATCTTGGTTTTCAAGAAAGCAAAGTACCGTGGCTCTTTCAATGCCGAAGTAGAATACGTAGCTCTTGGAAGTTGTCGTTCTCAAATACTATGGATAAAACAACAACTACGAGACTTTGGTATTGAAGACTCTTGCACAGAGATCAAATGTGACAATACCAGAGTAATCAATCTTACAAAGAATCCTATTCTACATTCAAGAGCAAAACATATTGAAATTCGACATCATTTTATAAGAGATCATGTTTAGAACAAAGAAGTCTTGATACAATTTATTGACTCGAAGAATCAACTGCGTACATCTTCACAAAGCCACTTGAGAAAAGTTCATTTGAGTCTATTCGTTCAAGACTCAACATTTTATCTCTTGAAGACTGTTGAAGCTCAGACTCAGAATCTAAGTCTGACAAAGTATCAGACTCAAAGATTCAGACTTCGATTGCCAATCGTCACGATTGTAAGTTGTTAGAATTACAGTTCATTTACTCGTTTAAGCTGATATCTCGAAAATGTAAGATTGTTTGTTTATCTCTAATTGAGTTTATTAAGGCAGTTATTTTCTAAACAAAGGTGGTTATCGATTTGTTTAAGGCAATTATTTTTTGAAAAGAATTTTGTTTATTCTTTCCTTATTACGACGCTTCCGTATACCACGATTCGATTACTTTTTATACTCTTTCTCCTCCTCTTTCTTCTTTCACACAAAAACTCTAGAACTCAAACTTTCACTTTCTGAGATTCTTCTTCTCAAGTTCTTCTCCTCAAGTTTTTATCTTTCTTGTGACACAAGTGTAAAAGTTCCCTCCAAGAAAGTGACAATATTGTACAAGAGAAAATCTTCAAGACTTGCAAGCAAGGGTCCACAGGGCTCGGCTGAGGGGCCTACCCATTTTGATCTCACTGATGAAGGTGACTTTCCAAGTGAACAAATGCACCAACACTCTCAACAGCGCACCTCTCCAAATAGATCCCATGTTCGTCATCCCCAACATATAGAGGAAATCATTAAAGAAATTGAACCTGTAAGGACTCTTAAGCCTGCGTTTGTTTATAGGCTTTATTCTGTATTGAAGGAAGGAGGTTCTGTAATGACTTTCATTGATGAGTTTTTGAAAGAGAAAGGCTATAAAAATGAGACACATTTTCTCACTGCGATGGAGAGATCGGGCGTTGTTCCTGTTGGAACGGCAACAAAGACCTTTGCGAACTTTTCGAGTGACCATCGCTTTGGTAGTATAAATCAGCCTGAAGGGAAAGATGATGATGAAAATATGTTTGTACATTTTAAGCCTTGGATGGGTGTAGCCGCAACTCTTCGAGGAAAGGAGGACGAATTGTTCCGTTCTGAGGAACACAAGAAAGTGTATGGGAAATTGCTGAAGCGTGGGGTGATGAACCCACGAACGGTGGATTTTGATTTTTTGGATCTGTTGAACATCAATTTGAGGGAGAAGTTTGAGAAGCTTCAACTTCATAAATTCTCCGTACGAGAGCGAGGTTGCTTATTTTGAATTGATAGTCTATTTTATTCCAACCTCGCCTTTATTGATGCCAATAGTTTTTCTTCAAAGTGAGAGATAGAGAGTATGTGGTTGACACAGATACTCTGGCGAATGTAATTGGTGTGGAAAGGGGAGCTTTCCAATCAATCTCTGTGTCTGTGAGTCATGCAACTCTGGAACTTGCGAGAGACAGAATCGCAGAAAATCGTCTCTCCTACTCAAGGATGAATGCTACAAACACTCGCTTCACAAAATAGTGATCAACCTGTCTCGACCGAAATCGACATCGAAGACGGATGTATCAATCTCAGAAGCCAAACTGATGTATGCAATCAAGATCGGTCTAAACTTCTCTTTGCCCCATACTATCATGTTTCACATGTACAAGTTTATGGCGAAGGACAAGGGAAAACTACCTTATGCTGCTCTCATCACTCGTCTTTTCAGACATTTGAACATTCAGCCTCCCCATATTCTCTCTGTGAAGACTATTGATCAAATGGTCATTGGTCTGAGGATGATTACAAAAATGCGTCTGAAAGATCTCAGTAAAAAGTTGGAGCAGTTCAAGGAGAAAACCCCTGTTAAGACCAGACTAGACTCTTCTGTTGCTAAGAGGAAAGGAAAGGAACCTGTGATTGGTCCTATCAAGAAGAGGTGGGCAATCATCTTGGAGGATGAAGATGATGAGGATGATATGCCTATTTCTGCCTTTGTTTCTCAGTATTTTACTCATGTGTCAGCAGAACCAGAACAAGTTGCAGAGGAAACTGAGAAAGGGAACCAGGAAAAGGAATCTGTGCAGGAAGAAGAAGAAGAAGAAGAAGAAGAAGAAGAAGAAGAAGAAGAAGAAGAAGAAGAAGAAGAAGAAGAAACAGCAAAAACAGACTCCCAGCAACAATCAGCAAACTCTCAAGCCAAAGAAGATCGAGCAGATTCTCCAGCAGAAAATGAGGATCAACAACATTTTGCCACTGAGGAGACTCCTTAGCAAGAAGAGTACTTCTCCCCTCCAGAAGGCATTGAAATAGGGGGAGATGTCCAAAGAGAAAGTACTCCTCTTCTCCTGACATTTACCAGTGCAAGTGTTAGTAGATCACCTCCTGATGCAGAAGATGTTCATGCTGCTCATTTTCCTGAGGAAGAAGCAACATCTCCACATAATGATCATCTTGTTGATATTCACTCCACTAGCTTAACTCCACCATCAGACAGAGTTGATGCAAGCACACAAACTGACAATTCAGCTGATTTCGAAAGGTTGCTTGAAATCATTTTGGAGCTCAAAGGCCAAATATATGCTATGGGGTGTGAATTTCAGACTCTGCAGAATGAGAATCATGCTATGTTCATCTCTTTGCATGATCAGATTAAAGATATTCAACATCAGGTTTAGGCCACTGCAAGAGGTACTGCTCTCACTCAACTACAAGAGGATTTGAGGAAGCTGGAAGGAACTGTCAAGTCTATGGAGGACTTTCAACTTATTCGCATTCCTCGCGTTCCTTGATTTTCTCACCTTTTTATGATGACAAAAAAGGGGAGAAGACTTTGCAGGTTTTCACTTCATTCCATACTTTCATTTTTTAAACACCTTTTTGAATTTAATATTTTGTTTGACATTTATGATTGACATTTTGACTTTATCTTGAGTTTTTTTGAAATGCTTGCTTATTACTACATTACTTTAAGCTGTTAAATTAGATAAAGATAGTTGATATCTGTATAAGACTAATGTGTTTTCTGTGGATGTAGATCTGTGTATAGGATAAGTCTGTGTATAGGATATCTGTGTACAGGACAACTTATACTATCTTTATTCTAATTTTTTATGAGATATCATTACTAGCTTAAATGTTGTATTGCAGGGCAATAGTATTCAAATCTGCAGGAAAGTTTTGTCACCATAAAAAAGGGGGAGATTGTTGGATAAATTCTCTTTAGATATTTTCAAGTCGACAAAACATTTCCATCAGTCTAGTTTGAAGCCTTGTAGACTCTACTAGCAAAGTCTGAAGATCAAAGTCTGATGATATTAAGACTCAAGTTTCTAAGTCTACTCTTATGGACAGTTTCCAGACCGTCAAGTTAAAAACTTCTATTCTGATTCTATCCAATATGGTTTTGGCTCCAACGGCTAAGGAATATCTTTCGACTGTATTCAGCACTACAAGATCTTATATTCATATATGAATTCTCTAAGATACGCATCTTATATTTGGAAGGTTCTACTTATGGAAACCAAGATCCCGATTGTATGGGCGAAAGGGGATTGATGGGCTATCTACACTTACCTTAAAGAGCTCGAGATCTCTCTAAATTGATTCTGTCCAACGGGTTGATTGGAAGAACTTCTTTGGAAGGTGCCAACGGTAATGAAGGCATGAAGAAGTATATAAGAGAGACGCTCAAGTTGTTGAAGGGTGTCGGATAGAAAAATTCCAAAGTCTGAATCTCCTTGTTATGTTATTATTCGAGCAATACTTGTAATCAAAAGAGAGACCAAAGTGTGGTGAGACCTTGAGGAAGTGTAGTAGTGCTTCTACACTGTAGATTCAAGGGCGTGAGATTGTAAACACTCTTTTTGATTCTTAGTGAAATCCAGCTAGAAGGGCTGTCCGTACGGGAGAGTGGACGTAGGCTTGGTCTAAGCCGAACCACTATAAATCTGGAGTCTTGATTCTCTATTCCTAATCTTTTTATCTTTCATTACTTTCATTTGCAGCGATTGTTGTTTTTAATTCATAAATCTCTCATTCGGGTTAAAATTTAAAAAATCGCTTTAGTCACTTATTCACCCCCCTCTAGGTGCTAATTCTAGTCCTAACACATCATTGTTCTAGATGATGTATGGGACGAGGAAGCACTAGAAGGTATAAAAAATGCAATGCCTGATAGCAGTTTCTGTAGCCAATTATTAATCACTACCCGCATAGCTGATGTTACTACGTCTTATCCAACAAATCAAAAGTTTATACCTGTAAGCCCTTGTCTTCAAAGGATTCATGGTCCTTATTCTGCAAGAAAACCTTCTAGGGGAAACCCTGTCCTCCTCAACTAGAAGACCTTGCTCGACAGATTTTGAAAAAATGCGATGGTTTGCCACTTGCCATAGTGGCAATTGGTGGTCTTCTCCTTGCAAAAGATCCCCATGAATGGAAGATGATTTCTAGTAGCCTTGCTGCAGAATTAGAAAGCAATGACAAGATGCAAAATTTTAGGAAAATCCTCAGCTTGAGCTACAATGATTTGCATTATAACTTGAAAGGCTGCTTTTTGTACTTTGGAGTATTTCTAGAGGATCACGTGATTGAGTGTATGAGACTCATTTGTCTATGGATTGCAGAAGGATTTGTTGAGGAAAGAGAAGGGATGACACGAGAGGAGGTTGCTGAAAGTTTCCTGAAGGAGCTTATAAACAAAAGTTTGGTGCAAATTGCAGAACCATATTCACGGGGAAGGACAAGACGTTGCAAGGTACATGACCTAATGCGTGAAAATATCCTTTCTAGGTTAAGGGATGGAAACTTTGTTTGCTTTGCATCTGAGCAGAAAAAAGAATTGCACGAAAAAGTCCGACGTCTGTCGGTCCAATACACCTACAACAACACACTAAACCAGCTAAATCTCCCCCGCCTACACTCTTTGCTTATTTTTCAATCTGGAAAATTGTCAACCTCAAATGAGCAATTCTTCCCAATTGGCTCTAAGATGCTGAGGGTGTTAGATTTGACAGGTTCATCCCTTCAAAAGTTCCCCTCACATATACTTGTTCTTTTCCACTTGAAGTATCTAAGTTTGAGAGGGACCAAGGTGTGCATCATTCCTAGCTCAATTGGGAAACTCCAAAATTTGGAGACTTTGGATCTTAAACACACATTGGTCTCTGAGTTGCCTATGGAGATAACCAAGCTTAAGAAATTACAATATTTGTTGGTGTACAGTTACACAAGAATGACAGGCTTTGGTTTTCTTAAGGGATTTTTAGCTCCCCACGGCATTGGAGTGCTAACATCACTACAGAAATTGACCTGTGTAAAAGCTGGAGGTGGTCGGAGTAAGACAACAATGCAAGAGCTAGGAGAGTTCATTCAACTAACGAGGCTGGGTGTAATGGACATGAAGACAGATGATGCAAAGGAACTATGCCACTCCCTCGAGACGATGACTAACGTTCGAACACTAAGCATGACAGCAGAAAGTGAGTCTGAGATTATTGATTTGGATTTTCTATCTTCACCTCCCCTCCTCCTTCGGACTCTAAATATCCAAGGACGTCTAAAGAAGCTACCTCATTGGCTTTCCCTGCTGAACAATTTGGCCAAAATGAGTTTGACATGGGCTAGATTGAAATCTAGCCCCCTAATTGCTCTCCAAAATTTGCCCAATCTCGTGAAGCTTCAACTATATGATACCTTTGAGGAGGAAACATTGGTTATTGGAGACAGAGGGTTCCCAAAGCTTAGGACTTTGATTCTCACCGATTTGAAAAATCTGAGATTTGTGTCGATGAATGGTCAAGCAATGCCTTGCCTTCAAACTCTCCTCATTAACAAATGCAAATGCTTGGATTGGCAATCATTATCGGTTGTCATCCGTGGGCTCACTCTCCTCACGTATCTTCAATTCGTTGACATGCCAGAAGAATTTGCGCTTGCATTCTTTCCGTGCAGCAATAGTAAAGCTATGAGGGAAGGTATTTTGCAGAAGTGCTATGAGGAGGTGATGGAACGTAAACCCGAAGTTTATTTCATCTGGCAGGAAGAGGATTGCTGGGTGCGATATGATCTTGACATCTATTGCTATAATGTCCTAAAGGGTAGGGTGATGACTGATGAGCCACAGTGAGGTTCTTCCTGAAGTTTCGTAGATTAGAGTGATGTTATTGGGTCCTACCAGTGCCTTTGGTCCATCATTGATCCTCAGAGAGGACTCTCATCACAATTAGCTTGGCCCCTCCTTATGCTAAGTCAGATCTAAAGTGCGTTGCCATTCAATGATTTAGTCGTAGATGCGGAATCATTAGTAAGGACTGATTTCTTCAATTATCAATATTTTTATTTGAACCTTTCAATACTTTTATCTTCGAATTTACTACCCTCAGATCCCCTGGTGCTATCTTGTTGTTGTTATCATCTTATTCAGTGATCAGTACATTTGTTTCTTGTTTTCTGCTTTCGTTGTACGAATTTTAATTTTTTTTAACCTATATGGAGGCAAAAGAGTGATTTAACCAAAGAATGAGAAGAATTACAATCTTTCTTTTGAAAAAATTACACGTTAGGCATGTGCAAACACAAAAATAGGAGGATTGATGTATGTAATAAAATGAAAGTTCAGTATAGCTTTGATTAACAATCAAAGGTTTGCTGGTAAACGTGCGGTGTTTTGTGTTGTTTCTCCTGAACTCATGCACATTATTTTTTATCTTTCTAATCCTTAGATATGCTCTATATATGCTACATATTACGGATTAATTCTTCATTACTCAAAATAATATGTGACCAAAAGTTTGGTATACGAGTAGGTGATAAATATTTGATGGAAAACGAACCAACTTCTAATCTTGAAGTATGAGTTTATTAAATTCTTAAGATGCATCTAATTAATTTTAAATAAACGAAAAGTTTTTGCTGCTCTATCCATATAGTTGTCTTTACTTATATAAAGAAAATAGTACAACTGAAAGTCTGAAATAGAGGGTGCATGTAGCATTTGCCTGGCTCTGTTTTTCCACGGAAGAAAGCTAATTGTGTCCTCTATTCAGTTTTTTGTAGAACTACATATATTCAAACTGAAATATGGCAAATTCTCTAGAAAGAAGAAAATAAATCCAAACCTTCCAGCCACAATGCATGCTATTGCGAAACAAGCGATCTGGAAAGATCGTATTATTTTGGCCACATATTATTTTGAGTACATATTATTAAAGTTGCGCCACATCATTCCATTGTCAGTTACATATTATAGACTGAAGTGTGACATTATTAAAGTTGCACCACCTCATTCCATTCTCAGTTACACAAACTTTCAGCAACTTTAGGTCAACCTTCATCAACTTCGAACACAGTGGATGTGCACTTGCTTGTGATAATAACTTTTATGTACC